>JAOTOL010001582.1:1787500-2144421 GCA_034440575.1 Imbricaverruca yamaguchii | reverse complement strand
CGTTTGCACTCAAGGACAGCTTAGTTCGTCACATTAGAACCCACACCGGGGAGCGACCTTACACATGTGGCACATGCAGCAGAGCGTTTGCACAAAAGGACACCCTAGTTCGTCATATGAGAACCCACACCGGGGAACGATGTTATAAATGCGAGACCTGTGACATTTCGTTTAGTAACAAGATCAGGTTAGTTAGTCACAACAGAACGCACACCGGAGAGCGACCTTACACATGTGAGACATGTGACAGGTCGTTTACTGTCAAGGTCAATTTAGTTAATCACATGCGAACCCACACCGGAGAGAGACCGTACACATGTAGCACATGTAGCAGGGCGTTTACTGTCAAGACCAACTTAGTTCGTCACATGAGAACCCACACTGGATAGCGATCCTACACATTTTTGGCATACAAAAGGTCGTTTGCTGTGAAATGCAACTTATGTGGCCACATGAGAGCTCACACCGAAGATCGACCTCACACAGGTAGAGGGTGTCCATGAAGTTTATATACGGTTAAAAAGTATTACAAAGGCAAATGAAGAGATGAAACTTTGCACATTTTAGAAAATGGGAAGTAGATATTTAAGCTTTTTTGCCTCATTTTGCCGTTCTGCATGCACACCATCAATTGCACGACGCACCTCCGGACGGTAATATATTTCCTGCCATGTTCGCCTGGTCAATGGTGGCAATGGCGTCAATAATCATTTGCTTCAGGTCGTTAATGCCCGTGCCCTTGTTCTATACACCATATCTTTGGCATTACCCCATAGAAGGAAGCCCAGGGGAGTGATATCTCGGGAACGACGTGGCCAGGGAATTGAGCCACTCCATTGAACTACCGTTCTGGAGCACATATTCTGGAGTGAACATTTTTTAGGGTTTCCTGTAACAAAACCCCTGCCATTGACAGGGTACCTGAAAAACACAAATATAATTTGTGTTTATGATATGAATGATTCATGTCATATCATATATCACAAATATGATTCGAAACTTCTATAACCACGGAGTTCATTGAACAAATCTGATAAAAACATCACATCAATTGCATTTATTTTTTAATCGTATTATATTGTAATTTTAAAGGCTGTAATTGGGACTGCACGGACACACTGTATAACATTTGACAGGTCATTCATTGTCAAGGCACTCTTAGTTAGACACATCAGAACCCACACAGAGGAATGATCTTCCAAAATTGGGCCATGTGACGGGTCGTTTACTGCCAAGACACACATAGTTGTTCACATGAGAACCCACACATGAGAAACCACACATGAGAGGTACCACATCAACCACATCAGGTACCTTACAGGTGCGACATGTGCGGCAAAACGCGTGCTATTAAGGGCAGCTCGGTTCGTCAAATGAGAATCCACACCAGGAGGAGATCTCACCGCTGTGAGGTGTGAGGCAGGGCGTTCCCTGAGACGGCTACCTTGGTTGGACACATGGAAGCCGACACTGGTGGGGTGTCCCGCATGTAAGACACACCAGATATTTGCCGGCAATTGTGTGAACGGTTCTGCACGTGAAGGCTGACGTGTGTGAAATGGGAACTCGCACAACACCTAACATCGACTGTACTCATGTAGGTGTTGTCGAAGCATATTGTGGAACACCGAACATGGTTATCAATGGGTTTGGAAGTCC
Organism: Imbricaverruca yamaguchii; assembly: GCA_034440575.1. Classification (NCBI taxonomy): domain Eukaryota; kingdom Metazoa; phylum Arthropoda; class Thecostraca; family Neoverrucidae; genus Imbricaverruca; species Imbricaverruca yamaguchii. Next base: position 2,142,762 of record JAOTOL010001582.1, on the reverse strand, counting down.
GTTGATGTGGTTCAGCGTTGAGCTGGTTGTGACCATCGTTTGTACTGTTGAAATACAGGCTGTTTCTTCGCCCTAGTTTGAGACATTGCGTACGAAGTGTACACCAGGTAGCGGACACTGACTAGCCGAGTGCAACATCGCCAAGTATAGTTAGCTCCATGTGCAAATTGCCAACGCAAAGCTTAAAGCTGCGGAAGTTAGTGGCTAAAAACAACAGCAAGATGCATTTTCAGGGACGCAGACGAGAGGGCTCTCCCCTTAGAATCCAAATTGCACCTTCATTTGGTGTGAATGCAGGCATACACTGCTACCCAAATGCCAACAGTGATGTTTTACTTCCTCACTGGTACAAGTTTTTAATGCTTGCTTGACTTGATACTTCTGGGTGATCAATGTGACATTTCACTTGCATCAAGCCCCCAGGCTGGTACCGGATTGGTCTGCCATTGTGCTATTGGACCAACTTCGGTACAAGTCGAGTGAATGTGTGTATGCATGTATGTGGGTTGCTGAAAAGCACCAGTTTTAATATTTTAACCTGGACACTGGGGGCTTATACACTTGTGCACTTTTTAATTTCAAAGCAATCATCAACTTGATGAATTTGATCATATCATGTCAAGCTTGTAATAACTTGAGGCTGGGATTGTATGAGACTGCAATAGCATGCATGTATTACAACTATCCATCTGTACCATATGTTATGAAAGATGATTGACCATAAAAAACCATGGCAATGCTGCTCCCTGGTCCCTTGATCAACCGGAAGACTAGTAATTGGAACCTTAACATGATAAAAGTTTCATATAAAATTAACTGAAGGTAAATGTTTATTGTAAAATCACAGCTTGAATGAACAATATTGCAATGACCTTTGACTAACATGCAATGCAATTAGTTAATGATTATTCTTTCTGAATATGTTATAATCATCAGTTGATGTTCTTGGCAAGTTAATACAACAGAAGGCAGCTAGTTTGCTGACTTGCTTATAATCATTTCAATCTGATATTTTTTATTTTTTATTTTTTATTTTGAACATTGAACATGTATTAATCTGCCATTATGTTGACATATGAGAGAGCATGCTGCTTGGAGATGTTATTGTCATTAAATTGTAAATTGCTGCCTAGGGAGGGAGGGGTGTCGTGGACAACCGGTGTTCCTGAAGTTTACTGCTGCGGGGATAGTTGACAACTTCCCACACATGGTCCTGGCAAGTGTTCCTTTCACTTGCAATAGAATCCTTGCTCCTCTATCATCTTATTTAAGCATAAAACTATCTAGATTTGTTTGTCTAACTATGATTCTTAATGGTGTGAGCTTTACCTCTAATTTCCTTTTTCCATTTTACTTTCCAATCACTCATTGTCCATTTTGTGTTCCAGTTCATTGTTCATGCACAATTATTATTCCAAGTTTTCCATTTCCAGAACAAATCACCATTTCCAGTTGGCTCATTCCCTGATTAATGAGTGGGCTAAAACTTGAAGGAGCTACATTGGAGTTGCTAGGGAATGATTTGAGTGATAAATACCCTCCTCATGAACATATACTGTCACAGTGTAAATATTATTCATTACCTCAACCACTTAACTTGAATGTTGGGTTCTCAGTACTTCATATCAATGCAAGGTCCCTCAAGAATAAATTGGATGATGTTATTACTCTTCTAACAAATTTTGAAGTTGATTGGTCAGTTATTTGTGTGTCAGAGACATGGTTGAAGAAAGATTTAGAGCAATACTTTAGTCTAAAAAATTATAATCTTTTTGCATCTAGTAGAAAAGGAGGTGAAGGTGGAGGTACAGCAATATATGTAAGTAATAGACATGAGGCTAGGGAAAGAAAAGACCTGGAGAGTGATCATTTTGAGACAAGTTTTCTGGAAATCAAACTTAAGTTGGGTGCAACAGCAAAGATATTCCTAGTGGGGGAAATATATAGACCTCCAAACCTGAGCCATACTTTATTTATGGACTACTTGGAAAAAATACTTGATTCATTGGAAAACACTAAGTGTACATGTGTCATAGCAGGGGACTTCAATTACAATCTTTTGAAATATCACTCTGATAAACCCACACTTAGTTTTATGAATATGTTAAATTCCTATGGATTTTTCCCAACCATCTCGAAAGCGACCCGGATTTCTAATAATTCTGATGCCCTTTTGGATAATATATTTATAAATGATGTTAATGGGGCATTCCACGACAAATCGACATGTGACCTGCACCCTCACATCTCAGATTTTGATGAAAATGGTTCTATAGGGTTATCAGCATCGCTGAACACGCCTGTGCCATTTTGAAGTCTCTTAGGTTTACCGTTTTCTAGTTATGAACTATATAATTTTTACATTTTGCACTGACATGACTATCTTTGGTGCTAATTTTCTCTGAGTCATTTTTCAGTAACTGAACAAATTTATACGTCAAAATGAAGACAAAACATTGAAGAATATGACTATGCCACCATTTAAACTTTCATTACGTAATTTTTGCCGACTCTAGCCAAATAAAAAATTGAAAAGAAATAAAAACATTTTTCCCCTCCATTATCGTAATTTTTCTCCCTTTCATATGAAAGAGTGTAGTTTTACCCTAGAAACATAAATAAAAAAGTGGTTATCGACTTGGAAAGACGAATCAAATGCGGTGAATGCGGGCGCTGCGCTCACCGGACCGGCGCGCGCGCGCCGCTGCCTCGCGATACGCCTGCCGGGGGGGGGAGGGGAAGGGGGAGCCGAGCGTGGGATGTCAAGAATATGTCCTGGAAAAAAGACTATGTGACGGTAAGAGATGAGAATGGGGTTAAAGTAAAGAAGCAGAAACGTTTGATTTTAGGTAATTTGCAGGAAATTTACCAACTTTATAAAGAGAACGGTAGCAACCCGCGCATTGGGTTTTCTAAGTTCGCCAGCCTCCGCCCCAAACACTGTGTCCTGTTGGGAAGCAACGGCACTCATACGGTTTGTGTATGTTGCTATCACCAGAACGTTAAGCTAATGTTAGCGTCTCTGGGCTTAAAAGACATTACCTACAAGGACCTGTTGAAGCACGCGGTTTGTGATGTCGGGAGGGAAGCCTGTATGCTGCAAAGGTGTGAAAACTGTCCAGGTCAGGACGGTGTCAGGTCATATTTGATCGACACTTTAAATGCGCAGGCAGGGGAAATCTCAGACTTGGTGGACGAAGTCAGATTTAGTCAGTGGCTAAGCACGGATCGTTGCACTTTGACCGAAATTGTTCTTCCTATGGACGAGTTTCTTGACAAACTGTCTGACGCCATTGTGACACTTACTCGGCATCATTTCACGAGTCAGCATCAAAGCAAATATTTCGACGATCTAAAAAAGCAGCTACCTGAGCATGAAGCACTGATCATATTAGATTTTTCAGAAAACTACACTTTTGTAGTTCAAAACGAAATTCAGTCATATCACTGGAACGCACCACAGTGTACCGTTCATCCGTTTGTTGTTTATTGGCGAGAGGCTGGAAAGATTGAATGCCACAGTTTTGCGTGTTATCAAACGAACTGAAGCATGACACCGTCGCTGTGCACACATTCTTGCAGCACATTGTACCGAAAGTGAAAGGCATAGTCCCGAACTTGAAAAGATTCATTATTTTTCGGATGGGTCAGCTGCCCAGTACAAGAATAAGTTTAATTTCGTGAATGTGAGTTTTCATGATGAGGATTTCGGAGTCCAGTGCGATTGGAATTTTTTTGAAACGTTGCATGGGAAAAAAATCGTGCAACGGTGTTGGGGGTACACTGAAAAGGGTTGCAGCTGGCGCCAGTCTTTCGCGGACACACTCGGACCACATTCTTACTGCGGAAAAGCTATGTAAAGTGCTACAGGACAAGGGTAATTTGCATACCGAGTGCTACTTTGTAGCGAAAGAAGAGGTTAGTCGTACACGGCATGAGCTTGGCGATAGACTGTCAATGGCAAAAACTGTCAAAGGGACTCTAAAAATACACAGGGTAACTCCAGTGAAGGCAAACATTGTCGTTGTGCGAGAACTTGCCATAAGTGAAGGAAGAGAAGTGATGGTGGCCTGATTTGCTACAGGATTTAGGTTGAATGGTTAGCGTGACCTACATCGGCAGCTGATTTCCGTTTGTTTATGTGCGAATTACAATGTGAAGTGAGCTAATGTTAAGTTATGCATTTTGTACCTCTGATAAGGCTCATTGTACCATCTCGTTAGCATTCGCAAATGTACATGTACTTTCCGGCTTGTTATTTGTGTGAATAACAAATGAAGTGCTAAAACGTCCTGCCTGGTGTTTATAAATAATCTGCAGTGTCCTCTCAATCCCACGGGGCCGCGGACGACAGCCGCCAGCACCCCTATCCCCCGTTGGCAGCAGCTGGCCGCGGCCGTTGCTGAACGACGCCGTATTGGGTAAAATGAGGCCGGGCGGTTGGTGTTTGAAATTATGTTTAAAATATTTATAAGCCGATAACCACTTTTTTTATTGATGAAATATAGGTAATAATCAACGCTCTTTCATTAAAAAATATCAAAAATCACAATATCGAAGGGGAAAATTTCTCAAGAGAACTTGGCATTTTTTTAAGTGTTATATTTGACATATATTTCATTGCTATGGTTTCGATAGTGATAAACGTTCATTCTGCATGGGATTGCAATCATTTTGATGTACAAACTCACCTACTTATCATTCAATGTAGCAGGGATAAATCCTGCCAAACAAAGCCATGTATGCATCGAATGTAAAAATGTCGCAGGCTGTAGCTCGAAAACCGGAAGTCGGAGGGGCCTGAAAATGTCACAGGCGTGTTTAGGGCTGCTGATAACCCTATAGACTCATTTTCATCAAAATCTGAGATGTGGGGGTGCAAAATCGAAATTTTATTTGTCGATCTGTCGTGGAACGCCCCTAATGTCGTGAACAATTCAGGAATTCTACTTCATGATTTATCGGATCATTTTCCAGTTTTTCTTAATCTGTCATTAATTCAAAGCACAACTATAACAAGACATTCAGTGACAGTCTTTGATAAGAATAAAATAAGTGAATTAAATGATCACCTCATTAGTACATTGGAAGCCTTTCAAGATGAGACTGATGCTAATCAAGCATGCAACAAACTTATTAAAGCTTATGAAACAGGTATACAAAAATTATCTAAAACTTTTACTCCCAGTAGAAGAAAGAATCCAATTAAACCATGGGTAAACCCTGCACTTCTGTGTTCAATAAATACAAAAAATAAACTATATGCAGAATATATTAGGAATAAAATTTTACTGAATGAAAATAAATACAAAATGTATAGGAACATGCTTTGCAATGTGCTTAGGGATGCGAAACGATTATATTACAAGAGGGCATTTCAGGATAGCAAAGGTGATGGCAAAAAAACATGGAAGTATTTGAATGAAATTATCAACAAGAATGAATTGCAAACAGTTCCTCCAATGTGTTTTGCTGATAACTCTGGGACTACCTGTGAAAATGAACAAATACCTGATAAATTTAATACATTTTTTTCAACGATAGGTAGTGAGTTGGAAACGAAAATACCTGTGACACACATCAGTCCATTAAATTATCTTACACAGCCTAATTATGCAAGCATTAACAATATTCCTTCTGTTAATGATGCTCAGATTGAAGACATTATTAAGACTTTAAACCCTGTTGGTGGAGGTATGGATAAAATTAGTACAAAAATTTTGATTGTAACATATGGAAGTATTTTACAACATCTAACATATTTCTTTAATCTTTGTCTGAACACTGCAATATTCCCTGATAGATTAAAATCTGCAGTTATAATTCCTGTATATAAAGCAGGGAAAAATAATAAATTTACTAATTATAGGCCAATCTCTTTGCTACCAATATTTTCGAAAGTACTGGAAAGATTAATACATTTTTGGGTATCATCATTTCTAAATGAAAATAATATCATGCACCCATTGCAATTCGGCTTCAGAAAAAAACACAGCGCATACATGCCAATTGCTCTGATGCATAACGAAGTAACCAAATCCCTTGTAAATAATAAATTAGTTTGTACTCTGTATCTTGATTTAAAAAAAGCTTTTGACACCGTCAGCATCAGCATTTTGTTACAAAAATTGAACTTTATTGGCTTTAGAGGAAATATATATAAACTGTTAGCCTCATACTTATCAAATAGATCTCAAAGAACCAAGATACATGACATCATCTCCCAACCATTACATATCACAAAAGGTGTTCCTCAAGGTTCGATTCTTGGACCTCTGCTATTTACTTTATACATTAACGATCTCTGCAATGTTTCCAATTTGGCTAGCTTTTACCTATTTGCAGATGACACTGCTGTAACTATTACAGCTAATGATCATTCTGAATTACAAAGTAAAGTAAATGAGGTAATACCCAAAATAATTACGTGGTTTCATACCAACAGATTATCTATTAATGCTGAGAAGACTGGATATCAAATTTTTTCCAGGAAACCATGTGATGACCTTCATGTCAAAATAAATACTTCCAATATTAGAAGGCATAGCTGTATAAAATATTTAGGTGTATTTATTGATGAAGACATGACATGGAAAAGCCATATAAATGCCATCTCTTCAAAACTTAGCAGGAATATTGGAATTATAGGCAAGTCTAGGTACTTTTTATCAACTTGTGAATTGCTTCTTCTGTATAATTCTCTAATATTGCCATATTTAAATTATTGTGCTGTTGTCTTGGGAATTACGTATCACTCTAAGCTTGATAAAATTATTAAGTTGTAGAAGCGTGTTATTAGGATTGTTGATAAGAAACCGTACTTATACCATACAAATGAATTGTTTATTAAACATAGAGTTCTAAAGTTTCTGGACATAGTTGATGAGCAATGTATTTACATCATGCTAGGTTTTCTAAATCAATCATTACCTTTCTAATATGTTTCAACTTTATGAACAAGGTGGCCTCAGAGTTAGACAACATTTTCAAATACCCTTTTCTGATATCAATTATAGAATGTTTTCATTACCCTTTATTGCACCAAAAGCCTGGAATAAAATAATCTGCTCTCACTTCCACAGGATTGATGATGTACCTAGGAGTAAAATTATCTTGAAGAAACACATCAGACAATACATTATTAGAAAATATGAACTTTTTTAATAATATGTTGGTAATGGTAATGTGCTATGCATGGTGATCTGGTATCATTTGGACATTTTCGTTTAAGAATCATGTTTTCTTTTCTTTCTTCCTCTTCATACTTGGTCGTCCTTTCTCCTTAGTGTTGTAGTAGTTTAGGAAATGCATGTGCAAGGTTATGATTTTGTATTATTTCCCCATTAACACCTATAGCAGTTATTTTCGTGGAACCCTCGAAGACGTTACTAGCATTGCTAATTGTCTGAGAGGGCTTCAGGAACATCTTTTACTAATATCTGGTGGCGGGATCTGTCCAGCAAGAAACAGGAGCGGGGAGTGGTGTGACCTGCCTTGATTTGCTTACCATAACCTACCTCTCACCCTTGGAATTTAACGTAATTAGGTCGCACGGGTATGGAAGGGCACTCCTGCCTACCTATTAATGGGTAGGGGAATTTAAATTTAAAAAAAAAAAAAAAAATATTTTGACATTTCCCCCACGCTTTTCCCATGGTGAACATGCAGGGGATTCAGTGATCCAATGACCCGGCGGACTAGTCTACCGGTGGGGGGGCCATCCAATGTGTTCCTCGTTCATCCTTCCATCCCCACGTCTCCATTCCAATGTCCATCCCATCTCAACATCTGTGTCCTTCACCCTCTTTCTCTGCAACACCAGCTTTCCCTACTGTGAGTAGGTATAACTTTCCCTCTTCTGCGCACCTGCTCGATTGTAAGGGGGTTGTCGCGCTCCCTCGGCCCGTCCCTGGTGTTGATGCAGTCCTGGATGCGGAGGTTGCCCGTTGCACGGTGCTAGTTGTGACGGTGAGCAACACACCTCTGGCCTTGATATTTGTGAGGGTGGGGAGCCTCCATACGGGTCAAGCGACTTGTGGCCTCAGGCGGAAACCCTTGACCCCCGCCTGCTGACCTGGCCAGCAGGGGTCAACTGTTTGTCGGCACTGTATCCCGGTCAGGGTGGTGGGTCTCTCCCAGCCGGGTGAAGGCACCACCTGCCCCGCAGAGCTCCTCGGGTGTCCCGAGGTCCCCCGTCCCCGGGACTTGGACTCCATTGGGCCACTATGTGGTGGGGCGCCTCGAGGAGCCCATAAAAAAACACCGCATGACACCTACTACGAGCAAAAACACTCCTGGAGGGTCATTCCTCTAACACTATAAAACAGGTCGATACGGGTGCATGGGATCAAGGGGAATTAAGGCTGGCTCTATGTCGATCACGTGTGTGTATGTGTGTGTGTGTGTGCTGATTTCGGATTCGGCGGTCATGTTTGTCCCACATGGCCAACAATAGTTTTGGCCCCAATTACATAACCCTTAAAATATGATGAAATGTTAGACACCATAATTAGCATTTCATATCTGCGTCATGCATAGCTCGCCATTTACTTGGGATCGAAGGAAAAAACGTGACATCTGCGGAAACCAGCACGAAGACGTTAACGAACTGCTGACAACTTGTGAGCATTTTCTCAGAACAGTGACCTGACATGATATGACAACAAGATTGATGCAAAAATTATTTCATGAATTTCGACTGGTCTGCGAAGAGTAGCATTACATCTCATCCAGCCTTCAGTTTCCAGCTGAATGTGCGCCAAAAAAGTCGCCCGAGTTGATCGAACGCCGCACGCATTGTCGCCAACGCCAGCTACTACGGCACCAACACATGATAGCTGTCTGAGTGCAGCGTCCCTTCCTCTGTGATACGTTCCGCCGCCCCTGCCAGGAGATGGTGGGAACCGCTAACCAGGACTTAGGGGATGGTGCTGAGCCGTACCGTTATAAGGCACACGAGATCACGGCGCACGATATGACACCGAACATTGTGAATAGTAAGCATGTTGCTTAATCACCAAAACCTTCCACGCCCGACACGTGTGCTTCAGTCATAACGCCCGAAGGCGCGAGACTTTCGTCCCTATGGGCCGTTTGGGCGCTGTATGACCGAAGCAGTCGATGCGCCCCTAAGCTCAAATAACCAACCATATGGGCCGTGCGTGTTGAAGCACAAAGCCAGTGCATGCCCTTGATCAGTCATTGCGAGTCGTGTGTTTTTAGCCCGTGATGTCGACATAGCACTGTCGACATATAGAGGCTGTCCGTATATTGGCTCACGGGCAGAGATCGTGCCCGTTGCTTTGCTCGTTTAGCTGGAGAGCGATGCTCCACGGTGTATGGGCTGGTTAAACCCGCGGTTCACCCCATGGGTTGGTCAGAACCATGCTGCATAGTTCATCGACATGCAAACGTCTAAACTCCAAACGGGATAACAGAACTAGTGAAATCGTGTACATTGCATGAGATAGAGATTATGGTGTATTGCAGTTTGATCGCGAGTTTATGCTCAATGACAAGAATTCACTTTGCAAATACTGCGAGTATATGTATATATGCATACAAACACGCACACAAACACACATACACTATATATATTAGCCCCCGGTGATAACTAGGCCGAAAGGTTGAAGATAAAAATCAGATGACATGAGTGGTACTACCTGATTCCAGGGGTATATACAAGAAACTCTGGCTATAGAATTGTTTCATTCGTTTAAGTAAAGTGCTCGCCATGAGTAAATCGCATTTGACGATCAGTTGGGAGCACAAGGAGCAGAACGCCAGGAATGGCATGGTTTTACAGTGGAAATGTATCCTGACCATATAACGCATACATTTCTACTGATTGCGGAACCATTTCCTAGGGCATCTGAAAGCAGGTATCTAAGGCATCTGAAATATCTGTGTTCAAGAAACAACCGTTTGCTTAACGATTACGTTAGAAGAATTTAACTTGGCGCGTGTGCGACATTGGCTGCAAATAGTCCGAAGCAGACAAACGCCGTACATTTGGCGAGGGGGCAGATTTTGCGGTGGTTCTCGGGCGCCGCTTTGCCGCGTGTTCTCAGTTATTTTCCTTTTTTTTAAATGTATTCACTTTGTCAATTGAACGTTTCAAAACCTTGAAACATTGGAACTTCGTTTGGTATGAACTGGAAAATGACCAATGGGAATGAAAACACATTCTATGCAGACACCGTCCCCACGGACCACCTTCTAGCTGCAGGAGGTGGAGGGGATGGCCAGGGAGGTAGAGGAGTCATGCAGGGGAAGCAGGAGGGCAGGGCCATCACTCATGCCTCGGACAGCACCACCAATAAGACGGTCGGGCAGTTCATTGTCCAGGGACTGCACGTGGGCCCGCGCTGCCCATTTCAATCCTTCCAATCCACGGAGAAATGGCTGACGATGTCGCCATGCAGGTCGACATGGGCATCGGTATCATGGCGGTGTGCAAGGGCATGTCATCTGCGGAGTTGTACAAGGATGTGGACACGCATATGGCCGACAGTACTGAACACAACAAGCGAATTTCCTCACTGATGACAGAGATGCACAGTCTGGAGACCAAAGCGGGCCAAATATTTTGCAACACACACACCACCCTGGGATTCGCTGCTGGAATGAACAAGGTCGTCAGGCTGGTGAAGTCAGACATGAAGACGGCGCAAGTAGTGAAGGGTTTTATGGTGGATCTAAACTATGACTACAAGAACTCCAGTCTGGCAGGGCAGGCTCTCGATATGATCCTGCGTTTGGTCGCTCCAGAATACAGTCACAAACCATGGAACCGGAACAAAGAGTACACGATCTTCCTGAAGGAGAGGGACCTAGAGGGGAACTTGTTCTGCTACAAGGACGCCAGGTTTGGCTGCCTGTCCAAGGCCGCGGCCATCGCCATCTACAACTTCGACAACATCAGCGACTTCCTGGAGCAGTTCCCGGACATCAACAACAGACTGGCCTGTCTGGTCAGGGAGGTCATGGACTTGCCTTACCGAAGGCTGTCCTGGTGGTGTGAGTAAGACTGGCCTGTCTGATCAGGGAGGTCATGGACTTGCCTCACCGAAGGCTGTCCTGGTGGTGTGAGTCAGATTGGCCTCTCTGATCAGGGAGGTCATGGACTTGCCTTACCGAAGGCTGTCCTGGTGGTGTGAGTCATCAGGGAGGTCATGGACTTGCCTTACCGAAGGCTGTCCTGGTGCTGTGAATCACTCTCGGCCTGCACCTGGTGGAGCCCTTTTACGCAATCACTAACCAGGAGGGGGCCACCCGCAGCAGCCTCACCGCGTTCTACAAGGGACTCGACAGGAGCATGGCGAGACCTGTAGACATGGAGTTCTTCAGCTGTGTCAGGCCCATGCTGGATGGGGTGGGGCAGGACCTGTTCACCGGCGTCAAGGGGAACTACGGCCAGGAGGTGGTGGAGGCCGCGGTCGGCATGGCAGTGCAGCACAGGGAGGAGGTGATCAAGCTGGCAAACCTCACAATGGCAGAGCTGAGGGATGTGCTGGCCAGGCAGCGAAGGGATTATGGCATAGATCAGGAAGCCTTCCCTCCTCAATTTCCCATCCGGGAGGAGACAGTCAACATAGATGGCACTCCAGTCCATAACATTTGAGTGGAGAGGATCTGTGGTAAGGTGGACCACATGATGGAGAAGCTCAAGGACTTGAACGCAGTGAGCAGGTCCATCATGCTCCAAAAGACCCAGATCCTGAGAGAAGGCAAGCCGGACAACTTCCGAAGCTGCAAGAAGGAGATGGAGGATGTCAAGGGACAGAAGCTGATGTGGAGCGAGAAGATGTAGAGGAATCAGGAGAAGGGATCTGATGAGAAGCAGGAGCTAGCCAAGAGGAAGGAAGAGAGGAGGCTGAACATCCTGGACTTCCTCAAGTCCAAGGGGGGACATTTCACTGATGCTAGTGAAGTGGATACGTACCTGACCAGGGAGGATCTGGAGGACAGGGAGTAGGTGAAGAGGATGAAGTCCGAGATGCTAGGGGGTCCGGGCCACGACGGGCTGGGCGGTGCCGGAGCGGGTTCTGGGCATTGGGCGGTTGGCGGGCGACTGCGACTGGCCGCCGCCGGACCGGCTGGTTGGTTGCCGGGGAGTCGTCCCCCTCACCCACAACGTCTGCAGCCGCTCCGACATCCTTCCAACCCTTCTCCGGCCCGTCGCCACCACTACACGAATTTGTTTTAGCAAGACCAGGCTTCTATCCACATCACATACGCCCGTGAGTGCGCCCGGCTGGTCATGTAGCGAGGAGGGGTTGTGGGTTTTGGGTGTGACGTGACACTGTCGGATGGTTATGATTTGGGTACACGACATGGGCACTGACACCACCGCCGGCACCCATCCATTTACTGGACCCCAAGTACCCCAAGACAACACAGCACATCCACCATTCATTCATCCCCCCGCACACGCACAGCATCGACGTTCTCGGGGCAGCCAGATGCAAGCATGGCCCGGGTAACATCCAGTACAATTTTGGCAGTGATGTTTCTGACTGCTGAATACTTGCGTTGAATTCGAACCAACCCCACTGGTCCTTAATACTACCCCTTTAAGCATGCATGCAACAGTCACCCGCTCCTTTCATTCCGCACGATCATTCGGTCTCTAAAAATACGAAAAAAATGAGTTCGTCCACAATTTCCCCTTCAAAAGTTACGCAAGCACTTAGCGAGCCGTATTCCATTTCACTGGGGACTTGGTTAGTCTTCAACGCATATTAATTGCCCGTTCCGAGACCTACTCGTAAACGGCTGACGCGACTCTCCTAATTGCGTAATTTGTATCTATTTTCTTTACTGCCCGTAAGGCTTGGCAAAACTGGGCGGTGAAACTTTCCCTGGGCTTCTGTGCTTTCGTACGACTGAGCTGAGATATCAATGGCCAACTTACCTAACCTTATTCAATCGACGCCACGCCGGGCCTTACACGTTGAAGACGTGCGACCGGGTTTGACGTATCACACGGGCGGGTACGGATCCCTACCACGTTGGTTACGTCCCTGGTCGTCTTTATATCCTAGCCGGCCCTACCTCTTTAGCCTCGGGGCTTATGGCATGCCAAACCCGTCCATGTGTCCTTCGAATCTTTGCACCAACCGTGCCCACGTGCAAAGCTCGGGGGTGAACAAATTACCGGGCAGTGTTTTGCCTATACCCTATAGTCCGGCGCCAGACTTCCGGCGAACGCAATTTAGTAGCCCCTTTATCGGCCCCTCCCACATGCATGTCATGTTCGCCCCCTTACCTGCACCCCTGGATCGCAGAGGCCAGCGGGATTTTGCGTTCGAGAGATACCTGAACCCAGTTAACAGTTGCCTCTTGAATGCTGCCCAAGAGTAACAATCAGGAGAGTTTCGTTATTACGCCCATTCGTCATCCCCCACACTTTGAGGAAGGGAGGATCAATGGCTTATCGCGGTCTACGCCCGAGGACACATGGCCCATAGGAGGGCAGCTGGCGGGCTGTCTATCTCGCTATGTCTGCGGGGGTCATCAAATTCTTCTTGCGGCCATCCCCTATGTGCAATAAATTCGTCCGGGGGGAAAGAACCACAAAAAGACCGATATGGTGCCAGAGAAATCATAAGACAGAGGCCGAGATGGTGACCATGCCAGGGACGGACAACTAAACTGGGACCAAGTGTTAGCCCGGGAGTGAGATCAATACAATGATAGAAGTAGAAGGATATTTAAACTGAAATGAAGAGACAGAGACTGAAAGTGAAACGAAGGCATATTATTGCAGGGGATTTTCAGCAAATTCCCTCCGATCAAGGTACAGTCCTTCAGAAGTGCCATTATTTCCAACCAGCTGCATTTAGGTCCAGTCCACTACTCGTGTTTTTCGTTGATAATGACATCCGTTGTGTGCTCACAAGCTGTATCACATTTAATTTGCCTTGCATATTATTCGGTATCGAATCAGGAAGCGAGTTTGACAATGTTTACCATAGGTCAGATTAGAAAGGCGAAGTCGCATCCAGGTATTTATTTAGATTCCAGGGGACTCCAACTTCTGTCACATTGAACACAATCCACATGTCAATTTATGCTATGCTAATATAGAGAAGAAAAGAAAGACATTATACGTAAACTTCAACACTGGGAGAACTATTTCTATTTACACACACGCACAATTTTCGCCAACACACACACACGCCCCCTCCCCCCACACACACACGCGGAAGACGCCAGCGACGGTTGGGTTGGTTACGCGGGGACGGTGGTCGTGATGGGTGGGCTCCAGGATGCCGAGCAGCACTCACATGGCGGTGGTGAGTAGCGAGTGGCCTTGGCTGAGTACTTCATCTCCTCCATCCGAAAACTCAGCCATCTGGCCACCAATGGACGCCCCTGAGGCATCGGTCCGGCGTCCACCGCCGCGCGTCTTCCAGTCTCCTCTCCGTCTCTCTCTCTCTCTCTCTCTCTCTCTCTCTCTCTATCTCTATATATAGATGCATATATGTATATATAGATGCATATATGTATATATATATATATATGTATCTATATGGAGCTGGAGCTTTCATGGAGCTCTAGGGGCACTGGCAGTCAACGCCAGGGTAGGTAAGCTCTGCCATGAGTTAGGTTTCACCTTTGTAGACGAGTGGTGCAGGTTTTATGCATCATGGGACCTCTATCAGAGGGGTGGCCTGCACTTTTCCGAGAAAGGAGTCCATGTGTTAGGCAAAGTGTATGAGCATGCCCTTCAGGGAAACTAGGAAATGGAGTGGGGAGGGATGAAATTGCATTGCCAACTCGGAAATATTCAAATAGTGTCAGCCAAAGTAATAGAACCTCAAAGTCAGCAAATCCGGACAGCAGTAGTTCAAGGAGACAGAGTAATAGTTCATCTAGTGATAAAAGAACTCAGCATGAAAAAGCCAAAGGTGGTCATGGAGCATTTGTTAAGTGTATGATGTTTAATCCTCAGAGTATCCGATCCAAATTTGATGAGTTCAAGTGTTATGTTGCTGAGGAGTAACCACATTTTGTTTGCATTACGGAGGCATGGGTAAGTGAAGGGTATTTTGGAGAGAAATTTCAGGCTATGAGATCCAGGAATACTATATATTTTCGTGCAATGGGAGTCGAGCAGTGAAAGGGGTGGTGTAATGCTCTATGTGAATAGCTTATTCATTTCTGAAAAAGTAGCAGGTGGGGTTAAAAAGTGTCTGTGGAGTCCATTTTGTTTGATGTCACTGTCGGAAAAGGCAACATCAACACACTGAGGATAGGAGCTTTCTACCGATCAGGAACCCTGCCACATTCTCAGCAACTGGAGCTTGAGAAGGTGATTTGTGAGGAAATTGGTAGACACTTTCAGAGGTAATTCCTTATTCTTGGTGACTTTAGTCTAAAAGGATATGAAAATGTTGGTGTTCGCTCCCCATCATGCAAAATGTTTAGGAAATGCCTTGAAGAGGACCTGTTCTTACACCAGTTTGTATCGGAACCTACCAGGCATGGCTCATTCTTGGACTTTGTATTCTCGGATTTAAGTGACTTGGTTCAAGACTTGACTGTAGGAGAAGCTCTAGGTAGAAGTGACCATAACATAGTTAGATTCAAGGCGCATGTGGGGAAGATTATTAAGGATAATTTTGTAAAGGTTCCAAAAATTTCAACAAAGCAGACTTTGACTTCATGAGAGCGGCTTTAAGTGCCATCAGATGGGAAAAAGAATTCTCCAATTTATATATATATATATATATATATATATATATATATATATATATATATATATATATATATATATATATATATATATATATATATATGCAGGTTTCGTTGAATACGACGGCGAATATATTGATGATCTTCTTGTTTGTTGATTCCATTGAGTGTATTATATTCCTTGTTTCTTCATTATGCTTATGGAATAGAAACAAGGAGCATAATACGCTCAATGGCATCAACAAGTAAGGTCATGAACGCTAAACTCGCCGTCGTATTCAACAAAGGCACTAAGGTATTGCCTCACCTGAGTGGAGCTGGCAAGCATTTTTAATGTTTTTGTTTCTTCATACAAATGATGTTTAAGTCTCTTTGAAAGTAGAAAAGTTGAAAAACCTGAAACAAATATGCATTTGCCACATGTAATTATTGTGATAATTGGAGTTCATATTTACATCTTGGCTTCGAAACAGCTCTATCACCGGTCGGCGAAGGCAAGCCTCCGCACATGTCGCCATATGTTGCAAGTTCGTTTCAAAGCCAGCGCAGGGTATGCGGCCTATTTCGAGTGGAGTCCATTCTACTTTTAACGGATATCGCTGAATGAGGAACACTTATGAGGTACATCGAGTCATGTTTTGCACAAAAATGTTCCCATATATTAGTGAAAATTAGTGGAATGTGCGAAATTGAAAGGCAAGAGCAAGTTACCCCACTTAGGTAGCTACGAGAAGTGGGAAACACTAGAACCGAAAGCCCAACGAGGAAGTATGTTAGTAACCAGTAGACTCTTACTGGACTTTGATGTGATGCCTAGTCAGCTTTGTCAATTCCATGCATCACTAGTGTTACCAGGAGCTTTTCAAATCCAAGGAATTTTAAAATGTGTGAGATTTTGTTGCTATTTCGTCATACCACCCTTTTGAAAACCAACTTCTCGGATCTGCACAGTGCACGAAATTCGAGTACATATATAGTAGAAGCCCTAGGGCACTTTTGGTTTTAAAAAAGTCTTCTCATATAATGTTAAAGAATTATATGTTCAGATCTTGGGGAAGTGGAAACGTTTTAACATAAGCACTTCAAGTTTTACTTATATCTCCATGCGCAGTCATTTCATCAAGAAAAGAGGGTATTGTGCTTTAAGTTGGAAGCAACATAAACAAACAAACGCAATTAAATTTTTACGCACATTCGACTTCATAAAGCAAACAAATATGTGAGGTTTGGTTTGGTTATCCTAGTTTGGTTCTTTGTTTGGTTCTTTTTTGGGCCGGAAAAAAATTCATCTAATATTACACCTAAAGTCTATTAATGAGGATCATTTTTACAAGTTTTTAGAATATAGCTTGCTTAATATTTATCTTCTATTTACAAAACGTTACCTCAATTGAGGTTAGTCTAGGTTAGGCTATGTTATGTTTAATTTTTATTTCATGTTTAGACCTTTCTTTTCATGCCATGTTTCCTAGCTGAAAGCCCAGTTTTGGTGTTGAAAATGAATGATTGAATGAAAATGAGTGGTAACATCATCTTAGTCACCGCACTAACCATTATATTGGAATAATAATTTCCAAGAATTCACGAAACACTAAAGCATGTATTTACTGAAGAAAAAAACCTCAAAATCAATCAAAATGATTTCAAACAGCCACAGAACAAATTGTGACAACGCAGATGTAGGCTATGCCCCCTCACTTCGACCAAATATGATAAGTATGCAGAAAAAGCGTGCTGTGTGGGAAGCATATTTTGGATAAAAAATGCAGTATTAGAATAAAAACATAACCCTACCTAACCTGACCTGACCTATCATCATCTACTGATGTTAAATCATCTAACACCATAACATCATGGATCATCTACTCGTATTGGATCACCTAATTCTACTAATTGTGATGATTGGAAATAAAGTCTGGGCTAAGTCAGAGTAAATTTTCTTCTGGAGAGGGAGAGGGCGTACAGTCGCGATTTTTTCTGCCTCGCCCCATTTGGGTGCCACTAACCGCCCGTGATCTATCAATTGAAGTCACGGCGAAGAAACGTGAGGTCATCGAAGAACTAAATCAAGCATTTGACCATGACATGTCTCGGTTGGAAATGTTATTCGGTGTGTTCACCATATGCTTGATACCAGAGTTGATGCCCATGTTATTAGCAACGCATTCGCATTCAGCATTCTATTCACGTGCTCTCCGAGTTCCCTTACATTTGCAGGATATAAACTTTGTCGTGTGACAAAATAAGGTGACAAAATAAGGCCAATTATTCGGTAGGACAAGCAATCTAATCTCCAAAGGTCAAGAAGAGTCATTCGGGTAAAAAATGCACTTCCGCATCAATGTTAAAGTATATCACTTAGCCGAATGATTCCAATGCCTATATGGCCGCTGTCTATCAAGGATGGAGTACATATAATTACGTGGCATTCCATGTCGTAGATTGACACCAGGTCATCAAGGTTGGTTTTACTGCTAAAGTATGTCGGTACAAGTATATCAGATTCAAGGTCAACGATTTACCTCGGTTCAGGACAAACATTACGCCCTCTGGGAAAATGTCCGAGTACCGAACAACGTCGTCCAGACAACATTTAGCGGATGGATGATATCATGGAATAAACTCCCACCAAGCAGGAAGGCAGCACGTCCGAACATGTGGCCTTCAAAATCACCTGATCTCTAAAGGTGACCATTTGACTGAAGGTCAATGAAACGTGTCATATTACGCCTGCAAGATGATTACGCGGTACTGAGTAAGATATTCTCAAATCCACTCATGGGTGCACATCAGCGTCGAATAATCCCTCCCCGAATTATGACCAGCGCACCGGAACATGTGACCTGCAAGGTCAAGTTGGACAACAAGTCAGGATTGGGCAATTGCCGGGCTCACCGTTTCAGGCGGTGGGGGCAATTGCCCTTTGGTACACCACTGTGGCTTCTCAACGGGCGTTCTTTTTTTACTCGATGGTACTCTTCGCAGTAGAAAGGCCATGCGGGACATTTTCTTTACAACTCGTTTCTTTTCCGGGACCCGTCACCTGTTTTGGGTTGGGTGGATGGGAGTGTCCGGCTCCTGCAGCATGACGTGAGGGGTAGGAGTTCATTTTTGGAAGCCAGTTGCGAATTTTTGGGCTCCGGCGCAACACTTTGTGCCCCAAATGTGGTTTTCAGTGGTGGCGACGCGACTATTTGTGGTCAAAGTGCGATTTTTCGCGCCCCGTCGTCATTCGTTGGCATTCCTAGCTCGTGTTTTTGGGGTCTGGCCACGTTTTCGAAGGCCCAACACGTTTTGGGGGTTTTTGACGGGATTGTTGGGACACGAGAGCGATTTTCCTTGTCCGGACCGATTTGCTTTCGTTGCCACGGCTTAATTTTTTTGTGGTCCCGATGATACTTTTGGGGCTCCGGTGCGATATGTTGAGCCCTAGGTATGATTTCCAGGGTTTCGAGCGATACTTTTTGGAATCCGAAGATCAGCGTGATTCTCAGTGGACACGGCCCAACCTTTTGTGGTCCCGTCGTGATTTTCGAGAACCCTAGCATGATTCCTCTCAGCACCCAGCGTGACTTTCATGGGCCAAAGCGTGAACTTTTGAGCTCTTCAGCCTGATACTGAGGATCTCCGGTACGAGACTTTGAGGAGCCAGCGCGATTTGCAGAGCCCCAGTTCTGATCTGTTAGGCCCCAGCGTGATTTGCATGGACTCAGGTCGTCTTTGAGTGCTCAATTGCGATTTCCAACGTTTTCGGCACGACTTTTTTGGCCCAGCATGAATTTCAATGACCTACATGCGAACTTTCGAGGCCTTTAACTTGGTTTTGCGTACACCGCACGAAATTTTGTAGGTCCCCGCGCGATTTTTATTGGCCCAGGTCCAACTTTGTAAAGCCCCAGCGCCATTTTACGGGTCCCGGGGCCAGGGATGTCGATTTTCGAAAAATATTGGGGGGGGACCGAAGTGCCGACGCACTCTCCTCCTCAACCACAAACTCATCTGATTTCGCCCAATATATTTTCAGATCTCAGAAATTCTGAGTTTGTGTTCGACGATGTGAATGTTTGTTTATTCAGTTTACTCACGAATGAGGAAAATCGTGCAATAGCTGGTGAAGTCACAAAATTAAAAGAGCAGTGCACAGTACATGTCAACATGGCAACTCTGAGTAATGGCATGCGACTGCAGTTTCATACAGTGCGCTCGGATTTATCGTCACCATCAGCGTCAGCCTCCTACCCCTCACTCCACACACCTACAAGCGCACACCGGCTTAAATACAAATGTTTCAGCGATGATTAGATGCAGACTAAACACACCGGCTTTGATGTAGTATCGGAGAACAGCAGACCTGAACTGTGACGACAATCGGTGAAAGTATTTCCTTGGCGCTTAACATTAGGGAGGGGCGAAGCCAAAGTTGAGATTGGGCGAGTTCAGGGTCGGGGAGGATATTTTCATTCACACCTGTGACATCAGAATATCCCTTTGCAGTTTCCAGTGAATCTGGAACACTTTACCACAGGGCAATTCATTGTTGAATAAAACCATTAAACGTCCAAATGGAAAACACGGAGAATAATTTTGTGAACATCATCATGCTACGGATGGGAAAAATCCAGGAAGAGCCCGTTTTGTCCAACCATGAAGTCCACTATGGCGAACCAAGGTCGCGGAGCACACCGTCTACTGTGGCGGACGAGTGCCCAGGAGCACACCGTCCACTATGGCGGACCAGGGCCGTGAAATACACACCGTCCACTGTGGCGGGCCAGGATCGCAGAGCATGCCGTCCACTGTGGCGGACCGGGGTCGCGGAGTACACCTTCCACTGTGGTTGACCGGGGCTGCTGAGTCCATTGCGGCGGATCAGGGCCATCAACAGGTCAAATTATATCATGTCATTGTAGTGGTGTAACTAGGATTTGCGATTTGGGTAGGCGAACTGATTTAGAATTGTCGCACAGACTCCAATTTTTGAAAAAGTCCGCGGACCACTATGTTTGTCAGTGAGATACTATTTTATTTTATTTTTTTTCAAGAATAATTAGTAGCCAACTTAGCTGTCCTGTCGAGGGCGCCAAATCTGCCACCATCATTTCTGAATCACCGGATTTCAACACGAACTCCCCGATGCTCTTCAAAGGATATTGTGTTCGTATCGCTTGATAAATCACCTCACACTGCTGAAATTACACCGGTACAAATCGCAAAAAAAAGAGTAAAAATGTCCGATTTCAGGCATTCCGATTACTCACGCAGGGTCGCTAAAGCGCCAACAGTCGTGCACATGTACCTTGCGCACTTTGAACACTCCGATGTCTTTATTTCGTGCCCGGACTTTTTGTTCCTGTTTACGACCAATTCGCTTTTTGGGGTCCAACCATATTTTAAGGCCATGCCGCTTTTTTGCGAGACTCGGGCTTTGGAGGGCCCGGCGGATTTTCGGCCTCTCGTTGTGCTATCAGGGCTTCGCTGTTTATTTGAGGCGTTTATTTTTCGCACATTTGTGGAACCCCAGCATAACCTTGGTTCCTTCGGTAAAATTTCCGGGGTCACGGTGCGACATTTCGTTCCCAGATGCACAGTTCCGGGGGACTTGGAACAGTTTTCTTGGTTGGACGCAACTTTTCGTGACTTTTTTAAAGTCCGAGTCTCGGTCTGATTTCTGTGGCACCTGACACTACAATGTGTCTCGCCACAATTTTTGAAGGCATCTGGGACGTACGCAATTTTTGAAGGCATCTGGGGCATGTTTAGAGCTCAGTAGAAATCTTCCTGACTCGAACATATATTCTTCGGAATTTCTCCTTATTTTATAGGGCACCGGCATACTTCTTATCGAGTTCAGATGTGCTTTGTGGGGCCATGCTGTGCTTGCGGAGGGGTATTTGTGACGCCTCGACTAAAATTTTTGGTACTACCCCCCGTATTTTGGGTCCAGTACGCGATATTTTGGAGCATCATCGCCAGTTATCAGGGCGTGTTGTAATTAGCTCCCCCCAGCGCGATTTTGGTGGAATCAGATGCAAATATTTGGGAGCCTGGTGTAATTGTTACGGTACCCGCTGTATTCACAGCCCGTTAAGCTAATTCTGGGCCCCGATGCGAATTTATGGGGCCCAGCACGATTTTTGGGGAACCGGCGCGATTCTTGGGAGCATATCCCTTCAGGATGGGAGGCAGCATTTTTCCCCTTGGTACGCCACTACGGCTGCTCAGCGTTGTTTTCCCGCAGTTGGCACAATCGCGAGAAAGGCCCTTCGGATAATTCTCTTTCGAGACCTATTCTGATTTTTTCCGGTGCTCGGGTGGACTCGATAGAGTCCCCTTGTGATTTTTGGCGTCAGGTCTATTTTCTGTAAGACCCCTGCAGGATATTTTTGGGCCCCAGTACGATTATTCGGGCTCGAGGTGCCTCGTTTTTTATCCGTGCCGCAGCAGGATCTTTTCCGGGGTCCGACGCCTTCTTCTTGTGGATCCTTGACGCATTTTTTTTGCTCGCAGGGTGACATTCCGGGTAGTTATTGGTTCTTGGGAAGCCAGCTGCGACGTGTGGGGCTCCGGCGCAGTGTTTTGGCCCCAGCGAGATTTTCAAATGAAGCAGCCTGAATTGTTTGGTCTAAGTGCGACGTTTTTTGGGCACCGTGGACGTTTTTTTCACTTGTTTTGATACCTTGCGCAAGTTTTAGTGGCTACACTTCTTTTTTTCGGGGGCAACACGTCTTATGAACTTTGAAGCGATTGTTGTGGAACCTTTGGATCCAAGAGTGACGTTTCGTGTCCGGCCTGTTTTTCGTTTCCCGGCTTCATTTGTTGAGTGATCCCAGGGAGACTTTTAAAGCCCCGGTGTGACCTGCCATGCATCTAGTGATTTCCATGAGCCCGAACGAGAATTCTTGGTACCCACAGGATCAGCGTTATTTTCACGGGGCACTGGCCCGACCGTTTGTGGCCCAGTCGTGATTTTCTTGAACACCACAACACCCAGCAGCAAACGTCTGACGCCCTAGCGTCATTATCAGGGGCTTCTGCGCGACTTCTTGGGGACACCCAAAGGGAAAACATGTAACACTGTGCTGGATTCCAGCACATGTTGGAATTCGTGGCAACGAGCTGGCAGCACTAGGGCCAAGGAGTCGCGTTCTCCCACGTCCTGCCAGTGACTATTACCCAGTTATCTCATCATTTATTCTTAGACAATGGCAGGACAAATGGGACCGAGAGAAGTTCAACAAATTAAAGCAAATTAAACCATACTTGGCTCCGTGGACCTCGTCCTTCAGCCAAACTAGAAGAGACGAGGTAGCCATCTGTCGTCTCAGAATTGGTCACACTCTAGCAACACATAGGTATTTATTGTGCGGGGACGACAGGCTGAAATTTGTTACGTGTAATGATACTCTGACTGTGCACCATGTGCTGGTGGCGTGCCCAGCATACACAGAAGATCCTGTGAATTTCTGAGCCACAGTGTGACTTTTTTGGAACCAAGGGGGATTTCTGGGGAGCATGACGCATTCTTTTCCTGAGGTCGGCGGATTCTTGAGGGCCCCACAACCTGTCAGGAACTGCCCACAATGCCCTCATTCGGTATGCCACTGTGCAATGCAATGCTGCAACATAAGAATCCAGGGATAGTTCATCTATTAATCACTCACACGTGATTTAAACTCCAAGTTCTTCAGACAGTTTGAGGAAAGTCAAACATCTGCCACATGGATTGGCAAGGATGGAGTATAAGCCAACATGAATACCATGAAATTCAGATCACAGTAGTTGTGCTGCAATACATACCTTCTCCGCAGGCTGCTTAGGAGATGGATGCGCTCCTGAAGTTTGATTAGGGTTGGAGTTGGAGGTGGATGGAGCAGCACGGTAAAGGGAGCAGCACTGTAAGAAACATATGGGTCAAAGAACTTATTTCTGTGTCCCTTTCTGGGTGTCATTTAACCTCCCAATTGAAAGTATCTCCAGAGGAAATTAGTGGTCACAGCATGTTCAGCACATTAATGAATACTGAATTAAAAAAGAAATTCAAAGTAGTCAGAGATTACGATAAACCGAAAAATGACCCAAAAGCCAGGCAATATTGCAGTTGAAGGTAACCACCAGGCAAGTTTTCCACAGATTTCCCTCCATGAAGCATGCAAAGGGGTTAGTTTTGGTTAAGTCAGGAGAGGTTAGGCTTTGTTGTGAGGAAAAACATTCTTTTGAGAAAGCAAAATTAGAGAAGAAAAAAAATTATGCAAAAAATGAGTTCATATCAGTTTAGGTTAGATTAGGTTTTTAGGTAGAAAATACTTTAGAAATTTGACAACTGATAAGAAGTTGAATGAGAAGCAATTCATTTCTTGCATGGAAAGTAAGGTTATCTTGCACCTTTCTTGAACTTTGTTTTACGCTACATTACCTAATTCCACATCCTTTTGGGTGTGACTTTTACTCCCAACTGATAAGTATGCATTTGTAGAGGAAAGGGTGGTAACTTTGTGCTTATAGGTGTTTTATGAATGTTTGGATTTTATATTTAAAATGCAATGTTTATGGATGTGACTAAGATGATCAGACCAATCATGTTTTGTGTAAATTGGCTTTCAGTTAGGCAACATGGTATAAAAATAAATGTATTAAAAATACCACATAGCCTAACCTAACATAGCCTAGCCTGGTTTCGAAGAAACGAGTTGTAACAGCAAAATTGTGAAAAATATCAGGCGATATATTTTATGTTCTTAAAATTTGGCAAAACAAACACCTCACAAAATGACACTACTTTTGGTTTCGTCTACCCCTCAGGAAAAATTATATGCTCATTTGAAAATGTCCGGTCTCTGGGCAGGCCCCTACGACTTTGAATAAATTTCTGTCTATAGTCAGGTCGGGTAGTCAAACAATATGGCTGAAGAAACCTATATGGGAATTGAACACCAAAAGTTTCTATGGGGAAAAAATCATTCGAATATTCGCGAAAATTCAAGAAACATGTTGAACCTATCGTGTTGGACAGCAATCAAAAGCGCTCGAAAGCCCAAACAAAATGACAATACTTTTGGTTTCGTCCACCCCTTAGGAAAAAGAATATACGCTGATACTGGTGTGTTATGAGGACCGGTGGCTCGCCTGATGCTAGTCTGGTGTGCCGACCAGTGGCTCGTCTGATGCTAGTATGCTGTGACGCTGGTGGCTCGTCTGATGCTAGTGTGCTGTGACGACCGGTTGATCGTCTCATGCTGGTGTGCTGTGAGGACGGGGGTGGCACGTCTGATGCTGGTGTGCTGTGAGGACGGGGGTGGGATGTCTGATGCTGGTGTGCTGGAGACGGGTCTGATGCTGTTGCTGTGAGGGGGTGGCCGTCTGATGCTGGTGCTGTGAGGACGGGGGTGGCACGTCTGATGCTGGTGTGCTGTGAGGACGGGGGTGGCACGTCTGATGCTGGTGTGCTGTGAGGACGGGGGTGGCACGTCTGATGCTGGTGTGCTTGATGCTGGGTGCTGTGAGGACGGGGGTGGCACGTCTGATGCTGGTGTGCTGTGAGGACGGGGGTGGCACGTCTGATGCTGGTGTGCTGTGAGGACGGGGGTGGCACGTCTGATGCTGGTGTGCTGTGAGGACGGGGGTGGCACGTCTGATGCTGGTGTGCTGTGAGGACGGGGGTGGCACGTCTGATGCTGGTGTGCTGTGAGGACGGGGGTGGCACGTCTGATGCTGGTGTGCTGTGAGGACGGGGGGGACGTCTGATGCTGGTGTGCTGTGAGGACGGGGGTGGCACGTCTGATGCTGGTGTGCTGTGAGGACGGGGGTGGCACGTCTGATGCTGGTGTGCTGTGAGGACGGGGGTGGCACGTCTGATGCTGTGCTGTGAGGACGGGGGTGGCACGTCTGATGCTGGTGTGCTGTGAGGACGGGGGTGGCACGTCTGATGCTGGTGTGCTGTGAGGACGGGGGTGGCACGTCTGATGCTGGTGGTGCTGTGAGGACGGGGGTGGCACGTCTGATGCTGGTGTGCTGTGAGGACGGGGGTGGCACGTCTGATGCTGGTGTGCTGTGAGGACGGGGGTGGCACGTCTGATGCTGGTGTGCTGTGAGGACGGGGGTGGCACGTCTGATGCTGGTGTGCTGTGAGGACGGGGGTGGCACGTCTGATGCTGGTGTGCTGTGAGGACGGGGGTGGCACGTCTGATGCTGGTGTGCTGTGAGGACGGGGGTGGCACGTCTGATGCTGGTGTGCTGTGAGGACGGGGGTGGCACGTCTGATGCTGGTGTGCTGTGAGGACGGGGGTGGCACGTCTGATGCTGGTGTGCTGTGAGGACGGGGGTGGCACGTCTGATGCTGGTGTGCTGTGAGGACGGGGGTGGCACGTCTGATGCTGGTGTGCTGTGAGGACGGGGGTGGCACGTCTGATGCTGTGCTGTGAGGACGGGGTGGCACGTCTGATGCTGGTTCTGGTCTGTGAGGACGGGGGTGGCACGTCTGATGCTGGTGTGCTGTGAGGACGGGGGTGGCACGTCTGATGCTGGTGTCTGTGAGGACGGGGGTGGCACGTCTGATGCTGGTGTGCTGTGAGGACGGGGGTGGCACGTCTGATGCTGGTGTGCTGTGAGGACGGGGGGCACGTCTGATGCTGGTGTGCTGTGAGGACGTGGCCTGATGCTGGTGTGCTGTGAGGACGGGTGGCACGTCTGATGCTGGTGTGCTGTGAGGACGGGGGTGGCACGTCTGATGCTGGTGTGCTGTGAGGACGGGGGTGGCACGTCTGATGCTGGTGTGCTGTGAGGACGGGGGTGGCACGTCTGATGCTGGTGTGCTGTGAGGACGGGGGTGGCACGTCTGATGCTGGTGTGCTGTGAGGACGGGGGTGGCACGTCTGATGCTGGTGTGCTGTGAGGACGGGGTGGCACGTCTGATGCTGGTGTGCTGTGAGGACGGGGGGTGGCACGTCTGATGCTGGTGTGCTGTGAGGACGGGGTGGCACGTCTGATGCTGGTGTGCTGTGAGGACGGGGGTGGCACGTCTGATGCTGGTGTGCTGTGAGGACGGGGGTGGCACGTCTGATGCTGGTGTGCTGTGAGGACGGGGGTGGCACGTCTGATGCTGGTGTGCTGTGAGGACGGGGGTGGCACGTCTGATGCTGGTGTGCTGTGAGGACGGGGGTGGCACGTCTGATGCTGGTGTGCTGTGAGGACGGGGGTGGCACGTCTGATGCTGGTGTGCTGTGAGGACGGGGTGGAGTGCTGTGCTGTGCTGTGAGGACGGGGGTGGCACGTCTGATGCTGGTGTGCTGTGAGGACGGGGGTGGCACGTCTGATGCTGGTGTGCTGTGAGGACGGGGGTGGCACGTCTGATGCTGGTGGCTGTGGGAGGACGGGGGCACGTCTGATGCTGGCTGGAGGACGGGGGTGGCGTCTGATGCGGGGCAGACGGGGGGGCGACGTCGATGCTGGTGTGCTGTGAGGACGGGGGTGGCACGTCTGATGCTGGTGTGCTGTGAGGACGGGGGTGGGACGTCTGATGCTGGTGTGCTGTGAGGACGGGGGTGGCACGTCTGATGCTGGTGCTGTGAGGACGGGGGTGGCACGTCTGATGCTGGTGTGCTGTGAGGACGGGGTGGCACGGGCTCTGATGCTGGTGTGCTGTGAGGACGGGGTGGCACGTCTGATGCTGGTGTGCTGTGAGGACGGGGGTGGCACGTCTGATGCTGGTGTGCTGTGAGGACGGGGTGGCACGTCTGATGCTGGTGTGCTGTGAGGACGGGGGTGGCACGTCTGATGCTGTGCTGTGAGGACGGGGGTGGCACGTCTGATGCTGGTGTGCTGTGAGGACGGGGGTGGCACGTCTGATGCTGGTGTGCTGTGAGGAGGGGGTGGCACGTCTGATGCTGGTGTGCTGTGAGGACGGGGGTGGCACGTCTAATGCTGGTGTGCTGTGAGGACGGGGTGACACGTCTGATGCTGGTGTGCTGTGAGGACGGGGTGACACGTCTGATGCTGTGCTGTGAGGACGGGGGTGGCACGTCTGATGCTGTGCTGTGAGGACGGGGTGGCACGTCTGATGCTGGTGTGCTGTGAGGACGGGGTGGCACGTCTGATGCTGGTGTGCTGTGAGGACGGGGGTGGCACGTCTGATGCTGGTGTGCTGTGAGGACGGGGTGGCACGTCTGATGCTGTGCTGTGAGGACGGGGGCGGCACGTCTGATGCTGTGCTGTGAGGACGGGGGTGGGACGTCTGATGCTGTGCTGTGAGGACGGGGGTGGCACGTCTGATGCTGTGCTGTGAGGACGGGGGTGGCACGTCTGATGCTGTGCTGTGAGGATGGGGGTGGCACGTCTGATGCTGGTGGCCGCGTGGGGTAGCCAAGTTGAAATCCCGAACAAAATGTTACGTTTTATGTCGTCTATCCCTTAGGAAAAATGTTATGGGCATCCAAAGATTTCGAGTATATGGATAGGGCCCTAGGATTTTGACAAAAATCGCTCTCCAGAGCCGTGCCGGGTAGTCGAATAATACAGCTGAAGAAACTGCTGGAAGTGGAAGTGCTAGAAATGAAGAAACTGCTAAGCTGAAGTGTTATGACGACCGGTCAAACGTATACCTAACAGTTATGTATGATCGTCACTGTTGGGTACTCACGAATTGAGCGGTCAGTAGTCTCGTAGCGCACCTTTTCCAGTGCTCAAGTTCATGTTGTTTTAATAAGTGCTCGGCCGATCTGGTCGCCGGTCAGTTTCGAGGAAGGGTCACGTGGCAACTACTGTTGGCGCAGGCGGCGGCAGGCGGCGCGCCATGCACGAGAAGCTGAGCGGTCACAGATGGTGGCGGCGCGCCATGCACGACAGGCCGAGCGAGCACAGATGGTGGCGGCGCGTCATGCACGACAGGCCGAGCGGTCACAGATGGTGGTGGCACGCCATGCACGACAGGCCGAGCGGTCACAGATGGTGGCGGCGCGTCATGCACGACAGGCCGAGCGGTCACAGATGGTGGCGGTGCGTCATGCACGACAGGCCGAGGGGTCACAGATGGTGGCGGCGCGCCATGCACGACAAGCCGAGCGGTCACAGATGGTGGCGGCGCGCCATGCACGACAGGCCGAGCGGTCACAGATGGTGGCGGCGCGCCATGCACGACAGGCCGAGCGGTCACAGATGGTGGCGGCGCGCCATGCACGACAAGCCGAGCGGTCACAGATGGTGGCGGCGCGCCATGCACGACAGGCCGAGCGGTCACAGATGGTGGCGGCGCGTCATGCACGACAGGCCGAGCGAGCACAGATGGTGGCGGCGCGTCATGCACGACAGGCCGAGCGGTCACAGATGGTGGCGGCGCGTCATGCACGACAAGCCGAGCGGTCACAGATGGTGGCGGCGCGTCATGCACGACAAGCCGAGCGGTCACAGATGGTGGCGGCGCGCCATGCACGACAGGCCGAGCGGTCACAGATGGTGGCGGCGCGCCATGCACGACAGGCCGAGCGGTCACAGATGGTGGCGGCGCGCCATGCACGACAAGCCGAGCGGTCACAGATGGTGGCGGCGCGCCATGCACGACAGGCCGAGCGGTCACAGATGGTGGCGGCGCGTCATGCACGACAGGCCGAGCGAGCACAGATGGTGGCGGCGCGCCATGCACGACAGGCCGAGCGAGCACAGATGGTGGCGGCGCGCCATGCACGACAGGCCGAGCGAGCACAGATGGTGGCGGCGCGTCATGCACGACAGGCCGAGCGAGCACAGATGGTGGCGGCGCGCCATGCAACAGGCCGAGCGGCACAATGGTGGCGGCGCGTCATGCACGACAGCCGACGACAGATGGTGGCGGCGCCATGCACGAAGGCCGAGCGGTCACAGATTGGCGGCCTCATGCACGACAGGCCACGGCACAGATGGTGGCGGCGCGCCATGCACACAGCCGAGCGGCACAGATGGTGGCGGCGCCATGCACGACAGGCCGAGCGGACAGATGGTGGCGGCGCGCCATGCACGACACCAGCAAGATGGGCGCGCCATGCACGACAGGCCGAGCGAGCACAGATGGTGGCGGCGCGTCATGCACGACAGGCCGAGCGAGCACAGATGGTGGCGGCGCGCCATGCACGACAGGCCGAGCGAGCACAGATGGTGGCGGCGCGTCATGCACGACAGGCCGAGCGGTCACAGATGGTGGCGGCGCGCCATGCACAAGCCGAGCGGGCACAGATGGTGGCGGCGCGGCGCTCGACGACGTCGGTGTCGTCGCTGTAACGCAACTGATCGCATTGTTCGTATTTCCCGCATTGTTCGTGCTAAGTGCAGGTTGACGGTGCACCGCTGAGCGAGGTGATCTCCAGTGCGGTGAGAGTGTGTACCGGTCCGTTCCCGAGTTTATGTCCAAACATTCGAACTTAAGCACCCCTGTTTGGCATATAGTTATGCAGTTTTAGACGTTTGTACATATGACGTGAGAAGCACATAAATACGTGTGCCACTGTGGGAAAGTGTGCATTCTTCTTCCAGAGTTGTAGAGGGACAGTCAGAATATGCCACCAGGAAATATTCGCACTGGCTGGAACTGTCGTGGTTCAGGGCGTTCAGCTGCCTCGCGGATTAATTTTGCATCGAACATACCACGCAGCATAGGATAAGTGATCGAGCCAGTAGAGCAAGCGGTCCTTACAACACACCAGCAACAGGCGAGCCACTGCTGGCCACACCAGACTAGCATCAGGCGAGCCACCGGTCGTCAAAACACACCAGCATCAGTCAAGCCACCGGTCCTCACAGCATATCAGCATCAGACGATCCATCGGTCGCCACAGCACACCAGCATCAGACGATCCATCGGTCGCCACAGTACACCAGCATCAGACGATCCACCGGTAGTCACAGTACACCAGCATCAGACGATCCATCGGTCGCCACAGTACACCATCATCAGACGATCCATCGGTCGCCACAGTACACCATCATCAGACGATCCATCGGTCGCCACAGTACACCAGCATCAGACGATCCATCGGTCGCCACAGTACACCATCATCAGACGAGCCATCGGTCGCCAAGGCCGCCAACACGGGACAGTACACCACATCAGACGATCCATCGGTCGCCACAGTACACCATCATCAGACGATCCATCGGTCGCCACAGTACACCATCATCAGACGATCCATCGGTCGCCACAGTACACCAGCATCAGACGATCCATCGGTCGCCACAGTACACCAGCATCAGACGATCCACCGGTCGCCACAGTACACCATCATCAAACGAGTCGCCGGCCGCCACGCCGGACTAACATCAGACGATCCATCGGTCGCCACAGTACACCATCATCAGACGATCCATCGGTCGCCACAGTACACCATCATCAGACGATCCATCGGTCGCCACAGTACACCATCATCAGACGATCCATCGGTCGCCACAGTACACCATCATCAGACGATCCATCGGTCGCCACAGTACACCATCATCAGACGATCCATCGGTCGCCACAGTACACCAGCATCAGACGATCCATCGGTCGCCACAGTACACCATCATCAGACGATCCATCGGTCGCCACAGTACACCATCATCAGACGATCCATCGGTCGCCACAGTACACCATCATCAGACGATCCACCGGTCGCCACAACACCACATCAGACGACCATCGGTCGCCACAGTACACCAATCAGACGATCCATCGGTCGCCACAGTACACCATCATCAGACGATCCACCGGTCGCCACAGTACACCATCATCAGACGATCCATCGGTCGCCACAGTACACCATCATCAGACGATCCATCGGTCGCCACAGTACACCATCAATCAACGATCCATCGGTCGTCACAGTACACCATCATCAGACGATCCATCGGTCGCCACAGTACACCATCATCAGACGATCCATCGGTCGCCACAGTACACCATCATCAGACGATCCATCGGTCGCCACAGTACACCATCATCAGACGATCCATCGGTCGCCACAGTACACCATCATCAGACGATCCATCGGTCGCCACAGTACACCATCATCAGACGATCCATCGGTCGCCACAGTACACCAGCATCAGACGATCCATCGGTCGCCACAGTACACCATCATCAGACGATCCATCGGTCGCCACAGCACACCAGCATCAGACGATCCATCGGTCGTCACAGTACACCATCATCAGACGATCCATCGGTCGCCACAGTACACCATCATCAGACGATCCATCGGTCGCCACAGTACACCATCATCAGACGATCCATCGGTCCTCACAGTACACCATCATCAGACGAGCCATCGGTCGCCACAGTACACCACATCAGACGATCCATCGGTCCCACAGTACACCATCATCAGACGACCATCGGTCGCCACAGACACCACATCAACACACGGTCGCCACAGTACACCACATCACACCACCACAGACGCCGGTCGCCACAGTACACCACATCAGACGATCCATCGGTCGCCACAACACCACATCAACACCACCCACAACCCACATCAACACCACGCGCCACAGACACCATCACAGACGACCACGGTCCCACAGTACACCACATCAGACGACCATCGGTCGCCACAGTACACCATCATCAGACGATCCATCGGTCGTCACAGTACACCATCATCAGACGAGCCACCGGTCGCCACAGTACACCATCATCAGACGATCCACCGGTCGTCACAGTACACCAGCATCAGACGATCCATCGGTCGCCACAGTACACCAGCATCAGACGAGTCGCCGGCCGCCACAGTACACCATCATCAGACGATCCATCGGTCGCCACAGTACACCATCATCAGACGATCCATCGGTCGCCACAGTACACCATCATCAGACGAGCCATCGGTCGCCACAGTACACCATCATCAGACGAGCCATCGGTCGCCACAGTACACCATCATCAGACGAGCCATCGGTCGCCACAGTACACCATCATCAGACGAGCCACCGGTCGCCACAGTACACCATCATCAGACGAGCCATCGGTCGCCACAGTACACCATCATCAGACGATCCATCGGTCGTCACAGTACACCATCATCAGTCAAGCCATCGGTCGCCACAGTACACCATCATCAGACGATCCATCGGTCCTCACAGTACACCACATCAGACGATCCATCGGTCGCCACAGTACACCATCATCAACGACCATCGGTCGCCACAGACACCATCATCAGACGAGCCACCGGTCGCCACAGTACACCACCATCAGACGATCCATCGGTCGCCACAGTACACCAGCATCAGACGAGTCGCCGGCCGCCACGCCGGACTAACATCAGACGAGCCACCGGTCGCCACAGCACACCAGCATCAGACGATCCATCGGTCGCCACAGTACACCAGCATCAGACGAGCCATCGGTCGCCACAGTACACCATCATCAGACGATCCATCGGTCGCCACAGCACACCAGCATCAGACGAGCCACCGGTCGCCACAGTACACCAGCATCAGACGATCCACCGGTCGCCACAGTACACCATCATCAGACGATCCATCGGTCGCCACAGTACACCATCATCAGACGATCCATCGGTCGCCACAGTACACCAGCATCAGACGATCCACCGGTCGTCACAACACACCAGCATCAG
Organism: Imbricaverruca yamaguchii; assembly: GCA_034440575.1. Classification (NCBI taxonomy): domain Eukaryota; kingdom Metazoa; phylum Arthropoda; class Thecostraca; family Neoverrucidae; genus Imbricaverruca; species Imbricaverruca yamaguchii. Next base: position 2,109,481 of record JAOTOL010001582.1, on the reverse strand, counting down.
ACGATCCATCGGTCGCCACAGTACACCATCATCAGACGATCCATCGGTCGCCACAGTACACCAGCATCAGACGATCCACCGGTCGCCACAGTACACCAGCATCAGACGATCCACCGGTCGCCACAGTACACCATCATCAGACGAGTCGCCGGCCGCCACGCCGGACTAACATCAGACGAGCCACCGGTAGTCATAGCACACCAGCATCAGGCGTGCTATGGTTGTATGTTATGTATATAAAGGCGTGTTATCAGGCGATCCACCGGTCGTCACAACAGTCCAGCATCAGTCGATTCACCGGTTGTCAAAACACTTCAGCTTGCATCAGTTTCTTCACTTCCAGCACTTTCACTTCCAGCAGTTTCTTCACCCATATTATTTGGCTACAAGACTCGGCTCTAGAGCGATTTTTGTCAAAATCGTAGGAGCCTGCCAATAGACTCGATATTTTGAGATGCCCATAGCATTTTTCCCTCAGGAATAGACGACATAAAGCGTCAATTTGTTTGGGATTTCAAGCACGTTCTATTCGTATGCAACAAGATAGATTTAATATGTTTCTGGAATTTTCGCCAATATTTGAATTCTTCTTTCCCATGTCAATTATTGGTGTTCAATTCCCATATAGATTTCTTCAGCCATATTATTCAACTGCCGGCCTCGGCTTTAGAGAGCGATTTTTGTCAACATCTTAGGGACCTGTCCATAGACTCGAAATATGAAATGGCCATATATTTCCTAGTGGGTAGACGACATAAATTGCGCCATGGTTTGTATTCGGGTTTCAAACACTTGCTATGGATATCCAACAATATAGATTTAATGTTTTTCGATTTTTCGCAACTATTCGAATTCCTTTACCCATAGGACCTCTCCGTATTCAGTTCCCATATAGGTTTCTTTAAAATCCCGGATTTACATGTTTCTCGAGTAATCGAATTCTTAGTTCCCCATAGAAACTGTTAGTGTTCAATTCCCATATAGGTTTCTTCAGCCATATTGTTTGACTACCCGACCTCACTATAGACTGCAATTTTTGTCAGAATCGTGTGTAATGAAATGCATGTTGAAATTAGTTAGAGTATTGGGCAATATTTCGCTTATATTCCCCATATAGAATATGGCGGATGTCTGAGGTGCAGCTTGCGCTAATATACCACTAAATAATTGGTATGGCACGATGCTGGAAGATATTTGTTTTGACGTTGCAATTATAGGCCTTATCATCAGCGGAAGTTATGAATCTCTGCCGAATCCCTGCTGAACTGCTAACACTGCCCACCGATCACTCCCTACACTCGGTGAGAGAACCGACACAGACGAGCGACACGGATATGTAGCGCGCATCCAGCCTCAAACCGCGGAAATCGGCAGCGCAATAAACTGATGCATCACTGACCGCCTCCCACTGCCATCTGTTGGCAGCACCCGGCATTAGTGCATCCACCACGCTTGCTCGCCCGGGGGCTCACCTTCGACCTCGTCGGAGATTGGCGGCAGCCGAGTCGCTGGGTTCTGGGCAGAAGTCGGCCGACGCCATTTTCGTCATTGAGGTAGCTGGAAGCAGGTTCGTGAGCAGGCAGGCGTCCTATACACACACATATGCATATATATATATATATATATATATATATATATATATATATATATATATATATATATATATATAAGTTCCCAATCTAGGCCTTCGCAAAGTAGCCTGTATGGAGAACATCTGTTGAGGCCAGCAGGAAGGTCTGATGGGCGGCTCCCTGTGACCATAAATGGCCCTCTGTGATTATAGGCCACCCTAGGTCACAGGAGGCTCTCTGGGTTCATAAATTGTCCCCTGTGATTATAGATCACCCTGGGTCATAGGAGGCTCCATGTGATTATAGGCCACCCAGGGTCATAGGTGGTTCACCGAGATTATGAGGGGCCCACTGAGGTTACAGGAGGGTCCCGTCCCCTGCCCATTCGAAATTACGTGGGCCCCACCGAGATTGCAGGAGGGTCCCGCGGCCTGCCCATCCGGAACTACGTGAGTCCCACCGAGATTGCAGGGCGCCCATCTTTTCCACATCGGGAACTATGGGGAGCAGCATGAAATACGTCCTGTATGCCACACAGGTGGCAAAACTTACTTTTTCGGTTAACCTTGCAACACTTTGGATGGCATTATGTGCCGGTATTTTCGTCCTGGTATTATGCGCCGATATTTTGGACTGGTATTATGTGCCGGTATTTTGGCCTGGTACTATGTGCCGGTATTTTGGCCTGGTATTATGTGCCGGTATTTGGGGTTGGTATTATGTGCCGGTATTTTGGCCTGGCATTATGTGCCGGTATTACGGCCTGGTATTATGTGCCGGTATTTTGACCTGGATTTACGTGCCGATATTTTGGCCTGGTATCTGTATTGTCGGCGCGAGCACATTCCATTGCGCCACCAGTGCAGGCATGTTCTATAGTGTAGGTCTAGCCCACATAGTCACTGCGACGAGCACCCGATCCCCTGTGCACAGCCCCCTCTAGAGGTCATCCAGGTCATCCGGGCAGCGTGCCGCCCGGCTCACACTCCGCCTCGCGCGTCCCCTCCCCCGGTGCACAGCCCCCCTCTGGAGGTCATCCGGGCAGCGTGTCGCTATTGCTGCTACACTCCGCCTGGCGCGTCCCCTCCCCCGGTGCACAGCCCCCCTCTGGAGGTCATCCGGGCAGCGTGTCGCTATTGCTGCTACACACTCCGCCTCGCGCGTCCCCTCCCCCGGTGCACAGCCCCCCTCTGGCGGTCATCCGGGCAGCGTGTCGCTATTGCTGCTACACACTCCGCCTCGCGCGTCCCCTCCCCCGGTGCACAGCCCTCCTCTGGAGGTCATCCGGGCAGCGTGTCGCTATTCCTGCTACACACTCGGCCTCGCCGCACAAGTAGGGTGCATTGCTCAGATATATTCATCAATTTGTATCGCCGGCGGCAAGCTCATAGAGATATCAAATCACTGTCCACGGACCGGTGTATTTTCTTGCTCGTACATTTCCAGATGGTTACATTGCACATCCACAAAGCTACCTGAGCCGCTCTGTTTGCAGTAGCGGATCCATTTGTTGGCAAAGGCACACGCCCACACTATTTGTTGCAAATGGCATATACCTATACGTGGCATATGCATACCTGGCGACGTTGCACTTCGCGCGTCAGTGTCGGCCACCTGGTGTGTACTTCCTACACGATGGCTCAGACTAGGGCGAAGAAACACACTTTATCTCAACAGTTAATATATCTTGTATTGAAAAGAGACTTTATGGACACCCTGTACATAAGCAAGGTCACTCTCCGGTGTGGGTTCTCAGATGACCAAGTGTGCCTTGACAATAACGACCTGTCACATATCTCGCATGTGTAGGATCGCTCTCCCTTGTGGGCTCTTATGTGATTAGGTAAGGTTCTCCTGACAGTAAACGATCTTTCACATATATCACATTTGTAAGGTCGCTTTCTGGCGTGGGTGGGTTTTCATGCGTCTAACCTACGGTGTGGATTCTCATGTGACGAACTATGCTGATCTTGCTACTAAACGACCTCTCACATTTCCCGCACCTGCAAGGGCGCTCTCAAGTGTGGGTTGGTTGGTTGTTGGTTTTACGATACATCGACCGTTGAGTCATGCAGCGCCGCCAATCTCTCACGCCGATTGGTCGCGGGCGAAGAGAAGCGACAGGTGAGACTCCAACCCACAACCTTTCGATTGTGAGACGAGCAGCTTACCCCTCGGCTACTCGTCCCCTCTCAAGTGTGGGTACCCATGTGGCTAACTAAGTTGAGTTTGGCAGTAAACGACCTGTCACATATCAGGCATTTGTAAAGTCGTTCCCCGGTGTGGGTTCGCATGTGCCTAACTAACTTCCCCTTGAAAGCAAACGACCTGTCACATGTCTCACATTTGTAAGGTCGCTCCCCTGTGTGCGTTCTTATGTGTTGAACTAACGTCCTCTTGAAAGCAAACGACCTGTCACATGTCCCACATGTGTAAGGTCGCTCTCCGGTGTGCGTTCTTATGTGTTTAACTAACTTGTCCTTGGTACTAAACGAACTGTCACATGTCCCACATGTGTAAGGTCGCTCCCCTGTGTGCGTTCTTATGTGTTCAACTAACTTCCTCTTGAAAGCAAACGACCTGTCACATGTCCCACATGTGTAAGGTCGCTCTCCGGTGTGCGTTCTTATGTGTTTAACTAAGCCGCCCTTGGCACTAAACGAACTGTCACATGTCTCACATTTGTAAGGTCGCTCCCCTGTGTGCGTTCTTATGTGTTGAACTAAGTTGCTCTTGGTACTGAACGACCTGTCACATGTCTCACATTTGTAAGGTCGCTCTGCAGTGTGGGTTCGCATGTGCGTAACTAACTTCTCCTTGACAATAAACGACCTGTGACATATCCCACATGTGTAAGGTCGCTCTCCGGTGTGGGTTCTCATATGACGAACTAAATGTGCCTTGACAGTAAATGACCTGTCACATGTCTCACATGTGTAGGGTCGCTCTCCAGTGTGTGTTCTGATGTGACTAATTAAGTTGGGTTTGCGAGTAAACGAACTATCACATGTCTCACATTTGTAAGGTCGCTCTCCGGTGTGGATTCTCATGTGACAGACTAAGCTTCCCTTGGCAATAAACGTTCTGGCACATATCTCACACGCATAGTTTTTCTCTCCTGTGTGTGTTTTCATGTGATTAAGTAAATACCACTTGACAGCAAACGCCCTATCGCACACCTCACAACGGTGAGGTCTATCTCCGGTGTGGATTATCATGTGGTAATTCAAAGTCTTCAATCCAGGAAACGTTCTGGAGCACAATCCGCACGTGTATGGCCGCTGCCCGGTGTGGGTTCTCATATGTACAGCCAAACCCCTCCTGGCAGTGAAGGTCCTGTTGCATAGATCGCACTGGTAAGGTCTCTCTCCGGTTTGGATGCGTTTGTGCTTATCCAATGTCGACGCTTGAAGAAACGTTTTGGTGATTTGGTTTGAATGTCTGCCCCGACTGTCGCCACTGTACACCTTCGTACCCGCGTGCTCTCTGCGGTGTTCAAGCAGCCATGTACGACTTTTGAATACCTTTCCGCACACGCCACAGTCATACGAACTTGCTGCAGACTGAGTCGTGGGTTGTCGCGAGGTGTCGTTGGTGCGCACAGACCACTGACTGCTGTTGCTGTAGTTGGCGCTGTTAATATGGCACTGCGATGCAATTCCAGAGGTCGTCTGCTGAAGCAGAAAACCCTTCCCACAGTTGAAACGAAACGCAGTAGCACCTGAAAACCAAGACAGCGATTAATAAGCATGATACCCTTTGAAAGGGCACGATAAGCCTGGAGTTTGAGCAGCACGGCCTACACGACATTATTTACAATGAGTTAGCAAATACAATGACTTCAAAGAGTCGACGAGATTGGTCCCGAATAGGACCTTCGTCTTCTATTCTTTCAGATGCTGTGCTATTCATTGGGTGATTCACAACGCGCTTGATGCACATTCACGGCTAATGGCGCCGCCCACGCTGTTTCGCCGATGGGCCGCAGGATTGTGAATGTCCCGAGCGGCGCTAGTGTCGAACACTGGACCCTTGGCACCCCTAGCGCAACACCTTAACCGCTTGGCCATCCCCGCCCCTTGAGATCCTGTGCGAACTTCCTGAATAATTGTAGTATTTATGTATAGCATTCCTATGGCGCACAATGTGTTACACAAACCCCAAATTAGCTGAACAGCTCGTCACACCGTTTCAGTATCGGCACCAGGAGACAGTGTGTCCACTGCCCAAGTAAACTCCCGGGAAGGATGAGGCGGTATGTCAGACCCAGCACCCGTGCCACCCGTTCAGCTTACACGGACGCCGGAGGTACTGCGAACACAACCATCATGGCAACTGGCATTGCTCGACAATCAGTCTGGGAGTACCACGGCTCGAAGGAAAAGACTAGGTTTGGCATTATACTTTCCGGTTCGAGTGTAAGATATAATATAACAGGCTAAGCCAATAGTTCGCAAGTTGTGTAACTCACTTTGAGTGGTAAAAGACACCATACACAGAATCAATGCTGCATGATAACATAACGGGGGAACCAAATATATCAGCGCATGGGGACGTGTGTACCTTAGACCATATTTCTTCGAAGCGCAATCGCTATGGTACTCGAAGAAGTAAAAAAAATAAACAGCTACGTGCGGTCAATGTGCCAGTGGCCATCGTTACAGCAGAACGCTGTTGGGCCTCAATCTTTAGAAGGGGAACTTCACCCTCTAAGACCTGAAGATGCATTCGGTCGGCTTCAAAACTGAATATCTAAAGGAAGTATACTGGTCTAGCTCACCTTTTTGGACATACAGAATGTGAACGGCTGCAATGGAGAAATTTGGAAAGGGAAATACAATCTGGTCTGGGAAAAGTATCAAAACCATTTGGAATTGAGTTGTTGTTATGGAAGTTTAGGGGCGCATCGTTGTGATTGAGTGCATGCTTTAAATCGCCAAGCTGTGCGTGGCTGTGTGTACTTCACTTTGAGTGGTACAAACCACCATTGTCATTGCACGTCTATACATGTATATGTAGTACACGGAGCAGAAAGGAAGCTAAAGGGCAGGTATATGATGTCCCTCTGTCTGTCTCTCTTTCTGTCTCTATCTCTCTCTCTCTCTCTCTCTCTCTAATGAATATCCTGTTTCCTTGTTCTTATCTCCTGCATCCATCACTGGAAAAACGACTGGCACAGCGACTGATCGTGATGCATCGTTACCACTCGTCCTACAACACCCTATAAATTTCCCGACGACAACGTAATTTATACGCATTGAGAGTGACAAATCAGGATTCAGGGGATTCAGAATGCTAAAACCGCCACGCAAATGTCGATTTCCCAGCTCTATGCGAAAAGCACCACCGTTGCTAGGCAACCAGTTAACGAGTCGCAATCCTAACGGAACTGCTGTTGCTGGGCAACCAGTCAGACATTGTCCTCCTGAGCACACTGCTGTTGTCAGCAGCCCACCATCTTACAGTGCTGTCAAACACCACCGACATGCAGACTGCACCCACAGCATGGATTCAAGATTCTCGAATGCATGCAGGAAAACGGCCGCAATGCAAGACAACTGCACGTGCGAAGCTTTTTTTCCTTTCTCGTGTCATCTAAGTTGCACATGTCAGTGTACTATAAAGTATTACAGTGGACGGTAGTGAGAGCTAGAGAGCCAATGATGCAGCTTCTCACTCCTGACGAAACTGCCGTTGGTGATGAGACTCACCGATTATGGTTCTCAGCGATTGTTCTAGTGTGGCCAAAGCACGTGCACTTCTGAAAACGAGATCATATCTTATAGTCGCGGTCACAATACACAGAGGTAGTTTGTAGTGCATACCTAACGAGGCCCAGGGTGGGACAAAACTGCTCCTAGCTTTTTATTGTGGAAAACATCACCCTCTGCGGTAACGTATGTTATTACTGTTTTCCTTATTTAGAGGGTGAACTTGTTTTGAACACTGAATAATGAACATTGAACATTTGTTTTCTTGTTCCGAATTTCCGGTGATCCGAGTCATCGTCCGAATTCCTGAAAGAAAATCCAGTACTTCCCGCGATATATTTTGCTCAATGGTAGGTAGAGGGTTCAGAAACAAGGAACTTAAAGGCGTTGACGCCACGCCCTTGAGGTAGCAACGACAGTTCAGATGCGCTCCTCGGTAGTTAGTTATTAGGGCTTTAGGTACGATCCTCGTTGCAGCGCTTCTATTTCCAGCTGCAAGCGATCGACCACTGCTCACGTGGCCTACGCAGACGTTTACCTACTGAGGGCGGGATATATAATTCAGGTGGAAAATAATGCAGTATGATGGCTGGTATTAAATCTCGTATTGAAGCCTTCCTTCTACGACGGAGCAGGGAATTTCTTCCCCCACGCGTGGATCCCCAGTAGTCGACTAATAGTTGCTGGGACTTTGAAGAGCTGGTGTAGGCGTTCCAATCCTGGCCAGCGGAACTCGGAAGACACACACAGAGGCCCAGGCAGTACAACGTTGGCCACGGCTCTAATCCCAGAGATGTCTGGGCAACTGTCGAGAACACCAGTCCCAATAAGGGGAATGGGAATACGTTTCTCAGCCATACCCACAGCATTGGCTGTGGTTAAAAACAACCGCTTGCAAAACCGTCACCTGACATCTCTTTGCAAGATCCACGAAGCTCCCACAAATGATGAATACCAAAAGAGCACAATTGGACAACTGGACAGAACCTCAAGCCGCCAGAAAGCTTCCGCGACCGTAATCGGCAGAGAGCGTGAAAAGGAACCCAGGATCAAATACAACTACTTACTCGAGTGTTTCATCAGGTGTGAAGCCAGGGAAGTCGTACGGCGGAGACGGCGGACCAATGGAGGCGAGATCTTCAATCGGCCCGCCGACTGGCGCCAGCGGATCGGTCGCCACGGCGACAGAGGCCGGTCCATCCTGTGTTTAGAGAAGCGTTGTCGGGACCACGCAGTGTTCCCAGTCATCAGGGTATCGATCGAGGCCTGCACACGGTTATTCATCGCATTTGCACTCTTAATTCTACCGTATTCGCAGTCTTCACCGCATACTGAACCGCGTCCAAGCTGGGAGTTCGAATGTACAATGATCAGCAATCCATATACATTAGGGTTTTCATTATTCCATGATGTTCCGAGTTTGCAAGGGCTTACTCCATCACTTTAGAGCAATATGGCTAAACACAGAATGCGTGAAGCTTGGTAGGAATTCAAGAATGTTGCAACAGGTTGTATCGCACCCTATGTTGGAAAAAAAAACATTGTATTTTGTTTTCCTTTTCACGACACTGAGACGGAATACCTCCCAACACACTGAAATCACATACCTCCCACCACACTACATGCACCACAGATTCTGCTGTACCTTATGGGCACACTGGTGCCATTTTTATCGATATTCATTATGAATTGGCGGTGTTAGCGCTTCTCCAATCCTTGTACCCGATCCCCCGCTGGTGGTGCCATCTACTGACTGAGCCATCAACTTCCTGCCCAGACTCCATTCGTGTTGAAAAAGAACTGGCGTTTGTTGGTATCATGCAAACCAATACATTTTGTACTCCAAGATTGTAACTAGACTAAATGAAATATTTTGCAGTCCAGAAGGGAAAATGAAGAACAACATTTTTGGAAGGAAGAACAACAAGCAGTTGGAAACTTTTGAGTGATACCAATTAAAACTCGAGACAGGAAAAGTTGTGAGCACCCTGGGGGTGCTACAGAGGCTAAGTCAAAACAAGCAAAAGACCACAACAGATCAACTAAGAGTGCAAGAGTGATCATTGTGATGCAATGAGCACACAATGAAAATGGCACAATGACTGAAAGGAACAGGAGAGTGCATACTGCATACACAGGGATGAGTAGCCTAGGGGTAAGTTGCTCGTCTCACAATCGAAAGGTTGTGGGTTCGAGTCTCACCTGTCGCTACTCTTCGCCCGTGACGAATCGCCATGAGAGATTGACGACACCACATGGTTCAACGGTCGACATGTCGTAAAACCAACCACCACCACTACATAATGCATGCACATGGGTACAAACTAACAGTTAGTGGCATGGGGACTCGTGATGTGACACTAATGGATGGGTATGGACGGGTGGCGAGGAGCCGCAGCATAGTTCGCGACGTCAGAGTAGTGGAGGAGTTGGGCCTGGCTGAATAACAGGCTGACAGCCCCACCCAGCCCCAAAACCAAGTTCTGCTAACTCCGTCGGTAGAGGCCTCGACCGCCACGGAGCGCCCAAACACCGACGGCGCAGCGAGGTGTGCACGGCAGGCGAGACACCGACCCGACCCAGACGTAGCTGCGCGGAAGCTGGAAGCCCACACCGACACAATCATTGGGAATCATTGGGGACTTGAGTAAGAGGTTAGATATGTTAACGGGGGAGGTGGAGCGCTTGAAGTGTTTGGTGGCGGGACCCATCATGGGAGGTGCCAGCCAGGCAACTCGGGTGCCCGAGCGGAGGACTGATGGGAGTTCGGATGGCTTGGTCCGGGATGGTGGCAGTTGGAAGGTGGCAAGGCGCCATAGCACCCGACTGGCGCTAAGGAAGGTGGACATGGGCGTCCCAATTAAAAATAGGTTTGATGCACTGGAGGAGAGGGAAGGTAATGATGAGAGGGACGGAGGTGGGGATGACCAGATGGCTGAAGATAGAGATGGAGAGAGAGAGGTTTTAGTCATAGGGGATTCCAGGGTTCGGTACATGGATCGAACATTTTGTAGCAAGAACCCCAGCAGACGGATGCGTGTTTGCTACCCGGGAGCGCAGGTGAAAGATGTTAGGGATAGGCTGGAGGGAGTAATGAGGGGAAGTGGAGAGGGTGCAACGGTAATTGTGCAGGTTGGAGTTAACGATGTAGGAAAAAATAATACAGAGGAAACAATGAAAGCCTATAGGGCTTTGATAGGTAGTTTAGCAGGAAGTAGGAAAAGAGGAGTGGTGACATCCATCCTCCCTATGGTCCATGCAAGCATGGAGTGGTATTCGAGGGCCATTGGGCTCAATACCAGGGTGGCCAACATTTGTAAGGAGCTTGGGGTGCAGTTCTTGGATTTGTGGGGGGAGTTTTGGGGGAGGACGGAGATGTTTGCGTTAGATGGATTACATCTGAGCAAGAGAGGAGTGGAATTGCTCAGCAATAGGTATGAGGAGGCTCTCAACAGGAAACAGGGAAACTAGGCAGGACATGGGGGGATGTAGCTGATAAAGAGAGAAGCATAGCAAGCAATGGAAGGAATAATTTATCATGTTTTTATGTCAATGCCAGAAGCGTTAGGAACAAAATTGGGGAACTGCATGCATATATGTTGTCTGAACAGCTAGATTTGGTGTGCATAACAGAAGCATGGGTTAACGAAAGCATGTTTGGAGACAACTTGCAAGAATTTGAATTGACAGGCTACAACATGCATGCCTATCAAAGAGAGGCAAGGATAGGAGGTGGTATTCTCTTGTATGTTAGGCAAGTAATGAAATGTCATTCCATAGAGGATGGAGTACATAGTGCAGGAGTAGAATCTTTGTGGTTAGATATAATTCTGAAGAATGGAACAAAATTTAGGATTGGGGCATTCTATAGACCTCCAGACCAGAATGAAAACACTGACAGGCTGATGCAGGAAGAGATAAGTAGGAGAGTACAGGAGAGAACTATTTTGTTGGGGGATTTCAACATAGCAGGATTGGGAAACAAAACAATAGGTGTAAGCAAATCAGAAAGATGTTTCATGGCTTGTTTTGAGGACAATTTCTTCTTTCAAATGATACACGAGCCTACAAGGGAAAATAAAATATTAGATCTAGTGCTTACTAATGAGGAAAATTTTGTGCAAAATGTTAACGTAGGAGAGACCTTTGGTAATAGTGATCACAACATTATACGCTTCTCATTATATGTTGGAAGGGTAGCAACCAACAGAACATTGATTCCGAATTTTACAAAAGGGAATTACAGTGAGTTCAGGAGCTTCCTAAGTGAAATTAATTGGGAAGGCATATTGAATGGCTTAGATGCTTATGAAATGTGGACAATGATAAAAGATAAGCTATTTCAGGGTCAGGATAGGTTCATTCCCAGTAGGCAAATTAGATCAAACAGGGTTAAGCACCCTTCGTGGCTGACTAGGGAAGTTAAGCAATTACTGGACTCAAAGAAACAAGCATTCAAGAAACTAAAAGATACTAACTCTGGGTTAAACCTAGAATCATATAGAATAGCTAGAAATAAAGTTAGGAGGTGTGTTAGAGCATCTAAAAGACTTGCTGAAATCAACTTTGCTCGAGAATGTTCAGCAGGTAATGCTAAGAGATTCTTTAGCTTCTATAAATTTAAGGCTAAAAAGTGTAGTGTAGGACCACTGGAGGTAGATGGGGAAATAGTGGTTGATGATTGCGACATTGTGGAATCCCTAAGCAAGCAATTCTCATCAGTCTTCACTAAAGATAATTCTGGTATAATAGGAACATCTGTAGGCCATGCCATGGCAGGTGATATGCTGGAGGATCTTACAATAACTACAGAAGCCGTAGAGAAGCAGTTGCAGAATATAAAACCTAATAAAGCTTCCGGACCAGATGAAATATATGCTAGGATCTTAGTAGAGTGTGCTAAAGCTTTAGCAACTCCCCTAGGTATCATTTTCAGGCGATCTATGGAGTATTCAGAAGTACCTGAAGATTGGAGAAATGCAAGTGTAGTACCAATTTTCAAAAAGGGAAATAGGAAGAGTGTAGGAAACTACAGGCCAGTCAGTTTGACCTCATTAGTTTGCAAAGTACTAGAAAAGCTGGTTAAACAGAATGTTCAGATTCATCTTGATAGGCACAACCTTTTAAGGGATACTCAACATGGATTTCGATCTCAAAGGTCTTGTTTAACTAACCTATTGGAGTTCATTGAGTATGTTACCAAAGAAGTAGACAATGAAAGCAGGATGGATGTTGTGTACTTGGACTTTAGCAAAGCTTTTGATAAAGTTCCACATGGAAGGTTAATTCATCAATTACAACAACATGGGATTGTAGGAAAAGTTCTACATTGGATTGAAGCATGGTTGCAGGGAAGGAAACAAAGGGTAGTATTGAATGTATGTAAATCTGGTTGGAAAGATGTTCTGAGTGGAGTGCCACAGGGCTCTGTTCTAGGGCCCCTCCTCTTTATCATCTTTGTGAACAACATTGAAGTAGGGCTGAGGAATAGAGTGTTCAAATTTGCTGATGACATCAAGCTGGTAGGAGTGGCTAACAGCACAGATCAATCTAGTAATATTCAACTAGATTTGGACGACCTAAAAGAGTGGGCTGATCAATGGCAGATGACTTTCAACTATGATAAGTGTAAGGTTATGCATATAGGGTCTGCAGGCGAGACATTCAGTTATAAAGGGGGGGGGGGGGGAATTGGGTTTTTTTAAAGGGGAAGGGACTTAGGTGTGTTGGTCTCAAAAGACCTTAAAGCAGAAAAACAATGTATCTCAGCTAGAAATAGGGCACTCAGAATGCTGGGACTCATTAATAGAAGTGTGAAATATAAGAGCAGGGAAGTCATGAAAAAGCTGTACTTAGCATATGTGCGGCCCCACTTGGAGTACTCTGTACAAGCATGGAGCCCCTACCTAGAAAAGGATATAGATATGTTAGAAAGAGTCCAGCGCAAAGCCACTAGACTCGTCAGTGGATTAAGTAACTTAGAATATTGAGAAAGGGTTAATGCATTAGATATGTACTCACTCAAGTATAGGAGATTAAGGGGAGACATGATTGAAATGTACAAAATTGTTAGAGGGCTAGATCAGGTCAATTTGAATGATGCTCTGCAGTTTAGAGTATCTCATAGGGGTCATCAATTCAGGTTAGACAAAATGAGGTGCAGGACAGTTAAACGACAACAGGTCTTCAGTCAAAGGGTTGTTGACCAATGGAATAGGCTGCCTGCTGATGCAGTGGGGAGTCCCTCATTGAATGTCTTTAAAAGTAGGGTGGATAAATTTTTTAGACAGGAAAATGTTGTTTTTTAATTCTAACTTGTGATGCATGGGATATTGAGTATTTTCACTAGCTATATAGGGTATAACATTATGCTAGTATTATGTTGTACTATATGGGGTGTACCTAGCAGTGGATTTGGCAACTTCCTTTGCGATGTCATACTGATGAGATTGGCTGTGGTGGCACAGGTGGAGGGATTGCATGGGTTTGGAATTGATAGGTGTGAACATGTACTTTCTAATATCTTCTAGACAGGCTTGACCCAGATGGGCCCTTGTGGCCCTTATTAAGCCTTAACACTTTATGACTTTATGACTTTATGACACCATCCAACAGCCATGGCCTGGCTCTCCGACAGAAACAGCTCACAGAAACGGTTGCAAGTCAGTCTGTTTTCTTCTGACAGTCTTTGAAAATGACGCACAAGCTTCATGGTCAACACCTCACCATTTCATCTTTGCAGCGCTTGATGTTCAGATGGAGTGTCTGAAAGCCCAGCCATGCACTTCTTGACTGGGGTGCTGCATCCCTGTTGCCATCTGTTGTGGCATTATTGAACTCCAACTTAACAGCAGGCCACACAGGTGGCAGGAATAATGGATCTCTGTCCATGGTTAGCTTCTTCAATATGGGTGACACTGTGGAGAGAAAGTTGCCAGTTAGTTGGATTTTGTGTGGATGGACAGACAGACAAAGCCACTGGTTAGCACTTCATGGTTTATTATTTGTGGATGAGTTCATCATTTTTTGTTGTCAACAGGTTCTTGAAGGTGACTACATGAAAGTAGGAATAGCCCTAACCAGGCAGTTGGAGAAGGCACCAAAATTATTGGTGCATTTGAATATATCCTTACTACTGAAATATTACCCTCGACAACCAACTATCTACATGTTGAATTTCATCAATGGCTGAACCAGAGGTAAGATAACTCTTGTAATGTAGGAAAAATGCATCATGAACTGTGATGTGAACTAACACCACTCAGTTTCCAAGGCACACCAAGTCAGTTCACAGCAACTATGCTGTAGGATAAATGGCCCACTCTGTGCCATGGTTCCCAGGTGAGGAAAGAAAACATTAGGGCGAGGTGAGGTCAGCTGCAACAAATGCTACTCATGGAACAAAGAATGTGAATGTAGTAGATGGAAAAGTAATAGAATTCATACTACACAGCCATAAATTTAAACATGTCTATTGAAACATAATAGTAAGCTCAAGCATACATCACATTATGGAATTGAATGAGAAAATAATGAATGAGGTGTAAAAAATCAAGATGCAACACACAAGCATTGCTGAAGACATGGAAAGCTAAGCAGCGAGACACCAGTGATGGCATAGGATGAGGGAAACTGATGGCAACTGGCTGAAAATGATACCCTTGGCATATTGATCTTACCAGAAACATCAAACAATCAAAGAATGCCCAATAACCCTTGGCATATTATGCAAATAATTGATGTTACCTAAAAGAAAACGTATTCTTTTACTTTCTACCGCAGCATTGTTTACATTAGATACGTCACCGAATGTGCCGCATATAGGCAGAAGATGCCGCATGGTCAAATACAACTGGATACGGGTGCATCATTTTGATGACATCACCAACAGTCACAATGTTACGACTTACTCGCCCATATTACGATTTCGCCCCAAATTCGTCCGGTTACGTATCTAAGGTAAACAACGCTACGGCAGAAGGTAAAAGAATACTCATTTACCTTGGTTGTAATATTTACCATTGTTATTCCCATTGTTCAAACATTAAATGCTGTGTGTTGACTGCGTGGGTCCTACCTACCTACCTATATTGGTTTCTTCAGTGTTTGGGTTGCTTGCATTTTGGGCATTATTTGTGCTTGACGAAGTATGAGCAAAGTCCTGCTCCTTTATCATCAAAATTTTATATATCTATTTGGAAACTAGATATTTGATCGTCTTTTGATGAAGTTCTGGATTCCAAATTGTAATATTTAATGTTGAAGCATGTAAAAAATGTACTTTGCAAGGGAAGGCAATTTTTCCTTGCACTGTGAGTGATGACATTTTCAATAAAATGTTGATCGCTTCTGTAACTATCAGTAGTAGACATTGCCATTGCTACAAATGTTGTCAATACTGAATGTTGTCAGCCAAGGCAATATAACCCCAAAATCAGCAAAAGGGGATAGCAGTAGTTCAAGGAGGCAAAGTGGTAGTTCATCCATCAATGAAAGAGCTCCTCAGCATGAAAAAGACAAAGGTAATTATAGAACACATGTGCAGTGTATAATGCCTAATGCTCAGAGTATTTTATTCAAATTTGGTGAGTTCAAGTGTGATGTTCCTGAGGAACCAAACTGTGTTTGCATTATGGATGCACGTGTGAGTGAGGGGTATTTTGTGGATGACATGCAGGACTATGAGATCCAGGGATACAATATGTGTTTGTGCAATAGGGGTCCAGCAGTGAAAGGGTGTGGTGTAATGCTCTATGTGAATAGCTTATTCAGTGCTAAAAAAGTAGCAGATGGGGTGAAAAATATGTCTCTGGAGTCCATTTGGCTTGATGTCACTGTGGGAAAAGGCAACAGCAATATACTGAGGATAGGAGCTTTGTACCAATCAGGAACCCTGCCACATTCTCAGCAACTGGAGCTTGACATGGTGATTATTGAGGAAGCACCTTATTCTTGGTGACTTTAATCTAAGAGGATATGAAAATGCTGGTGTTGGCTCCCATCACGAAAAATGTTCAGGAAATGCCACCTCAAAATGTATGTAATGATTTTAATCTTTTTGATTTTGGTAACATGTATATTATATTAAAAAGAAGAGCATGCAACATCTTCTTGCCAAAAGTGTTTTCCTGGTTTTTCAAAAATTAGTTGAATGTGATCAACATATGCTTCATTGTGAAATCACTGCTTAATGAGATGTCACTAGTATAACTTGAATAGCTGCCTCTCAAGCATTTCCACCATTTCCCACAAAATTTAGAAATCAATGAAATCACATAGTGCAACCAAAAAAATATGTTTTTGAACAAAAATTGTACCAAGGGCCTCTTATGAATATCTGCCAAGGTAGTATTTCAGCAGTTGATGCAGAGGAGAGTTGCTCAACATCAAACATTCATGTAGTGTACCAAGGGTTGTTGTACATTCTTTGATTGTGTGACATTATCTAGTGATATCTTTAAGCTGACAGGATACATTTCAGTCAGGTGCCGCCTGTTTCCCTCATCCTATGCCATCATTGGTGTCTCACCCTAATGAGTTGGCTTGTCATATGTTTAGTAAAGCTGGTGTGTTGTATGCCGATGTATTACATGGCATGTAATATTTTATCACAGGTGCTGTACAGCCAATGCAGTTGATGCACCCAAAAACCCTAACACCTAACACTATTTTCTCATCCAGTCTCCTAATGTTGTGATGTATGCTTGAGCTTACTATTGTTTCTGTGCTCGTTGGCTGCGTGCACTGCTTGGTGTGATTGCCCCCCGTGTCAGAGACTGTAACGTGCGGTGAATGTTAGTGACTGTACCGCCCTGTGGCGGTACAGTCCCGTGTGCGGCCGGCCACCGGTGGGCGCGGCCGGCGGGGGCGCGGCAGTGTTTGCTGGTGGGCGTGGAGGCCGGCAGTGTGAGGTTCCGTGGCACGCATCTACAGCAATACAGCAGATACAGTTTCCATAGATTCATTTGAAGTGTATGGATGTGTTCTATCAATTCTATTACTTTTCTATCTACATGATTCACTTATTTTGTATTCCATGAGTAGCATTTCTTGCAGCTGACCAGCTGCAGCTCGACTCAGTGATCTTTCCCTTCATCACTTCACCAAGGAACAATGGCACAGAGTGGGTCATGTATCCTACAGCATAGTTGTGAACTGACATAGTTTGTGTGGCTTCAAAACTAAGTGGTGTTAGTTCACATCACAGTTCATTGTGCAACATGCATACACTACAAGAGTTCTCTTACCTCTGATTCAGCCTTTGATGAACTGCAACATGAAGATAGTTGGCTGTCCAGGATAATTTTCAGTCCTAAGACTGCATGTAAATGCATCATTAATTTTTCTGCCCTCCATTTGCCTGTCCAGGGATATTCCAATTTTCATGTAGTCGTCTTGAAGAACTTGTAGACAGCAATCAATGATGAAGTCATCTATAAGTAGTAAGCTGTTAAATCTTAACCCACGCCATCTCTCTGGTCAGATCGTCACACCCCATCTCAGGGGAGTGGATAGTAACCCCACACTAAAATCCCAACTAAGCGTAGCACGAAAACGGAAGAGTTGTCATCGGAAAGCGCTCGACGAGTACGGTCCAGATCCACCCCCCAAAACAATTTCCCCCGAAACTTTCGTGGGAAAAGTGGTGGACGTCACTTTCGGGCCGAAAGTGACGTCACCAGGGGGGCTATATTTAAACAACTTTTCACAACACATTATGATTTTGGCTCTGTTGAGTTCATTTTGTGGATATGAAAAAACAAAATTTATTTTGAATAACAAAAAAGGACAGTGAAATCAACCAGGGCCATACAAACTTTTTGGCCCCCAAAGATAAAATTTTTATTTTATGAAATTTCAGAAGTTTGAGTTTTCAAGTTTTCTTTATTTTCCTTCTCCAGTGGATAGAGCAGACCGAGAAACGTTGCTGTAAGTCAACTTACCCTTATAAAAATGCTTACTTTAGCCAGAATCTTCTATTAGAACTGCAAGTGGCAAATAAAAAGATAAGAAAAATTCCACTCATAACCTTTCTTGCATCCCTAAAGATAACAAATGCTGAAAGTTTCATTAGAATATCTGTATCCGTTAAAGCGTGACAACTGGTTGAACTTTTTTGGAGCTGACCTCACTTGACCTTGACTAACTCGCTGGCCCTAGATGACCTAACTTCAATTTTTTTAACAGAATGCCAAATTGATGTGGGAAAACGTATGCCAAATTTTGGCGCACTGCCGCGCGTCGTTCGTCCACTATCCGCAAAAAACTTGATGGGGGTGGGGGGCGGTTGAAGACCTCCCCCCCTCCGAGACGGGTCGGGTTAACCTGCGCCATCCCGGGGGCCGTTAACCCCCTCTCCCCCAAGGTTTTCCGCGGGTTGTGAAAGAACGGCGCGCGGTAGCACGCCGAAAATTTGTATGCCTTTTCCCACATACATTTGGCATGTCTTGTCAACATTTTGAAGTCAAGTCTACGGTCAAGTGTTAGTTGAGGTCAGGTGAGGTCACCTCCAAAAAACTTGTATCAGTTAGACATAAAGACATAAAGACATAAAAGATTAGTGAAACTATGAGCCACAAGGGCCCTTCTTGGTTGCACTCTGTACACTGAACCAGTTGCCCACCAAATCTGTCAATCAGCCCTCCCTGTAATACTGAAAAGCAAGCCCTCTATTCTTATAATGATTGTCTATGCTGTTTTTAAAGATGTTCAATGTGCTGCTACTGACGATGTTTTCTGGCAGCTGGTTCCAGGGTTCTACTACCCTGTTGGTGAAGAAAGTCTGCCTTAACCTTGTTCTGCTGTGGTTAACTTTAATTTTGAATTTATGACCTCTAATTGCATCATTTCTGTTCAATTCAAACATTTCCCCAAGATTCCCCAGTTGTTACACTTTACTGGATAAAGACATTTTAAGAAAACTTTCAGAGTTTGTTTCTCTTTAGGGATGCAACAAACTGCGCCAGATTATTTTTATCTTTCTTCTCCGTTTTTGGTTTCGTGTTAGTATTGTATATTTCCTAAATAGAGTTAAAGTCGAAGATTTTGACTAAAGTAAACATTTTGTATTGTAGTAAGTTGACTTTGAACATGATTTTTCGGTCTGCTCCACCCATTAGAATATGACAATTAAAGAGAACTTGAAAACTCAACGATTTGAATTTTCAAGAAAGTAAAATTGTTATTTTCGGGCACCCAAAAATTGTATGGTCCTGATCAATTTCGCTTTACGTTTCTGATTCCAATTAATTTTTTCCCCATCTTCCTCAAAATTAACTTCCCAAAGCCACAAACATGATGTAAGTTGGGAAAATCCAGGCCCCCAAATGAATTCACTTTTGCCGGGAATATTTTTCAGGGTGCTGTCTCACCCTACTCGTCGAGCGCTTTCCGATGACACCTATTTCGTTTTCGTGCGGCGCTTACTTTGGAATTTAGAGGGGCCCTACCGACGCCCCTCCCCAGACCAGACGTGATGTGGATGTTGATAGGATGTGGATTTGACCGGAGAGACGTGTAAACGGGTTAAACAGGGGCGGATTAGACCGTGGCTTGGTCTGTGTTTATTCCCACAAAATCCAACTAACTAGCAACTTTCTCTCCACAGTCGCATCCATATCGTGAAGCTAACCATGGACATTGATCCATTATTGCTGCCACCTATGTGGCCTCCCGTAAAGTTGGAGTTCAATAATGCCACAACAGAGGGCAACAGGGACGCAGCGCCCCAGCCAAGAAGTGAATGGTCCACCTTTCAGGCACTCCGCCTGAACATCAAGCGCTGCGATGATGAAGTGGTGAGGTGTTAACCATGAAGCCTATGCGTCGTATTCAAAGACTGTCAGAAGAAAATAGGCTGACTTGCGAACGTTCCTGTGAGCTTTTTCTCTCGGAGAGCCGAGCCATGGCTGTTGGACGGTGTAGGTGTGCGCTTCCGGCTTCCGTACGGCTACGTCTGGGTCGGGTCGGTGTCTCGCCGGCCGTGCACACTTCGCTGCGCCGTCGGTGTTTGGGCGCTCCGTGGCGATCGAGGCCTCTACGGACGAAGTTAGCGGGGCTTGGTTTTGGGGCTGGGTGGTGCTGTCGGGCTTGTTATTCAGCCGGGCCCAACTCCTCCACTGCTCTTGTGTGTACGTTTGTGTTTGGCCAGCCTGCCACCGCGTAGTGATGTCGGCTGTTTCCGGGTGGGCGTTTGTGGTGTCAGTATTTTGTGTTGTTTGTTATGGGTGAAAGTAATTTATATAATTTATATGGGTGAAAGTAATTTATCAGGAGTAATTTGGTGGGGATGAGAGGGAGCGAAGAAGAGTAAAGTTGTCTTGTAGAGGCGAGTTGTGAGAGAGTTGGGACTTCCTGAAGAATGGAGCGTAGAGGGAGTAGAAGTTGAGTCGTCTTGCAGGCAGATGAGATGGTGATCGAAGGTGAGCTGGTGCAGAAGACTAGAGTTTGCCAGTCCGGTTGGTACCAGGGGGTGGGGTGTAGTTGGATTGTTGGGGTCGGGTTATCGTCAGTAATTGTTTTATATTTCAAGAGCGTTAGTAGTCGGTATCACGTGGGGTTAGATTTTTATGTTTCTTTTTCTTTTTGTTGTTTTTCTTTTTGAACATATCTTCATTTTTTCACCTTTTTGTTGATTTCCTGTTTCTTTTCTTTTTTTAGCATATCTTCATTTTTTCTCATAGTTCGTGGATTAGACGTGTGGTAGAGAGAAAGTAGAAGAGGTGCTCGTGTAATGTTTGATGGTCATCGTTGAAAAGCGTCGTGATGTTTAGTGGGATGTTCATGTTGCAGTAATTTGTGATGGGTTGTCTTTCGGTGTTGTATTTGGTGCAGTAGATGAGTATGTGTTAAATTGTGAGTGTTCGTTGACATGTTATGCATTGTGGTCGTGGGAGTTGTAAGAGGTAGGACTCCTACCGTAGGAGTGCGTTAGTGAAGTGTGTCTGAGACGTAATCGTGTTAGTTTGCGTTATTTTTGTCTCGTGTTTTAGTTGATGGTGTGCCAGAGTTCGTGTTTTAGGTGTATTTCGTGTAGTTGCGTGATTGTTGTGTCCCATGTTTGTTGAATGTCTTCGTTGATTGCCTGGTGTATTGTGGGGTAGTAGTCGGATTGTGAAAGTGGGCATGTTGTGGTTTGCTGTAGTGTTGTGGCTATGTTGTCTTCGGCGTCTGTGCGTTCGTTGCCGTGTTTGTTTGTGTGACTTGGGATCCAGAGTACTGTTGGCCGTTGTGGTATAGTGAGTTGTTTGTGGATGTGTAGTATTTTGGGTATGAGGCGGTGTTTGTATTTGGTGTAGGGTGTTATGCTCTGTTATGCTGATTTTGCGTCTGTGGCTATGATGTTGTGTTCAATTTTGGTGTTGTAGATGGTGCAGTATGCCGAGAAGATTGCGAACAATTCTGCTGTGTATGTGGATGCTGTGTCGTGGAGACAGGCGCGTAGGATGACCCGCGGCGGCCCTGCGTTGGTGAGGAAATTTTGAGGCTTGATTTAGTCGCATTTTCTAAGAGTGGGGATCCGTATTCCAAAATTGGCCGAATGATTGATTTGTAAAGAGCTAGAAGTGTGTTTCTGTCGGATCCCAGTTTGTGCCGGATAGTGCTCGAATAATGTTTATTCTTTTTTATGCGCGTTTTTGGATGTCTAAGATATGAGGCCGGAAATTTAGTTTTGGGTCTAAAGTGATGCCTATAAATTTCGTTGTGTTGACGAGTGGGATGGGAGTGTGGTCTATTTTTAGTGGTGGTAAGTCTGTGTATTTGTGGAAGCCGAAAATCATGCATTTTGATTTGTGTGGTGCAATGTGTATGTTTAGGGAGTCGAGTTTACTATGTAGTTGTACTAATGTGGTTTGTAGTATTCCTAGTGCGTTATTTGGTGTTTCGTGTGATGTCCATATGACTATGTCGTCAGCGTATATTGCAATCTTGGCCGGAACGTTGTTTGGGATAACTGAATTTAGACCTAAAATAAAGAGTATGGGGCTGAGTACTGAGCCTTGCATCACGCCGTGTGTGGGGTATTTTGTGTCTGACATGTGGGATCCAATTTTGACTTGAAATGAGCGATTTAGAAGATTGAAGTGAAGATAGTGTTGTAGTCTGCCCTGTATATTTATGTTGTGTAGGTGTTGTAGTAGTGCTGTTATGTTGATGGTGTCGTAGGCATGTTTGAGGTCCAGGAAGACGGCGACCGTGGAGCGTTTCCCTGCCGCCGCTTCCTGGATGTGGGTGACAAGGTAAGTGAGGTTATCTAGCCATGAGCGATTAGGAAGAAAACCCGATTGAATAGGAGAGATGAGTTTTTGTGTTTGGATGATATAGAGAAGGCGCTTTTTGACAAGACGTTCGAATAGTTTGTGGTAGCAGCTGGGGAGGGCGATAGGTCGATACTCTCCTGTTCCTTTCAGTCCTCGTGCCATTTTCATTGAGTGTTCATTACATCACAATGATCACTCTTACACTCTTAGTTGATCTGTTGTGGTCTTTTGCTTGTTCTGACTCAGCCTCTGTAACACCACTTGGGTGTGCGACTTTTTCCCATCTTGCGTGGTAATTCGTATCATTCAAAAGTTTCCAACTGCTTGTTGTTCTTCTTTCCAAAAATGTTGTTCTTCCTTTTCCCTTCTGGACTATGAAATATTTGATTTAGTCTAGTTACAATCTTCGGGTACAAAATGTATTGGTATGCATGGCACCAACAAACGCCAGTTTTTCCAACACTGGAATGGAGTCTTGGCAGGAAATTGATGGGTGTGTCAGTAGATCGCACCACCAGCGGGGGATCAGGCGCAAGGACTTGAGTGCTGACACCACCAATTCGTAATGAATATCGATCAAAATGGCACCAATGTGCCCAGAAGGTACAGCAGAATCTGTGATGCACGTAGTGTGGTGGGACGCATTCGGTTTCAGTGTGGTGAAAAGGAGAACAATATACAATGTTTTTTCCCAACATAGGGTGCGATGGAACTTATTGCAGCATTCTTCAATTCCTACCCTTCTTCATGCATTCTGTGTTGAGGCATGTTGTTATAAAGTGATGGAGTAAGCTCTTGCAAACTCGGAACTTCATCGAATAATGAAAACCCTAATGTATATGGGGTGTTCATCATTGTACATTCGAACTCCCAGGTCAGACGCGGTTCAGTATGCGGTGAAGACTGTGAATACGGTTGAAGTAAGAGTGCAATTGCGATTAAGTACCGTTTGTAGGCTTTGATATGCGACTACTCTGCATGGTTCCGAAAGCTCTTCTTTAAACACAGGATGGACCGGCCTCTGTCGCCGTGGCGACCGATCCGCTGGCGCCAGTCGGCGAGCGGATTGAAGATCTCGCCTCCATGCGCCCGCCGTCTCCGCCGCACGACTTCCCTGGCTTCACACCTAAGGAAGCATTCGAGTAAGTAGTCGTGTTTGATCTGGGATTCCTTTTGACGCTTTGTGCCGATTACAGTCGCGGAAGCTTTGTGGCGGCGTGAGGTTGTGTCCGGTTGTCAAGTTGTGCTCTTTTGGCATTGATCATTTGTGGGAGCTTCGTGGGTCCTGCAAAGACATGTCCGGTGACGTTTTTGCAAGCGGCTGTTTTTTAATCACAGCCAATGCCATGGGTATGGTTGAGAAACGTAGTCCCTTTTCCCGTGATTGGGTTTGGTGTTCCCGACACTTGTCCAGGCATCTCTGGGATTAGAGCAGCGACCAACGTTGTACTGCCTGGGCCTCAAGCAAGCAGAGCAACAAGCAGGCGCTGAAAGTTTCATTGAAATATCTGTATCCGTTAAGGCGTGACGACCGGTTGAACTTTTTCGAGGTGACCTCGCTTGACCTTGACTAACTCGTTGACCCTAGATGACCTAACATCCAAATTTGGAACAGCATGCCAAATTGATGTGGGAAAAGGTATGCCAAATTTGGGCGCGCTGCCGCGTGCCATTCGTCCACTATCCGAGAAAAACCTGACGGGGTCGGTCGAAGACCCCCCTCTCCCCCCCAAACGGAACGGGTTAATACCAGCAATCGTACCACATTCTTTTCCACCTGAAAGAGATATCCCACCCTCAGTAAGTAAACGTCTGCGTTGGTCACGTGAGTAGTGGTCAAGCGCTTGCAGCTCAAAATAGAAGCACTGCAACGAGGAGCGCATCGAAACTATCGTTACTACCTAAAGGGCATGGCGTCAACGCTTCGCGGGAAATACTTGGATTTTGCTTCTGACATTCGGATGATGGCTCGATCACCGCAAATTCGGAACAAGAAAACAAATGTCCAATGTTCATTGTTAAGTGTTCAAAACAAGTCCACCATCTAAATAAGGATACAAGTAATGACGTACATTACCGCAGAGGGTGATGGTTTCGATAATAAAAAGCTAGGAAACGTTTTGTCCGTCCCTCGACCTCCTTAGGTATGTACTACAACCTACCTCTGTGTATTGTGACCGCGACTAAAAGGGGTGTGCTCGTTTTCAGAAGTGCACGTAATTTGGCCATACTGGAACAACCGCTGAGAACCATAATCGGTGAGTCCTGGCATTGATGATACTCATACATGACTACACTTATTTAGGTACTTAGCGCAGCATCTCAAAGAATAGAAGACGAAGGTCCTATTCGGGACCAGTCTCGTCGGCTCTTTGAGGTCATTGTATTTGCTAATTTAGGGTAAATAATGTCATGTACGCCGTGCTGCTCAAACTCCAGGCTTATCGTGCCCTGTCAAAGGGTAGCATGCGTGTTAATTGCTGTCTTGGGTTTCAGGTGCTACTGCGTTTCGTTCCAACTGTGGGAAAGGTCTTCTGTTTGAGCAGACAACCTCTGAAAATGCATCGCATCGTATTGACGGCGCAAACTACAGCAACAGCAGCCAGTGCTCTGTGCACACCAACGACACCTCGCGACAACAACCCACGACTCAGCTGGCAGGAAGTTCGTATGACTGTGGGATGTGTGGCAAGGTATCGAAGAGCAGACATTCAAACCAAATCACCAAAACGTTTCTCCAAGCGTCGACACTGGATAAACACAATCGAATCCACACCGGAGACAGACCTTACAAGTGCGATCTATGCGACAGGGCGTTTACTACCAGGAGGGGTTTGATAGCACATATGAGAACCCACACCGGGGAGCGACCATACACGTGTAGATTGTGCTCCAGAGCTTTTACTGGATCGGGGAGTTTGAATCAACACATGATACTCCACACCGGTGAGAGAACTCACCGATGCGAGGTGTGCGATAGGGCGTTTGCCTTCAAGTGGTATTTACGTAAACACGTGAAAACACACACAGGAGAGAAAAACTATGCGTGTGAGACATGTGACAGAACGTTTACTGCCAAGTCCTGCTTAGTTAGTCACATGCGAACCCACACCGGAGAGCGACCGTATGCCTGTAACACATGTAACAGGGCGTTTGCTGTCAAGGCCAACTTAATTCGTCACATGAAAACCCACACAGGAGAGCGACCTTACACATGTGAGACATGTGACATGTCGTTCCCCATCAAACCCAGCTTAGTTAGCCACATGAGAACCCACACTGGTGAGCGGCCTTTCAAATGCGGGACGTGTGAGAGGTCGTTTAGTGCCAGGGTTAGCTTAGTTCGTCACATGAGGATCCACACCGGCGAGCGACCTTACAAATGCGAGACATGCGACATTTCGTTTAGGAACAGGGTCAGCTTAGTTAGTCACATGCAGCAAGACGTACGGCTTACGGGAAAAGAGAAGCATCTGGTATTTGTGAGCGAGCCAGGTGGAACCTACATAGCCCACAGAACACTGACATCAGAAAATAGTGGATCAATTGCTGGCAAGGCTTTAGAAGTCGTTCGGGAGTGCGACTCAGAAGAATCCTTGCAGTCAGTATTGGTAGATGG
Organism: Imbricaverruca yamaguchii; assembly: GCA_034440575.1. Classification (NCBI taxonomy): domain Eukaryota; kingdom Metazoa; phylum Arthropoda; class Thecostraca; family Neoverrucidae; genus Imbricaverruca; species Imbricaverruca yamaguchii. Next base: position 2,083,320 of record JAOTOL010001582.1, on the reverse strand, counting down.
CACTGCCGTCAACACAGGCCGTGAAAACGGTGCACTCACGAGGATGGAGCGCCAGCTGGGCCGTAGCGTCCAGTGGCTCATGCGCCTTCTTCATGGCAACGTACTTTCGATGAGGTATGTGCCGCTTGCTTTTATAATAAAACAAGAATTGACTGAAATACTTCGCCACTATCCACCTGATCCTTACAAATTACATGACATACAATAATATACTGCGTCATCTGTATATCTATCTAGAATCATGGCAATTTGTGAGTCCGTAGTACAATCCAAACACTTGCCATGCCATTTGCCCATTTAGACCCTGATAAATGTTTATCCAATTTCTTCCTTGTCCCAATCCCATTCTGTCCTGGGCGTTGAATGGTATGGGACGGAAGTCCACCCCCGGCTGGCGGTGAATGTCACCAACTATAGCTTGTCCCAGCGGGCCCTTGAAGGACTTGGGCCCACTGGTACCGTGGCCTCCATCCAGCTCCATCTCAGTTGTCACAGAGAGGAACTAAAACTGGAAAAACGACCAATGCCCACAGCTTACACTTCCACCGATAGAGGGCAGTGATGTCGCTGCGGTCGGTACACCTTACGAGACTCTGCGTAATGACGGGCACAATTTTCAAGTTAGAGAAGTGAAAATTGGCATAGCGGTCAATGAAAAACTGCAGAATCCAATGAAACAACTCTTTATTTTCTATATAATTAATTGAATTCCTGAAATGGTGATTTATCCCGCAAGTTCGTTAGAAAACGTCATTTCTGTCTCAGAAAGCCCTGAGGCGCGGCGGCTTCCCGGCCTCGGATTGCTTTATAACTTTGCAGATCATTTCTTGAGAACCAAACACATGGTTTTAGACTTTATCACCCAGCGTTTTTACAAAAACGCATAAAATCACTCCACCCTACTGTGTACCACTGCAGCCAGGCTGTGTACCACTGCAGCCAGGCTGTGTACCCCTGCAGCCAGGCGGTGTACCCCTGCAGCCAGCCTGTGTACCCCTGCAGCCAGGCTGTGTACCCCTGCAGCCAGGCTGTGTACCCCTGCAGCCAGGCTGTGTACCACTGCAGCCAGGCTGTGTACCACTGCAGCCAGGCTGTACCTGCAGCCAGGCTGTGTACCCCTGGAGCCAGGCGGTGTACCCCTGCAGCCAGGCGGTCTGCCCCTGCAGCCAGGCGGTGTACCCTGCAGCCAGGCGGTGTACCCCTGGAGCCAGGCTGTGTACCACTGTAGCCAGACGGTGTACCCCTGCAGCCAGGCGGTGTACCCCTGCAGCCAGGCTGTGTGCCACTGCAGCCAGACTGTGTACCACTGCAGCCAGGCGGTCTACCCCTGCAGCCAGGCGGTGTACACCTGCAGCCAACCTGTGTACCACTGCAGCCAGGCTGTGTACCACTGTAGCCAGCCTGTGTACCACTGCAGCCAGGCTGTGTGCCACTGCAGCCAGGCGGTGTACCCCTGCAGCCAGCCTGTGTACCACTGCAGCCAGACTGTGTGCCACTGCAGCCAGACTGTGTACCACTGCAGCCAGGCTGTGTACCACTGCAGCTAGGCTGTGTACCACTGCAGCCAGGCTGTGTACCACTGCAGCCAGCCTGTGTACCCCTGTAGCCAGGCTGTGTACCCCTGCAGCCAGGCTGTGTACCCCTGCAGCCAGGCGGTGTACCCCTGCAGCCAGCCTGTGTACCCCTGCAGCCAGGCGGTGTACCCCTGCAGCAAGGCGGTGTACCCCTGCATCCAGGCGGTGTACCCCTGCAGCCAGGCGGTGTACCCCTGCAGCCAGGCGGTGTACCCCTGCAGCCAGGCTGTATACCACTGCAGCCAGGCTGTATACCACTGCCGCCAGGCGGTGTACCCCTGCAGCCAGGCTGTGTACCACTGCAGCCAGGCGGTGTACCCCTGCAGCTAGGCTGTGTACCACTGCAGCCAGGCTGTATACCACTGCAGCCAGGCGGTGTACCCCTGCAGCTAGGCTGTGTACCACTGCAGCCAGCCTGTGTACCCCTGCAGCCAGGCGGTGTACACCTGTAGCCAGGCTGTGTACACCTGCAGCAAGGCTGTGTACCACTGCAGCCAGGCTGTGTACCCCTGCAGCCAGGCTGTGTACCCCTGCAGCCAGGCTGTGTACCCCTGCAGCCAGGCGGTGTACCCCTGCAGCCAGCCTGTGTACCCCTGCAGCCAGGCGGTGTACCCCTGCAGCCAGGCGGTGTACCCCTGCAGCCAGGCGGTGTACCCCTGCAGCCAGGCGGTGTACCCCTGCAGCCAGGCTGTGTACCCCTGCAGCCAGCCTGTGTACCCCTGCAGCTAGGCTGTGTACCCCTGCAGCCAGGCTGTGTACCCCTGCAGCCAGGCTGTATACCACTGCAGCCAGGCTGTATACCACTGCCGCCAGGCGGTGTACCCCTGCAGCTAGGCTGTGTACCACTGCAGCCAGGCGGTGTACCCCTGCAGCTAGGCTGTGTACCACTGCAGCCAGGCTGTGTACCCCTGCTGCCAGGCTGTGTACCCCTGCAGCTAGGCTGTGTACCCCTGCAGCCAGGCTGTGTACCCCTGCAGCCAGGTGGTGTACCCCTGCAGCCAGCCTGTGTACCACTGCAGCCAGGCGGTGTACCACTGCAGCCAGGCGGTGTACCACTGCAGCCAGCCTGTGTACCACTGCAGCAAGGCGGTGTACCACTGCAGCCAGGCGGTGTACCACTGCAGCCAGCCTGTGTACCACTGTAGCCAGGCTGTGTACCACTGCAGCCAGGCGGTGTACCACTGCAGCCAGGCGGTGTACCACTGTAGCCAGCCTGTGTACCCCTGCAGCCAGGCTGTGTACCCCTGCAGCCAGGTGGTGTACCACTGCAGCCAGGCTGTGTACCACTGCAGCCAACCTGTGTAGCACTGTAGCCAGGCTGTGTAGCACTGCAGCCAGGCGGTGTACACCTATAGCCAGACTGTGTACCACTGCAGCCAGGCGGTGTACCACTGCAGCCAGGCGGTGTACCACTGCAGCCAGCCTGTGTACCACTGTAGCCAGGCTGTGTACCACTGCAGCCAGGCGGTGTACCACTGCAGCCAGGCTGTGTACCACTGCAGCCAACCTGTGTACCACTGTAGCCAGGCTGTGTAGCACTGCAGCCAGGCGGTGTACACCTGTAGCCAGGCTGTGTACCACTGCAGCCGGGCGGTGTACCACTGCAGCCAGCCTGTGTACCACTGTAGCCAGGCTGTGTACCACTGCAGCCAGGCGGTGTACCACTGCAGCCAGGCGGTGTACCACTGCAGCCAGGCTGTGTACCACTGTAGCCAGGCTGTGTACCCCTGCAGCCAGGCGGTGTACCACTGCAGCCAGGCTGTGTACCACTGTAGCCAGGCTGTGTACCCCTGCAGCCAGGCGGTGTACCCCTGTAGCCAGGCTGTGTACCCCTGCAGCCAGGCGGTGTACCACTGCAGCCAGGCGGTGTACCACTGCAGCTAGGCTGTGTACTCCTGCAGCTAGGCTGTGTACCCCTGCAGCTAGGCGGTGTACCCCTGCAGCCAGGATGTGTACCACTGCAGCTAGGCTGTGTACCCCTGCAGCCAGGCTGTGTACCCCTGCAGCCAGGCTGTGTACCACTGCAGCCAGGCTGTGTACCACTGCAGCTAGGCTGTGTACCACTGCAGCCAGGCGGTGTACCACTGCAGCCAGGCGGTGTACCACTGCAGCCAGGCTGTGTACCACTGTAGCCAGGCTGTGTACCCCTGCAGCCAGGCGGTGTACCACTGCAGCCAGGCTGTGTACCACTGTAGCCAGGCTGTGTACCCCTGCAGCCAGGCGGTGTACCCCTGTAGCCAGGCTGTGTACCCCTGCAGCCAGGCGGTGTACCACTGCAGCCAGGCGGTGTACCACTGCAGCTAGGCTGTGTACTCCTGCAGCTAGGCTGTGTACCCCTGCAGCTAGGCGGTGTACCCCTGCAGCCAGGATGTGTACCACTGCAGCTAGGCTGTGTACCCCTGCAGCCAGGCTGTGTACCCCTGCAGCCAGGCTGTGTACCACTGCAGCCAGGCGGTGTACCACTGCAGCTAGGCTGTGTACCACTGCAGCCAGGCTGTGTACCCCTGCAGCCAGGCGGTGTACCACTGCAGCCAGGTCGACACCGACAGCCAGACTGACGCCGTGCGGTCACGGCCGTGCGGTCACGGCCTTGTTTACTTCACGGTCAACTGACCCGACCGCCGTGGGTCGGGTCAGTTGACCTGGCTACGTGCCGACAACACCCCGCCTCCACTTATCAGGAGTTAACACGCCCTCTACAGCGGACCGGCGTGTGTGACGTCATGTTCAGTGACGTCACACGCCGTGACGTCACATCGGCGCCAGGCATTCATGCACAGTTTTCAACTGCATCAGGTGATGCTACTCTCGCCCGTGCACGCCATTGTGTCGCCTGTCCCGGTGCAGGTGGAGAGGTCGCCACCCCCACCCCACCCCATCCTCCATCGCCAGCGTCTTCAAACGAGTGCAGACGGTATGAAGGAAAAGACATCGACCACGTGGCCAGATGTCACGACTGGTGTACACTTATAGTGCATGGTGCCATATTGTGCACAAACATGGCACTCACTTCTGTATTATAGTTATCTTTCTCGAGCCAGTTCAATAGTCAATGCTTCACAACATGTCGATAGCTTTCATATTTGATCGTTGATTGCGTAAAAATCACATATGTGTTGACAGGCACAGTGTACTTCTCAAAATACCGGGTTGCTGACCTGCATAATATTTAGAGAAGCAGGAAACCAGCGACTCTGTGCGGTGTGCTGCAAGCAAAATACGCATTTCTGCAGAATCAACTCCGCTTCAGTCACATGCGTTCTATGAACGTCTTATCACGAAACCAATTTGGAGCTCACAAAATCACCTTTCTCCACGGCGTTTGACTGATTGTTCCCTATCACTACATCTCTGTCTGCTGTTTGTCGGGCGAAGCGCCGATGCTGGCCGACTCGACTCAAACTGCACCATCCTGAGGCCACTCAGTCTCAACACCTGGCCCTCTACCCTTCCCACATCAATATCGGCCAGCACATCCCCATTTCTGTTCATTTCACTTATTTCGGCGGACACGACAGTAGCCGCCGTGGTCTCGGGATGTGCCAAACATAGATACAAATTAGGCACAATTTGCTATACAAACATAGATACAAAGTAGGCACAATTTGCTCCCATCGAGAGGTTAACGGTGAGCTCAGGCCTAATTATTGAATTCAGTTTGGGAACGTCTGGAAGTGTGCTCAAAACGACATAATTTTGCAATGTTCAGGGTTTAGGATAACATGCTTATGTCCCGCCACAATGCTTTGAGCTCTGGCGGGCCTCTTCAGGCACGCATGCAATTTTTGAAGTCATCTGGTAGGTTGTTTGGAGTCCTTGGGCGATTTTCTTGGCTCAGACAACTATTCTTTGGAATCTCTCAATATTTTGCAGGGCGCCGGTTTGATTTTGTCACGTAGCGGTATTATTTTCTGGTGCCACGCTACGGTATTTTTTTAAAAGACGTTTTTGATGCTCTGACTCGAATTTGTGTTTACTACGGATGGCAATTTTGCGCTCTGAGCGCGATATTTGGTAGCTTGACGAGACCGCACATTATACCTAGCTGGGCCCCAACGTGATTTAGACTGCCTGGCGCAAGTTTTCGGGTCCACCGTGATTTTTTTGGTGCCCGCTTGGTTTATTTGGAACCCTAACGGGAATTCTGGCGTCCCGACGCGAGTTGATGGGCCCGGGTGCGATTTTTGGGACCACAACACGATTCTTGGGTGTCCACCTATTCATGGTGCGTGCATGTGCCCCTTTCGCAATCCACTTCAGCTGGTGAAGGGGGTGAGAGAGGGGAGGGTCAGGGGTTCCACTTTTCATAGGCCCCTTGCGCGATTTTATTGGCCCAGGGACAACACTCTGGACGTCCAATGTAGTTTCTTTCGTTCTCCAAGTCCTTTGTTTTCCGGGACCCGACACATTTTTTTTTAGTCTGTGGTGCAATTTCTGCGGCGATAGAGTGACATTACGGGCAGAAATTTATTCTTAGGAAGCCAGCTGCGATTTGTGGGGTTCTGGCGTGACTTATTATGGCCCCAGTGTGATTGTGGCCCTATTGTGGCCCTATTGTGATTTCCGAGGGCAGCGACACGAGTATGGAGTTCTCAGAACGATTTTTTGGTTCCTCGCCGTCATTTTTGGGGATCTCAATCGCAAGTCTTAGCGGACTCGTCACGTTTTTGAGGGCCCGACATGCTTTGGGGGTTTTTGGCGCGATTGTTGGGACCCCATAATGATTTTCCCTGCCCGGGATGTTTTTTTTCGTTGTCCTGGATTAACTTTTTCGGTAGTCCCGATGAGACGTTTGGGTCCATCATTTTGGTGCAACTTGTCGAAACAATGGCGTGATTTTCAGTGTCCCGGATGCAACCCTTTGTTACCCCCAGATCAACGTAATTTCCTTTGGTCACGGCTCAACCTTTTGAGGCCACCTTTGTGATTTCGATGAACCCGGCACGACTTCTTAGGGCCTCCAGCGTGATGTTCAGGGGCACTGGCGTGATTTTGAGAAGCTCCAGTCCAACGTCACTTTTTTTTTTGGGGGGGGGGGGGGGCACGGCGCGATTTTCAGAGGTCCGTCCGAACCTTTTGGGCCCCAACCTGATTTGCAGGGACCTGACTTGTCTTATTCAGGGCCCAGCGTAATTTTCAGGGGTCCGGTGAATATCCATGTGAGCTTGGTTAATGAGTGGCATTTACGTTCGGTTATTTCGCCACTATTCAAACATGGTATGCTGTATGTTCACTGGTCATACTTTTTCTTTGGTTTTTCCATTCCTTTAATTTTCATGAGTTTGACTTCCAAAGTTGGGAGGGGGAGGCAGGGCTGCAAGTTCGGTGGTCTGGAACCTCCACAGTTGAATATGATCTTTCGCCCCTGTTTATACGTCACAGCATTTATCTCAAGTCGTGTCATCATGCAGTCCACTGTTGGACTCAGCGGCTGAGAGGGCTGTACGGTGACGACCAGGCGCGTGAGTTTGTCTTGGCGGGGCACTTCCGGCTTGAGATAAGCGTATCCTGCACTGCCAGATTTTGCGGGTCGCTGTCCAGTCAACTCAACCACCCGCGCCTGCTGAATTTGTAGGGGTGGGCGCCGCCGTGCGGTCATGTTGCAATGCAACCTTTTCAATACAGCCCTTTTCAACGGCGGATCCAGGAAATTCCATAGGGGGCAAAGAGTCTCGAGAGAGGTGCCTCCCGCTGAAAATCCGTTGAGCTGGCTGAGGCGATGCAATCGAACGTAGTGCAGGGGAAATTTGTCCTCCCTTCCCTTCCCTCCCTTCCTGTAAAGCTACCGCTAACTATGGGAAGAGACGCACCTAAAAATTCCATGAGTGGTCGAACCTCGGAGGTGCCATCGTTGCTTCATCGAGTGCAGGACAAGTAAAATGGAAGAAGCGTACCTTTTCTCCGGATAAGTGAGTGAGTCCATCCAGGGTACACGTCTATGTATAGGTGGTGGTTTCGGTGAGGCTTGGGAGCGGTGGCAGGTTAGTGTTTCATACATATTACCGTTGCAGACAGGGCCATAGGCTGAGGTGAGACAGGCAGGGCAAGCTACCATAGTTTGCAGTTTAGGTTACGAAGCCGGTCCACACGGAGCTGCCAGGCTTCTTTCTCCTACCGTTTGCTGTTTTGGAATGTCTGAGGTTCTTGAAGCGAGCATTGATCCACCGATTTTATTATTTAGCATGCAACTGCCATTGGACATCAGAGAAAGTCGCGTTCCCAGAACAATCCACACAGCTTCCAGTGGGGTCCGCAATCCAAACCGCACCTGGACGTGTGGCCAATGTCATCTCGAGATTGTTTCCGTGTGTACCCTGTTTTCTAACTGTAAGTAGGACCGCAGCTGATTTTGCTCAAGTCCAAGATGGGGTATGAGCCGAAGACATCCTCACTTGCCATGGAAAAGCCAATGACGAAATAGTCTCCGTCTCTGTCGCAGAGGAGCGGCTGTCTGAAACAACAGCGAAGTCACCGTAATAAGTCAGCGGTACAGCACAACGAACTCGTCAGGGTTGGCCAGCTATCAGAGGCGCAGCCAACGGGGGGGGAGACACCCCCTTAACAACAACAAAAATACACGAGATAAAGCGGGATATTTTTAGATATTCACAACACAAAACCGTAAATTTTCCTGCGGTAGCATGAAACTCTTGTTTCTTTGACTCTTGGTCCTGCCTTTTAGGTAAATCATCGCTGCAGAACATCGCAATCATTGCTGAGAGAGGAGAGAGAGAGAGAGAGAGAGAGAGAGAGAGAGAGAGAGAGAGAGAGAGAGAGAGAGAGAGAGAAGAGAGAAAAAAAAAAAAAAAAAAAAAAAAAAAAAAAAAAAAAAAAAAAAAAAAAAAAAAAAAAAAAAAAAAAAAAAAAAAAAAAAAAAAAAAAAAAAAAAAGAAAGAGAGAGAGAGAGAGAGAGAGAGAGAGAGAGAGAGAGAGAGAGAGAGAGAGAGAGAGAGAGAGAGAGAGAGAGAGACGCCATTCGAGACTCCAGTTGCCGAAATCCGAGGAGTTCGGTGACTTCATTCGAAATCTGAAAAGTCGTTTGTGGGTGGGGGGGGGGGGGGAGGGGGGGGGGGGGGGGGGCTGGGTAGGTAGGGGGCCCAGTTTCAGATGTTCACCTCATGGACGAAGTCCTGGCTACGCTCGCGCCCCCGCAACAAAACAATGACTTTCTTTGTTCTGTGATTAAAGTCAACTTGGTCTCATCGCGCATGGTTTAGAAGCGTGGACAAACACAGTCAACTTAAATCACGGAAGCAAATACGCCGTTAATTGCTGTATGACGATGCAAGTCTGAGCGGGTCCGATCACAAAGCAATCAACAAATGTGTGGATACGACTCATGACCTCTGTTCATCTGGGGTCAGTCACATCGTCCTTACCGGTTGTTGACCTTGGGCACCGTCTTGCAGTGCTTAGTGCTCAGGGTGAGGTTTCCTTGGACGCGGGCGCAACCGTAGGACTTCATGCCCTGAGAGTGTTTCAGTGCGACCATCACCGCAGCCGGTTGGCACGTCTGTGGAATACACGAAAACTATCACTCACTGGTGCGAGTACACAATTGATGATTATGTAATACGTTTAACAAAATGTGATTGAAGAGAAATTCATGAGGCTTTGGGATTTAAGAAAAATCGGTGTAAATGGATGAAGGATGCAACCTTTATGATTGCAAAAATGTTCAATTCGGAGTGGAATGTAATATATCGAGATGATGTGCACATTTCTATGTCGATATAAATGTATATATATATATATATATATATATATATATATATATATATATATATATATATATATATATATATTGAATCGTATTCGCAAATAATGCCGATTACGCGCAACAAAGCCCACCCATATTGCATGCAAGTGTGGATAGGCGAACAAGTAATGTTTTCCAGTATGCACATGATAAGCAGATGAGCTCATGATGCACCTACCCGGACATGATTTAGGTACACACTGGAGACACAGGAAAAATGTCATAATAGGCTAACCCAGTGACATGATCTTTATCTTGGGGGACGGCCGGAGACATGTAAATATATATGACTCGGTTCATTTCAATAGAACCATTAAAGCAACATGCATGCATCTGCTTGATATCAGATATCACTAAGGTCAGGTCATGTCACGCAGCATGCCTAGGTCAAGCAAGTTGAAGCTGGAATATCATGGACACGTCACTTTTGAAGTCGGACAATGTTTTTCCAGGAAGGATATATTGGTTGTGAAACATCTTGCTAGGTATCCATCGTCGGAACACGTGACCTGCCATAGTCCACGTTGGGACAATGTATGCATGGATACAATGGTACCTTAGCCTACAACTAAGAATATATACTGCGTCGAAAGTAATTCAATGGAAAGGTGAAAACAGGTCAAATCAGGTCATGTCATACCAGGCCTGGTAAGCTCCGGTTAATGGCTGGCCATCCAATGCCATTTCGCAAGATGTAGGCGGCGCTGAAACCGGATTGGGGTACGATTTCACGAAGAACAGCAACGTTCTTTGTACGATTACATTATGCCCAATTTTCGCGTAATTTATCGTAATATGTCATTACTTGGTCGAACTTGATGTCAATGATCTCTCACAGATAGTTTAAGGTAAAACATGCATTACATCCTCTTCGTCATTTCCGGCGTGACAATTTACAGTCGAAATCGATTTCACCAACTTACCACGGGATAAACGCGGAAGCTGACGTGACCATAGGTCAATGTAGTGGTTGAGTTAACCACCGGTAGATGTCGCCGCGGTCGTCCCTTCAGCTGAGCCACGCAAGCCCAATACGGTTATCGTTCTAACTTCCTGATGTGTGTATCGTGCTCTACGGCGAACCCGGCTGCAACCAAACCATGGCGCAGCCGGAGCAGGATACGCGACCTGAACAGCAGCTTTTGCCTGTGGCTGGCCCCAGAGACGTTGGATGGCTTTCGAAAACTACGCAGCCAGAGAAGTTCGACTTCGCGACAGACCGCGGGGAGAGATTCGAGACATGGCGTACGAGATGGAACGACTTCGCCCTGGTATCTGAACTGCAGCCGACGGCGGTACAGATGGCCGTGCTGCGGTCATGTTTATCTGACGAGGCGTTGAAAGTCGCCACAAATCTGGATATCGCCGACAGTGATCGAAACGCTATATCAGTGATATCTGATCAATTACAAGCATATGCGTGCGGGCAGATCAATGCAGTGTTGCAACGGCGGACATTCAATCTTCGCGAGCATCATGTTGGTGAGTCATTTGATGACTTTTTGACAGACTTAAGATAAGTCAGCAGTCAGTGTGGTTTTTGTGCCACGCGTCGGGAGTCTTTGATACGTGATCGGGTCGTAATCGGTCTGTGTGACATAGACACGATCAAAAGGCTGTGTTCTATCCAGAAACTCTCATTGGCCCAAGCTATACTCATATGTAGACCAGAGGAGGCTGCATCACGTGACGCGGGCGAGATTACGGGCGCAGCCGTGGCAGCGTGCCGCAGCCATAGCCGCCGCTCGGGTGCCGCGCGACAAGCCAGGTCCGGCGGCTATGGCAGCGTGCCGCAGCCATAGCCGCCGCTCGGGTGCCGCGCGACAAGCCAGGTCCGGCGGCTATGGCAGCGTGCCGCAGCCATAGCCGCCGCTCGGGTGCCGCGCGACAAGCCAGGTCCGGCGGCTATGGCAGCGGCCCCAGCCATAGCCGCCGCCCGCGCACAAGCCAGGTCCGGCGGCTATGGCAGCGTACCGCAGCCATAGCCGCCGCTCGGGTGCCGCGCGACAAGCCAGGTCCGGTGGCCCCGCCTGGGGCGCTGCAGACCGGCCGATTCAGCACCGCCGGCAAAACAGCCGAGCCGAGTGGCTCGGGGAAGAGCGGGACTAGGGGGCGGCATACATCGAAGACTGCCCACGATGTGGGCGCGACCACCGGCGGTCAGAGCGATGTCCTGCTCTAGACAGACTGTGTCTGCAGTGCGGTGGATCAGGACACTTCGCCGCAAAATGCAGATCTTGTGCGTCACGAAGACCTGCCGCGTCTACTATAACCTCGGCCTGTGCATTGGTCGTGCCGGCCCCCAGGCTGATGGTGGAGGTCATATCAAGGTCAGGAATGCAATGCGGCCTCATTAATGCGCTCCCTGACACAGGAGCAGGTGCCACTGTCGCCGGGCTAAATTTTGCGGCCCGTACTGAACATGACAACCAGAACTTGAGGCCCCCAACTGCGCACCCGACGGCCGTCGATGGGCGAACGGCGCGTTCTCTGGGTAGCCTACCTGTACGGATCCGTCTGGGCCCCGTTACCGTGACTGATGTTGCGCACATTATCAGAGGAGTCAATGGTTTGATCCTTTCTTGGCGCACGACGCGGGGCCTGCATGTTGTACACGAGACTTACCCGCCACAAATCAAAACGCATTCTACGGCCGTGAGCGTGACGGAGGCCCAGCGGTCAGAGTTGCCCATCTCCGAGAGGTCATGCCTGTCTCCACGGTCGCCGTCACCAGGGACCCGTCGCTCCCAGTACAATGCAGTGAGTCAACATTTCGCAGGTAGTGCGGTGTTGCCGACATCACGAGAAGCTGACTCCGCTGTATCTGCGCCACTGGATGAGTACCCTGACGTGCTCGATGGCTGCTGTATCTGCGCCACTGGGTGAGTACCCTGACGTGCTCGATGGCTGCTGTATCTGCGCCACTGGATGAGTACCTTGACGTGCTCGATGGCTGCTGTATCTGCGCCACTGGATGAGTACCCTGACGTGCTCGATGGCTGCTGTATCTGCGCCACTGATGAGTACCCTGACGTGCTCGATGGCTGCTGTATCTGCGCCACTGGATGAGTACCTGACGTGCTATCTGGCTGCTGTATCTGCGCCACTGGATGAGTACCCTGACGTGCTCGATGGCTGCTGTATCTGCGCCACTGGATGAGTACCCTGACGTGCTCGATGGCTGCTGTATCTGCGCCACTGGATGAGTACCCTGACGTGCTCGATGGCTGCTGTATCTGCGCCACTGGATGAGTACCCTGACGTGCTCGATGGCTGCTGTATCTGCGCCACTGGATGAGTACCTTGACGTGCTCGATGGCTGCTGTATCTGCGCCACTGGATGAGTACCCTGACGTGCTCGATGGCTGCTGTATCTGCGCCACTGGATGAGTACCCTGACGTGCTCGATGGCTGCTGTATCTGCGCCACTGGATGAGTACCCTGACGTGCTCGATGGCTGCTGTATCTGCGCCACTGGATGAGTACCCTGACGTGCTCGATGGCTGCTGTATCTGCGCCACTGGATGAGTACCCTGACGTGCTCGATGGCTGCTGTATCTGCGCCACTGGATGAGTACCCTGACGTGCTCGATGGCTGCTTATTTACGCTCGATGGCTGCTGTATCTGCGCCACTGGATGAGTACCTTGACGTGCTCGATGGCTGCTGTATCTGCGCCACTGGATGAGTACCTTGACGTGCTCGATGGCGACGTGTGGCACCAGAACACCAGGATAAACTTTCAAGATTAGACTAAAGGAGGGCGCAATTCCGTTTGCTATCAGAGCAGCACGTCGAATCCCGTATGCTTACCGAGAACCGCTCCGAAGTGAACTCGACAAGCTGCAGCAGGAAAAAATCATCGAACCAGTCGTTGAGCCAACTGATTGGTGTGCCCCGGTTGTAGTGGCCCGAAGGAATGTGGTGGAATTCGTATCTGCTCTGAGCTGTCGAAGCTGAATGCATCGGTCCTCCGGGAAAGGTATCAATCCAGTACGCCAGCGGAATGTATCGCATCAATCGCCGCATCAGATGCTAGGTGGTTCAGTGTCTTTGACGCTGCAAATGGATATCAGTGCCCTCTGGCGAGGTCTAGCCGTCACTTGACAACATTGATGACGCCCTTGGCCCGATATCGCTTCTGCCGAGCTCCGTACGGCATATCGCCAATATCCGAGAACTACAATCGCAGGATGGACGAATGCTTCAGTGGGATCGACGGTATCCAGCGACTGGTGGATGACGTCATCGTCTACAGGAAGACGAAAGAGGACCACGTGCAAAGGGTCAAGCGATTCTTAAGCCGCTGCAGGGACCGCCAAGTAACTCTGAACCCTGCCAAGGTTCAGCACATGCTGAAGTCAGTCGGGCTTGCCGGCTTCATTGTCTCTGAGGATGGCTACGTGCCGGATCCTGATCTGAACAGCGCAATACGTCATTCCCAGCACCACAGTCCCTTACGGATCTACGCCGTTTGTTCAGCCTAGTCAATCAAGTCGCCCCTTTCTCCGATGAGACGGCGGAGGTGCTAGAGCCTCTCCGCCACCTGTTGAGTAGCAGGAGAACGTTTAGTTGGGACGAGTGTCATGACGTTGCGTTCGGAAAGGCACGCGCTGCTTTGTCGTCGGTGCGCACGCTGGCATACTACGACTCGAAGCGCCCAACGATGTTGTCGACAGACGCCAGTCGGCTCAAAGGGCTGGGCTTTCTGCTGCAGCAGAAACAGCCGGATGGCACATGGCGTGTAGTACAAGCTGGCTCGCGATTCCTGTCGGGTGCAGACTCGATACGCCACTATCACACTGCGGCACGCACACGCTACTGCCGGTAGCGTGGGTGTGCCGCAAACGCCGCCTTTTCCTCGGTGGGTTGCAGCATCTTGATCTGCTGGTGCATCACCGTTCGCTCATTGCGATACTCAATTTTAAAAATCTGGACGATATTGAAAATCCCCGTCTGCAGCGCTTACGCGAGAAGCTGATGTAGTGGCACCTGACTGCAAGCTGACGGCGAGGGAAGGATCACCAAGGCCCAGACGCGCTATCCAAGGCGCCAACACAAGATCCTTCAAAGGAAGACGAGCTTGCCGAAAATGACGACGCTGTGTCGGTATCCACAATAATCAGCAACGAGATCAAAATGCCAAACACCGACATACGACTGGACGAGGTTCGTCTGACGGCCGACAGAGATGAGGAGGCACGTCTGACGGCCGACAGAGATGAGGAGGCACGTCTGACGGCCGACAGAGATGAGGAGGCACGTCTGACGGCCGACAGAGATGAGGAGGCACGTCTGACGGCCGACAGAGATGAGGAGGCACGTCTGACGGCCGACAGAGATGAGGAGGCACGTCTGACGGCCGACAGAGATGAGGAGGCACGTCTGACGGCCGACAGAGATGAGGAGGCACGTCTGACGGCCGACAGAGATGAGGAGGCACGTCTGCTGTTGCAGACGGTGCTCGATGGCTTCCCGCCACAAAAATCCAACCTGCCGGAAATTCTGCGCCCGTACTGGGCGGTGCACGATCGTCCCACAGTCGATGACGGCTTGGTGGTATGCGGCTCCCGCCTCGTCATACCCAGACCTCTCAGGTCCTCGGTTCTGTGTGAGCCACACGCCGGTCGCCAGGGTAAAGAGAAGTCCAAGGGCCGGGCTCGTCAGATCGTACATCGGCCAGGAATAGATCTGGTCATCGAACACATCACCGGGACCTGCCGGCCGTGCCAGAGATCTGCCGCTCCACCAAAGGGAGACGTATCGGCGTCCCGAGTCCGCCAATCGTCCCTTCCAGCACTTATGTGCTGACTTAAGTCAGTACGCTGGGCAATACTTCCTCGTCGCAGTGGATACTCTGGCTGGCAGATGGTACGGACGCTTGGCACCAATGCCACAGGCTTTTTTGCAAAAACCCCACTGCGGCCAAAAAAGTGACAGAGTTTCGGGGCGCGGCACCGTCGGCGTACCGGAATCCTCTGGTCGGACGGTGGCCAACAATCCACCACTGCGGCCAGAATAGTGACAGAGAATTAGGGGGGGGGGACCCTCGGGGTACCGGAGATCCTCTGGTCGGACGGTGGCCAACAATTCACCACTGCGGCCAGAATAGTGACAGAGTTACGGGACGCGGCACCGTCGGCGTACCGGGGATCCTCTGGTCGGACGATGGCCAACAATTCATCGCCCGATTGGTCCAGGAGTTCCTGTCACGATTAGCTGTGCAGCATGGCGTCTCGTCGCCTCACTACCCGCAGTCAAACGGCCGAGCGGAGGCTGCCGTAAAGCACACGTCTGCGTTGATCAGACGATGCTGGGACGAACGCTCATCGGTCCCGGATCCGGACGCACGGGTGCGCGGTGTGCTGCAGCACCGTAACTGCCCGGGACCGGATGGCCGTTCTCCAGCACAAATCTTGTCCGGACACCCCGTGCGGGACATGCTGCCGGCACACAGACGATGCTTCGTAGCATGCTGGCAGCGCACCGCCGATGATGCTGAAGCTGCTGCCGCTCCTCACCGGGGCCAGGTGGAGGCCCACTACAACCAGCGCGCGCGTGATCTACCAGGCTTCAGGTCGGCAGCCAGGTGGCCCTGCAACATCTCTCGTCTGGCAGGTGGGATCGATGCGGTGTTGTAACAGACGTTGCGGGTCACCATCGATACTTAGTCCATCTGTCAGGTGGACGAGTATCAACACGGAACAGACGTCATCTGCGTCAGCGATACGCCCACGCCACGCCGGACGAGGTTGAGTCGGTGTCGTCGCCGGCTCAGGCGCCAGATCCGCCTCCGTCCCAGCCTGGGCGTCCGGCGCCACCGCCGACCGCCGCCCCGCGGCGTGGGTGCGCCGCGACGATCCCATTGTTTGCGCCGAAGTCCAGAACGCCCCATAGGAGTGATGCGTTGCGTGCAGCCGGACTGGTGAGGGGATGAGGCCGTAATGTGTGCGTGCACGAGATGGCATCTTGTGATAGAAATATCATCTACTTTTGCTCGGCTCAAATCTGTCGTTTGAGTATTTTGGAGCAGAAGCAATAATAATTTTGTTCAATCGCATCACACATAAATGCACTGCACATCTTGTGTAATGTCAAGTCAAGGGTGTAGTGGTTGAGTTGACCACCAGTAGATGTCGCCGTGGTCGTCCCCTCACCTGAGCTATGTAAGCCCAGTACAGTTCTGGCTCTGACTTCCTGATGTGTGTATCGTGCCCTCCGGCGGATTCGAATGGAGTCGAACCAGTCAATAACCCTGAGCATGGTGAAAAGTTCGAGCCTGCAGATTGTTCATGTCGATGAAAAAAAAGCATGATCCGTTTTTTACGGTAGCATGCTTGAATTACCCCGAAGACGCCAAATTGCGTAACATACCGGTATATATTGGAGCTGACATTTTCAGACCAAATTTGAATGACAGGCAGAGCGATTGGAAAGCACATCCATGAACCAAGTGATGAACAAATCATATACGTCCTGGCTCTGCAATTAGTATCGGTCGTTAAGACAACACTCGCATAATGGTACAATGATTATGGTAGTACCCGTCTAGCAAAAAAAGAACACAATTGAAACTGTGCCGAAGGAACAGGCCCGGCTCGATTATACACTTGTGCATTTTATACTCATCGATTTAATCCATGACGTAGTTGGAAAATTGCAATTACGTATTATGAATGAATCAGTTTAATTCTTAATGCACACGAATCGATTCCATTCTTATCACAATCGGATCAGTTCTATTCTTATTAAAAAACAATAGATTTACAACAAAGACCAGGAGATGCCAAGGACAAACACAGAATCACAGTCACGGACACATATTGTTCATGACTAACATCGGCGATTGCATCGTATATATATATATATGCAAAGTTCATCAGAAAGATCCATTCATTGAACCAACAAGATTCATCCGCTGAACCCTTTGAAATTGAACATGTATTTCTAGATGCTGGCAGGCCGTTATACCTTTTCTCAGTGTGTGGTTGATATTTCGAATATGTGTGGACACTGAAAGTTTGAGGTCTGATATTACTTTGTGATGTTTGGAAAATAGGCTTTACACGCGCACTGAAGGGAGGGGAGGGGGGGGGGGGGGATGGGGGCAAATCCGTTCACCGGCTTCCGTAAATGTCTCCCGATTTTATTGGTCTGTGTACGCCACTTCTGTGTTCCTATCTCAACATGTCCTGTGCGTCGTCTAAATCAAGGCAAAATAAATTCGGCCGAAAATTGCTTTGCTATATATACAGTTGCTATATATATATATATATATATATATATATATATATATATATATATATATATATATATATATACATATGCATATACATAAATACATGTGTGTGTATATGAGTGTGTGCATAGTTGGCCCCATTCCAATAAGTGTAATTTTCCATGACCTCCAGGGCCTCCAGGGCATTTCCGGCTGTCCCGGGTGTTTATCAACGCCGGGCAGCCGGCAAACACACATTCGCCAGACTGGATGTCAGTCGTTAGGGAAAGCCCTCCAACGTCCGACCAACCCGAGCTTGGTTGAAATACAAATCATCGTTTGAAAGTCCTACTCGTTGGGAGCTGAACTTTACTTGGTAGTTAGCCTATAAGAAGGTCACAAGAGGTGACCTTAGAGCCAATGCATGGAAGTTAAGTTACTAATGCGGGGTCCATTGGCACACGTGGAAATGTGTAGTTGTATGGGTGTCCCAAGTGAGAGACGTGTTTTCCAGTTGGTCGTCAGCCCTCCGTCGGGCGAGTCGCACTCACCAAGCCAGCGTAATCAGCAATTGGGGGCGATCGATGAGCGAGGGAAAAAGCGGGGCGATTTCCCTGTGCTCCAGGCGCCGGACCCGGGTTGCGTTCAGTTTTAGTGGAAATGGAGCAATTTAGAAAATCCGGAGCATATGTTTGGGATGTCAGCTCCATATTCGGTCCGGGAGCCTATTCCGACCGGCGCTGGTGCTGGCACGAACCACCGGCTTTGGCTTTGTGCCAGCGCAGTTCGGAACCCGGGTTTTAAACATCGCGGCATTAGTTGACTTTGGCAGCAATATTCCAGTAACAATCTGATGTGGACGATAAAAATGAATGGAGTCATCGAATACACCGTTCATATTTGCGGATGTATCCGTGATCAGAAGTAACGAATTTAAAAGTTGATTAAAAAAATATAAAGAGCGTTTTTGAAGGCGATCTGGCCCACTGTAAAGTTTAAGAAAATATAATCAATTTAATCCGAGTTCTTACTAGGGTGGCTTTATGAAGCAGGGTACTATTGTTAAGCAGAGCTTGTTGCGCGAACCCTGGCAGCACCACCCGATCCATGAATACCAGTTTACCGACATAATTTTGAAGGAAAGTTTAACGTGCCGTCAATGTGACTCGGTCGCTCGGCATTTCGTCCACGACCTTATCGGGCCAGCCGCCAGCTGACCCTCCCAGCCGGGGGCTAAATGCGAGCGAGTGAGCGGCTCGAACCCTGTGTCGCCAGGACAGGGGAGGCCAGAACAGGCCAGCTCCCTAACTAACTGCGCTACCCGGGCGGCGGCCTGTAAGCACCTGCCATTCGGTCTCTGGGCGAATTGTTACCGATCCCATCTAACTTCCAAATTCAACGGCGAATTAACGCGAACTGGGTATCATTGAAAAACCCTCGATGGGTAGGGCGCGAAATGGCATACGTTATGTAGTTTCAAATGAAGTTGAGACTAAAAGTGGATGTTTCCTAGAAAAAACAGCTACTTTTCAAATCCATACTTCATGACTATTTTTGGTAAAGACAGAAAGTTAAAACGCACACAATTCGAGAGCCAATTACACCGCGAATGTCAAAAGAAGTCACATTAGTTCATCATGGGCCAAAATTGGCCGTTACCTTAGGTTCCTGAACTGACCTCTAACTGAACTCCAGGACAAACGTGTTGTGAGCACTGCCAAATTATAACCATGTGATCAACTCCATTCCCTTCGCTTCATAATTGCAAACACCAACCGTTTATCATTGTAAAAGCCGCAACAGGCGCGAAAATGGCGAAACTCTTTTAGTTTGAAATTATTTTCAGCCTCAAAATGACGGTTTTCCCAACACATCTCATGCGTATGAGCCTAAGAATATGCGAACTGTTTCAGCTGCTCATCTTGTGCACACAGTCATTTTGCCGTCCGAGTCAAAACGGGTGAACGATGGCTCCACTTACCACGTCAGTTTCTGGACTAAATCCCGTGACTATTCCAGATCTCCAGGAGCAGTTGATGACGTGATTCAATTTGGATGTGAGAGTGTGCTCTGTGTACCCCAGCAGCCAACATCCTCCTGGAAACATGCGCGTCAGCAGCACACACCGAGAAGAGAGCGAACAAAGTTTCTGCGCTGTGCTGTTCCCATGAACTATAATTCTGAACAAGCGGGTGTGTATTGGGGCTACGAGGTTTTCCAATGCAACGAGATTTGAAGACTAGCAATAAATACAATCAGGTGGAGCGGTAATGCGAACTATTACTTTGGAAGATGTGGATAAACACCAAACCTGACGTACAGAAACTGCCAGCTTGGCACGTAGACGACGTGCAGAGACCGTAGCGAAGTGGAAGGGGGCGGGCTGGACGGGCGTGGCATACGGAAGGGCCGGACGATGAGGTATTCGGATTGATTGCACACTTGATTTGCAGTAATTACCGCCTTAATCGGTGTTCAGATCACGACACGATTGCCATTGGTTTCTAAACATTACATCTGTTTCCAGCATTTTTGTAGGGAGAAAAGGATTGGCGCAACACCGTACTCAGCAACAACACTGCCTTCAGCCTGCCACGTAGCTAAAGCATGGTGCAAATACGATGCGGAATACATGAAGGCATCGATTACGATTATTTATTTCTTCATGCTATCCATGTATGACAATTTGGCCAATATTAATTAATTATGTAATATAATACTAGGACATATATATATATATATATATATATATATATATATATATATATATATATATATATATATATACAGTATATAATAAAACGAGTAATAATAATTAAGTTATGACAATGACAATAATAGTAATAGTAGTAATATAATAAGATAAGTTCACACACCTCAAGGTAAGAGGAGCATTTCAACACCCTCAGAAGCCTCTATCGCATACGTCCCAAAGCACCGGTGCATCAGAAAACATAACCACCGATGCTAAGCAGAAAATAGCGACAAGTACCTTACACACCAAGCAACTGCGCTAAAGCTGCCCCTGTATTAGCCAACAAAAGATAAAAGTGTATATCCTTCCCCTTTCACAGAAACCTTCCTGGAGTCGATTCGGAGTCACTCTGAGACATAATACTCAACCATAATCAATCACCTGTTTTTTGGCAGATCGAAATAGACCAATCCCTCCTGAGATGTGGGATAGGTTTGACGCTTTTCTAAGCAAATCAAAGGACGTAAAGAAGTGCGAAACGACGGGCCAAAATATTGCGAGAGAAACCAAAGGTGTGTTATAGACTATATCGTGCGTACATACCTGATGGAGGATCGTATACTCCGGGGTCCTGTTCCGTGGTCGCAAGTGTTGTCGTTATTCCTGTGGTGGTCCGTGTTGTCGATGTTGTTGTTATTGTTGTTGTTATGGTGGTTGATGTTGCTACTGTGGGTACAGTGGGGGTTGATGTTGCTGCTATTAGTACATTGGTGATTGCTGTTGCCTCTGTTGTTGCTGCAATGGCTGATGCTGCTGTAGTTGCAACGATTGTCGATGTGCTGGCGGTCGGTTCTCCGGGCGTACTTGCTTGTCTCACTGAAACAACAACTGGTGCTATAGCAGCATCAGTCCAGCTGGGAGAACAAAGTGCGTGGTGGAGGAGAGTTCGAAGGCTAATGGATCCGGTCAACAGCTGTATCATCGGATACCACTGGCCTGATTATCTGATTACTGATTATCTACATTATCTACATTATCTACATTATCTACATTATCTACATTATCTACATTATCTACATTATCTACATTAGTGCTGTCAACGACAATTAGAGCAACGGAACAGTCAAGCAATGAAGCACCAACATCATCCTTTATCGTCAGAAATCTACATAGTCATCACTCATATAACAATTATTCTCACTATTATTATAAACAGTAGAAACAGCAGTACGGTCAATATCATTATGATTATCCTAAGAACAACACGGCTATTACTACAATTATCACCACCATCAGCATCAGCTGCAACAACAGCAACAACAGCAGAAACAGCAGCAAAGGCAGCAACACCGACAACAGCAGCAACAGCAGCGACCACCACCACACGTAATCCTACATGCAGATATAAAGCCGTCAATTTCCAGGCTATTCTGCGGTAACACAGACCGCCTCTTACCGGTACAGGCCGTGTTCATGCAGTGCAGCTGCCTGTTCTTACCGCAAGTGGTCAACTTTGTGGGAGAAAGACCATGTGGACACCGGCAGGTGTTTTGCTGGCAGATGCCAACCCCACTGTCAGGTGATCGCAGTCTGTGTTGTATGGCACCAATCGCCCAAGTATGCTGGAAAGACGGGACATTGAGATTGATGTTCATAACCGTACCTACCCACCATATTTCAGTATTATTCTGCTTTAACCCGTCCCGTCTCGGGGGGGGGGGGGTCTTCAACCGCCCCCCTCAGGTTTGTCGCGGATAGTAGACGAAAGGCGCGCGGCAGCGCACCAAAATTTGGGACGCCTTGTCCCACAGCAATTTGGCATGCTGTTTCAAAATTTTGAAGTCAGGTCATCTAGGGTCAACGAGTTAGTCAAAGTCAAGTGAGGTCACCTCCAAAAACATTCAACCAGTTGTCACGCTTTAACGGATACAGATAATTTAATGAAACTTTCAGCGTTTGCTTATCTTTAGGGATGCAACAAAACGTACGAGTGGAATTTTTCATTTTTTTCTCGTTTTTAACTACATATAAATTTAGCATATTTGCCAATTGCAGTTCAAATAGAAGATTCTGTCTAAAATAAGCATTTTTCATTAGGGAAAGTTGACTTCCAACAACGTTTCTCGGTCTGCTTTACCCATTGGAACAGGAATATAAAAGACAACTTGAAAATTAAACTTTTGAAATAGTCTCTTTTTGTTTTATTTTGTGGGGGCCAAAGAAAAATGCATGACCCTGGTCGGTTTCGCTGCCCTTTCCTCATTCCAAATAAGTAAAAATATATACTTCCCAAAATGAACTCCCCAGAGCCAAAAACATAATGTAAGTCGAGAACAGTCGTGAAAATCTAGCACCCCTGGTGACGCCACTTTGGGGGGGGATTGTTTTGGGGGTGGATCCGGATCCTACTCGTCGAGCGCTTTCCGATGACACCTCTGTCGTTTTCGTGTGATGCTTAGTTTGGATTTTAGAGGGGTTTACTAACAGCCCCCCCCCCCACCACCCAGAGACGGGGTGTGAGGATCTCAACGGAGAGACGGCGCTGGTTAAGGTGGTAACAAGACACGTTTTGTATACACACACTTTCCTCCATACAGCAAACAAATGAGTTGGGTTTGGTGGCAAATTCATGCTTCAAGGGGTTTGATGAATTCTTGGAATTTCCCGTCCCAATGCAATGCTTATGAAGGTAACTAAGATGATACTACTCAATTTCTGTGTAAATGCCTGCTTTTTAGGTTGTGAGCCAAATAACACTAAAAAAAAACAGCTTTGGATTAAGTATCATAGCATGAAAAGAAATGTTTAAATATAAAAAATGCATCATAACCTAACATAACCTAGCCTAACCTAATCGTATCCTAACCTCCTTTGGAGAAAAACGAAATCCCAAAAATAAAATTGGAAAAGTTAACGCATTTACTTTTCTAAAAATTTTCAGAATTAAAAAAATCCTACTCCAATCTAATCTAACCTGAAATGCCCTTGAATAAAAATGATTGCTAAATTTGCAGTATGTGGTGATTGATTTTAGGATAATTATTTTGTTTGTTCAGAATACCATGTCCATGAGGGTGACTAAGATCATGGGACCATTTATTATCTGTGCAAATGCATTTCTTATTGGAAAAATTTACTAATTTTCCAACTTACAAAACCTAAACTAACCTAACCTAATCAAGCCTAACCCATTTGTTAGCTTTATGGAGGGAAAAGTGTGTGAAAACATTTCTTGGTTGGTTGGTTGGCCATTTGCTCTTGCAGCCGCATTGACTGTATTGGTCATACAGCGCCCATAAAATCTCAACATAGCGTATTCATTTGATTGATTGATTGATTATTTGGGCTTAAGGGCGCGCCGATTGCCACGTCATTTAGCGCCCAAGCGTATTGACTTTAAATTCAACTTCAACCTTCTCTGAAATTGTCGCGTCTCACCCTTGCATGGAATGGCGCGATCGGAGTGTCGCGTTGCTGCAACACGCTCGCCGCTGCGACACGATGTGCTATCGTGCGCCGGCAGAGTTGGCCGGCGGACAGTCATATCGCGACAGGATGTTGTTGCAGAGCAACCCCTGGCCCGACAGCCGCGCAGTCGGACAGCGAGTCCCGCAGACGAGGCTGTGATCGCTGGCCAGGAGAGGTAGCCGTACCTGCGTGGATCCATGACCTCCAACTGGTCTGGGCGTGCCGGCATGATTTGGTGTTGGAGCGCGAGTGCTGCGGCTTCGACCGGTGTGATTCGGCGCTGGCGATCAGACTGTATTGGTCGGTGTCGTGTTCAGTAGTTCAACAGCAGATCGCACGGACGCCGGATGGGTCCAGACGTGGACACACGCGTCAGCGTGATGCTGCGGCGCTGCGGACAGCACACAGACTTGTTCATTGACCACAGCGAGGTAATCCCGGGGACGTCCATCTTTAATGGACATTTGCAATTCACAATAAATGCGGCAAGAGACAGTGCGACGATGCGTAACATGTTGCCGTGGGCGCCGTTGCTGGCGGCGTTGCAGGCGGACGCCGCCGAGTGCGAGTGCTCGCCGTTCGGCAGTCTGTCTGTACAGAACTGCTCAACGACGGGCAGTAGCGTCAAGGGGTTCACAGGGATCCGGTGGTGCGATTGTCCTCGGCTCATGTCCGACATTGATGTGATGCTCGAGTTGGGCCCTGTCGGCTGGATGCTGGACGCTCCTCACGAGACGGGCAGCTCCCCGTCGGTTCCGTCGCTCACGCTGACAACCACGGAGAACCCCGGCTTTGTCCAGGTGCTGCAGGCGCGGCGGCCGGGCTGCGACCACGGCCATTTGCTGACGTTCTCGGCGGCAGCAGTCCGTCGGATCATGGCCGACTTCTTTCGTGTCACCTATTCAGGAATCATCTCCATCGAGCTAACCGGACCAGCGGTCACGGTTGATTTTGGCACGGAGGTGGAGGTGGACATGGTGGCTTGTCTGCGTGTCCCATGGCAACAGTCCCGTGAGAGTTTCGCGAAGACCACGTCGCTGGGTTGGCTGCCGGTTGCCGCCCGCGAGGACATCTGGCGATACGGCATGCACCTAGTTCCAACAGGATGCAAGGGCAGCGTCACTGAGGAGACCGAGTGGCGGCTGTCTTTCTCCAGGGCGGAGTTGGTGGTCGCCCGGCATCTACCATACGATCAGAAACATGCGATTGTTCTTCTCAAACGCGCGAAGATACAACTGGGAGCGAGTGGACGAGCGGTCAAGTCCTACTTCATCAAGACCTCTCTGTTCTGGATTTGCCAGCAAACACCGCGCGGCAGATGGGGCGGTGCCACACAATGTGCGCGACTCATCCTCAACTACCTCCAGGCAGCCGTCACCACTCGCAGGCTGCCGTCTTTCTTCTGTGAGGATATCAACCTGCTTCGGCAGGCCACGTCAGCGGACTTAAAAGCAATGCAGCAGACAATCGGTGTCCTTCAGGCAGATTTGACCCGGCTGACCATGCGCGATATACTGCAGACGAGAATGCATGATCGTATGGCCAAGTTGGTGCTGTCGTCTCCGTCTGTGCAGCTGTCTGAGCACCAACTGCGCGTATACATGGCTCGGGTGATGATCGTGCACTCCGTAAGATGTTTTCAAGTCGAGCATACCGTAAATGTTGTACAAGTTGTACACTCCATCCCTCCAACGATGCTGCGCATCTCGACTACCAAGGAGATGTTTCAGCTCAGCAGTTCCATCCTGCATCCACTGAGCAGCTTGAAGGGAAGGCTGTTACAATTGATGACCGTGGCACCGGACGATGTGGCCCGCCACGCCCGCCCTGGGACGTGGCGCCTCTGATGGAGCTGCTCACGCCGGACGATGGCCGGGCCCGCCTGACGCCGTGCCCTGGGGGCGGCTTCACCTGGGACGTGGCGCCTCTGATGGAGCTGCTCACGCCGGACGATGTGGCCGGCCGGGCACGCCTGACGCCGTGCCCTGGGGGCGGCTTCACCTGGGACGTGGCGCCTCTGATGGAGCTGCTCACGCCGGACGATGTGGCCGGCCGGGCCGCCTGACGCCGTGCCCTGGGAGCGCCTCTGATGGAGCTGCTCACGCCGGAGATGTGGCCGGCCGGGCACGCCTGACGCCGTGCCCTGGGGGCGGCTTCACCTGGGACGTGGCGCCTCTGATGGAGCTGCTCACGCCGGACGACATCCGAGATATGCTCACGGACCCACCGGCCGTGTTCGCCTGGTGGGACAGACAGCTCGCTCGGCCACCGTCGGAGCGGCCGGCCGGTCTGTCGGCGGAGCTGAACACCCCGCGCGGCCTCGCCCAGCTGGTGACCAACCAGTCGCTGCTGGTGCGGGCCCTGGACGAGAGCGTCCCTGGTTGGCGCGTCCGCCTCACCATATCCAAGCCAGGGTTGTTCTGGGACCCACCGCAAGTACCGTCGTTCCAACAGTACAAGGACGGGGAAATGAAGCGAACACTGACTGAGATGACCGCTCATTTACAGGCCAGACTACATCTGGGCCAGCCGACTGCTCACCGCATCGCCCGGCGATGGCAGACGAACGTTCTCCGATACTGGTCCGAGCCGGAGACAGAGACAATGTTCAAGTCGTACTCGCGTGACCCCTGGCGGCTGTGGCAGTTCTCCCGTCACCTCCTTGCCTGAGGTTGCACCGGAGCGCATGTGCCGACCGAGACTATAATTGTGACTATTACCATCGGTGCAGAATGTGACGTGGAGGGGTGACTCGAAGTGCGTCGTACGCACTCCAGTGCTGACGGGTCGATAGCTTGGGGGCAGCGCGGGTCTGCCGTCGGCTGCCAATGGGCGCGTCTTTAGTTTGTGCAAGTGCAATAGGTAGCACATACCAAACAATGTGACTGAAGCCCCGGACCGGCCGGCTGGATGTGACCTGGCGTCCGGATGGGGGTGTCCGGATATGACCTGAAGTCCGGTTGGGGTGTGTCCGGATATGACCTGAAGTCCGGTTGGGGTGTCCCGATGTGACCTGGCGTCCGGATTGGTGTCTGGATGTGACCTGAAGTCCGGTTGGGGTGTCCCGATACGACTTAGCGTCAGGTTTGGGTGTGTCCAGATGTGACCTGAAGTCCGGTTGGGGTGTCCAGATGTGACCTGAAGTCTGGTAACTTGCCTGTATGAAGGCCGTAACAGGTGTGTCGTTCACATGTCCACCAGTGTTCCTCAGCATCTTTGAATCTTTGAATCTTTGAATACTAGCCATGGCGACATGTTGCGCTTAGACTCGTAGGTAAGTTGTCCGATGAGGACAAAGTGTTGCGCTCGTTTTATGGGTTTCTGAAATAGTGCCCGAAAATGTAATTTGAACTCTGTTATTGTATAATGCATTAATTTATCCTGGGTGGCACAAGGCGTCACATTCGGGGCAGAGTTCAATTCAACCCCATAGTACCCTTAATGGGAGAAGGGTTATCTGACGTCGAGTTAGGTTATGAACCTGGGAAACTTAGAGCAGGTCAATGTCCTATATAGAGAGTTTAGCTGACTTGTCAATTGTTCTATCACACGTATCCCTGGTGATGTAGGGGTAATTAGTGACATAAGTCGTCGTCAATTCGCGATTATTCCGAAAAAGGGCCAGACATGTTCCCTCTTATGTCATAGGTTCATGACCAAACATGTTGACACGAGATCTTCATATGTTTGCAGCACAAATTGATTCATACAATGCCATGTCTGCGTAATAAATGGCACTTCCGTTGCGCGTTTCTCGCGTGTCATAGCGCAGTGTTCGACAGGAACATGCCGAGCATGAGGAACATGAGGACCCGGCACACAGACTTGTTCCAGGCAGCACAGGCGGTCTGGTGTTCCAAGACGTCATTGCAATCGTGTGTAAATGGACCCTCGAACGTGTTGCTTAAAGCCCTGTGCGAAGATACTGGAACCGCGAACGTGGCATCTCTGCAGTATTGTTCGGTCGATTTTTTTCTTTGGGAAAAACTGAAATTGCATGCACAAAACAAGTCCTACATTCTTTGGCCTGGCAGATAAAGGTATGGGCACTCACACCTCCTCATGGATGTTGGTTTTATCGACTCACCCATGCTCCCGCTGCTCCTGCTACTACATGGAATTTTTATATGGAATTATTTTTATGAACATATACACACACACACATATATATATATATATATATATATATATATATATATATATATATATATATATATATATATATATTTAATGCAGTGACAATAATTATTTAACCATGCCCTGCTGGTGTTACGCCGTAGGCTCCTATGGGGGGGGGGAGGCGCTGCTGATGTTTTTGCTGATGCCGTTAGCGTTGTTGCAGGGTCCACCGGAAGTCTGGATGCCTTCTTCATGAAGGTACGTGCTAATGTGTGTGTGTGCGTATGTGAGATCAGGGCGGCTATTGATGTGCGTGAGCGGGTGTGATGCGTGTGTGAGAGTATGCGTATTTGGTGCGCGAGATCACGCCCGCTGGACAGATACTTGCTTATCGTGCGGAGCGTGTCCACTCTTGGAACTGACTTGGAGCTGGAGAATCTCTGGACGCGTCCCAAACAGAGGATCGACTTCCTAAAGGTGGCACGGCATCTTGTCCAGAAAAGATTACTGGGGAACTTCTACTACTACAGCTGTGCACATGAACGCACGCGCTATAATTCATGTACACACGCGATGTGGGTGTTGTGGGTGTTGTGGGTGTCGTGGGTGTTGTGAGTGTTGTGGGTGTTGTGGGTGTTGTGAGTGTTGTGGGTGTTGTGAGCGTTGTGGGTGTTGAGTGTTGTGAGTGTTGTGGGTGTTGTGAGTGTTGTGGGTGTTGAGTGTTGTGGGTGTTGAGTGTTGTGGGTGTTGTGGGTGTTGTGAGTGTTGTGAGTGTTGTGGGTGTTGTGAGTGTTGTGGGTGTTGTGAGTGTTGTGGGTGTTGTGGGTGTTGTGGGTGTTTACATTACTGCAAGCATGCGCAATTATGCCGAATGATCAAGCCTATCTGTTACCATGCAATAATTAAATCTGAATGCCTACCGATCACGCGAAAGTAGGTCCATTGATTGCGTGAACTTCCCCCGTGTGTATAAGCACACCTGCGTGATATGCGAGAACATCTCCACTGTGTGTGAACTTCTCTACGGGATAGTCTGCAGCTATGGCGGACAACTGCTTCTATTGTAGTTCAGTATGTTTGCTGCGTGCGTGACAGCTGTACGCAATCCGCGCCCTGGCCTCTTCCAAAGTCATTGAAAGCCCACCTCCCAAAATTGACGAAGTCGAGAAATCACTGACAAGACGGGCGAGCGAGCGACAGGGCGAGAGTGAGCCGGAGCTGCAGAAGTGAAAGAATAACCGGCTACTCGGCCACGAGCGTGGGTGACAGATATTTCAAAAATATCTCCGGTTATAGTGACAACTTACGGTACCATATCATCATTGTGCATGGTGTTTAGCATCAGGCCGTTTTGCCTCTTAACATACCCAGTCAATTTGCATTTCCAAACCATCCAGACAAATACGTACTCATCTTGTTTCAGTGCATGTATCAGAAACGCACAGAAACAATTTAGAAGCTATGATTGAGGGGACAGGGGGCTGAAAAACACTACCACTCGTGATAAAGTCCATAGGTTTTAGCATTGCCGTGGTAAGCCTGTCATCTACGAACTCTCCCGTCGCCGTCCAGAGATTGAGCCCGACGTAACAGTTGCGTTTTCCAGCGCAGTTTGTGGCGTGTGGCACGGCTCACATCACAAGTAACGAGATATGGCTGACATCACGTGAAAGCTCCAAATGTTGGCTATCCGCCTGGCACAATTTCGTTGCGGTCGGGTCAATATGTTGCACGTGCACGTCACTGAAGTCCTGAGAGAACGGGTATCCGGTGACTGACCAGCCGCCCATAGGAATAGCACATATACCTGATATTTTTCGTTCGGAAATCACCAATTTTAGCGCTCTCCATCGACCCGATTCAGACCGCAATATCTCGACAACCAATGGACCGATTGACACCAAACCAACACCTCAGTATTGACACAATTGTCAACATCGTCTTGGCAACCGTTTCCGAGTCACGCGCCACGCGCACGCGAGCAAGACAACTCAGCTCTAGCTCGACACACCTCAACAAGCCAGCTTTATTTTCCTTCGCTCCCTCTTATCCTCACCACGATGCTCCTCATTCACCCCCACCAAAAAAAAAAACGCAACACAAATCTCTAACACCACAAACGCCCACCCGGAAACAGCTGACATCACAACACGATGTCAGGCTGAAAAATACATTGACACACAAACATAACTTCAAGTTATGTTCGCTCGGCGGTATTCTTAGACAATATCGAGAAAACCTGTCGGCCTCTACTGTACTGGGGGCAGAACAAATGCCTGGTACATCGCCTAGTGTTTCAAATATGAAAATCTGCCTGTTACTTTGCCGTTGGGGCCCATTAACATTCAGGGAATGGTTTGCGCCCCACCATATTATGAATGGCGGCGGGCGGTCGGGGACGGGCCGGGGGCCGCCAGCGTCGCCGCCAGCGTCGCCGCCAGCGTCCGGCTGTCTATGGTGGGAAGTTCCGGAATGAAATACGCAGAGTGATAATATGCGCAATATATCACTGTTAATGACAATGGAATTGGCATCTGAAGGCGTCAAACTAACTTTCATACGTGCATTTTTTATATGTTATCATATTTTATCAATTTATCATATTTTATGGAGACAGTGTCTCATAAATTGTAACTATACTTTTCGCGCGCACACTAACGAACATCCGGGCGCGCTCGTCGCGAGCGCATGTCTCAGAGTTGAATGTCATCAAGAACCTACCTGTTTTATTTCCTTACTGGGGGTCCCCGTGATGTCCGCATTAACGTTGCGTCTGACGTCTAACGTATACAGACAGACATACAGACAGACAAACAAATGTTTCCCGACAACTTTGGAAAACTGACCGCCATGCATTAAGTCTCCGATGCTAGACTTCTCGTGACATAGTCACTCTAAATTCTACCTGCGATTTTGATTCATGCACATACCTGGGCAAGAATTAAGCATCGTGCATGCTAGATGCGTTGGTGAATGTGAATGTGTGTAGGATGTCCACAGACTCATTGATATTAGTGCGATTGCAGTTAGCTAGATTGCATGTCAATTTAATGCAGACTGGAGAATGATTCAACAGGGGAATGAGTCCAGCTCAAGTCGCTTCTGCATGCGTTTGAAATTATGATGCATGCCAGAATGATACAGTAGTTGCTAATTGGTGGCATCAGATATTTTTCGAGATTGAAACACTGAGCATCAGCTGCTCCAAATATTTTTTGTTTTCACGCGATGTGGCTAGAAAAGAGAACACAAAAGATTCTGACAGTTCAAAACACACCCACACGACAAACGTTGGAGAGTCATCCGGAATCAAGCTCGCACCCGTTCACAAAACTCTATCCGCATCGGATCTGGTATCCGCATCGGACGGATATCCGATCCGTGTGGCCGTCTAGTGCCAGTCGCGTCCGCCGGATCCGGCTGCTGCAGTGGGAGTGGACGGTGCTGATGCCAGTCCAGGTGTCGCCGGCCGCTCCCGGCCCAGCAGCAGTGTGGGGCGTCGCCGGTGTTGTCTCGGATCCCGGTGCGGCCGATGCCCCCCGGCCTAGTTACAGTAGGTGGCGTCAGCAGTGTTGGCCCGAATCCACGGCAGTGCCGCTGTCGCCCATGCGTACACGTCCGGAGCGCCGGGATGGGCGCAGCCCGGAGCAGTGAAGTAAGAGACGACTCCGATGAGCGCGTACCTGCCGTTCTCCATGGTGACAAGCGGGCCGCCGCTGTCCCCTTTGCAGAACGCCTGACCCCCTGTTGTGGTGGGAACTCTCGATACTTCTTGCGCAGTGCCTGGCCTCTGGAGTGAAGCGAACACGCCGGCATCAGGATGTATACTGTATATTTGCCTCGGCTGCGAGTCGTGGTGTGCTGCCATATATTTGAGGTTTGGCAGCGCAACACTGGAAATATAAAAATGGAAAGAGAATGAAGGGAAAGGTAACAAGAACACAACACCTCCCCCAAGACGCTGGTATGTTTGCAGCTAACAATGTCTTAAACACAACAAAGACAAGCTTGAAAGACCGACCGCGTCTTCACAACAAAAAAGGCAACTCAAAATAAATTGTAAGCCATTGACCACCCGTTTACTCGTAGTGGTACAATTGGTTCTTTCCCCACCTAACGCATAACCGTTTGGGCTTTTCGCGCCGTCTGGTCCCCTGCCGCGGAATCGGGACGCGATCCATAGGAACATCAAGTGTCTCCGATGGCGCGTCCGGCTGGCCGTTGGGGGACGAGCTGCGTTGGCGGTACGTCGGGCTGTCGTGCGCTGACGATGTGTCCCGCTGTTCTGCCCGAACTCCGTCAGATGGCGCCTCATGTCGCGTGACAGGCGCCGCCTGGTGACTGTCTGATAGCACACCGCACCTCCCAGCAGGTGGTGCGCCGTATGGCTCGGTGCGCTCTGTAATCAGAGACTGCAGGGGCGGAGATACCGGCGGTTCCGCCAGTATATGCGTCCACTTGGCAGTCGGACGAGGTAATCGCGTCGCCTCCCAACTCCAGTGACGACGCCGGTCTTGTCCCACATGCGGGACCGGGGATCCTGAAGGAGGACCCGCTGACCGATACGAAGCGACGTTTTTAGTTGCGACGAGGCATTATATCTTGTCGTCGCGCGCTGATGTAGCTCACTGGCTTTGGCGTCGCCAGCTTTGGCGTCGCCATTCGTCTGCCGCCCGCTGCCAGCACTCGGCAAACGCACGGTGGTGGGCTGGCACTGTCGATCTTAGTGGATGCCCCCGTACAGCACCTGTGCTGGTGAGCGGCCGTCCGCTCGTGGAGTGTTGCGAAGTTCTAGTAGCCCTTGTGCGAATGCGTCCGTGTCGAGGTCACCTCTCGTGGTGGTTTTCTTGCTGAGCCGCTTCACGGACTTGACGGCATTCTCCGCGTGGCCATTTGACTGTGGGTGGTAAGGCGTATAAATGTGATGATCCACACTCCATCGTCGCAGGAAGTCACTTTAGCAGTGAACTGTGGTCCACCATCAGTCCGCATCGCGCTAGGCACACTGGTGGCGACGAACATGATGCGCAGACTGGATACCAGGTCCCGCCCTGTCGCCTCACCGACTACGTGTGACACGAACGGCCACCCGGACAGGCGATCCACGTATACCAAGAACGTGTGGCCGGCCCAGGCGAAGTAGTCAGCTGAAGCTGATTCGAACACTCTCGAAGGCCTCTTTTCCACCATCAACGGCTCCCTCTGCAGGCTGGGCAGGTGTAGTTGGCAGGTTTTGCAGGCACCGATTAGGTTGGCGATGTCCTGCTCCAGCCGTGGCCAGTAGATTATTTGACGGGCACTTCGCTTGGTGCGCTCAAGCCCCTGATGGCTGGCGTGGAGCCTCTGCAGTGTGGCTCTGCGGAGACTAAGTGGTATGACCAGCCGCTGGCCGCATACCACCAGGCCATCGTCTACCGCCAGTCGGTCTCGGAGACCCCAGAACAGCCGCAGTATCGGGTTTAACTGTGACTTATGTTCTGGGAATCCAGCCAAAATTGCCTCTCGAAGCGCGATGATTTCTATATCTCTGTCGGTGGCAGCTCTCACTTCTGTCAATGCTATGTCCTTAAAGGTACTAGTGCCGTCTTCAGATACCTCAGATACTAACCTCTTCACCAGGCTGCCGATTTGGTGACCGACATCTCGCTCCGCTTCCTTGTCTTCCTCGGTGGGGTTATCCACCGGAGCACGGGACAAAGCGTGTGGCACAGCGTGAAGTTTTCCCTGCCGCCATACTGTAACGAAGTTGAAGGGTGTCAACCGTTCACTTAATCGTTGAAGCCGTTTAGCAACGTCAATCGTTATCAGTGTCCGCCAGATTTTTGCTGTTTAGCAACGGGACGAGCGGACGGTGATCAGTCACCACTTCAAACTGCTGCATGCCAGTGAGATACGTTGCACATTTTTTGCATGCCCATACCAGAGCGAGCAGCTCAAGCTCGATCACTGCGTATCTTGACTCAGTTTCCGACAAGAAACGGGATCCGCTCTGGACGAGGCGCCCCTGCCCATCGTCATCTTGCTGGCGGAGACAGAATCCGAGGCCCCCGAGGCGAGCGGCGTCCGTCTCTAGAACTGTACGGCGCCGGGGGTCATAGAAGTTGAGTACTGGTGGTGATACCAGAGCCCGTTTCACCTCGTTGAACGACTTCGTCTGCTCCGAAGTCCACATCCACATGTTCTTCTTCTTCAGTAGTTGTCGCAGCGGTTCTGCCTCCGCGGCAACCTCAGTAGAGAATGCTCCGAGCTGATTTACCAGACCGAGGAAAGATCTCAGATCTGTGATGTTGCTGGGCTGCGGAATCTCTGCGATGGCTTTGACCTTCTTCTAATCAGCGGTGTACCCAGCAGAGCTGATACTGAACCCGCAGAAGTCCACCTGCTCTTCGGCAAACACGCACTTATCTGGGTTCAACGTGATACCATACCGGTCACATCTCTTCAGGATGTTGAAGACACGCTTCAGATGAGTTCCGTAGTCAGAATCGTAGGCCAGAACGTCATCAACAATCTTGCACGTTTGCGGGAGATCTCCTAGAGTTGCGTCACCATCATGTTGTAGGCGTCGCCAGAGCTGATGAGGCCTATTGGAGCCCTTTTGTAACGGAATCGGCCCCACGGTGTGATAAAGCACGTGAGGTCACGATCGCTCTCATGGATCTCAATCTGGTGGTAACCAGATTTGCTGTCCATCTTGCTGAAGAACACGGGTCTTCCTTCAATCGATGCCACAGCATCGTGCGGTGATCGGACTGGATATGCTGGCCTTCTCACAAAACGATTGAGCTTTGTGAAGTCCGTGGTGATACGACAGCCTGAGACCGTACCGTCAGATGACCGCTTCGCCACCGCCACGATGGGATGACACCAGGCCGTTGGGTGCTCCACCGGCTCAATGGTGTCCTTGGCAACGAGGTCATCCAGTTGTTTGTGCACCTCCTCCCTCCAGCAGGATGGAATGTTCCGCGCGGTGAACAGAGCGTGCGGTACGGCGTCGTTGGTCAGCTCGATCCGCATCGGATCCCCTTCCATTTTTCGTAGGCTGGACGTGACGTCAAAGACGTGCGGAAAGTCCGCCTTCATAGCATCGAAGTGTGCCTGACGAACTTCCGCAGAGGGGACACCTCCACACTCGGCATCACAGGAGGGGTGCCACGTGGGTGGTTTTCTGGTGTCCATCGTGTTCATATCACGCTGGTCAGCAGTGACTGCAGTGTCCACCTCTCGCTGTGCAGCCGCTGCAGCACGCCTGCTTGGTCGGCGTCGGCTCGGCATGCATGCTGGACTGCAGACGGTGGTGTCCACACACGCTACACTCGGCAGCGGCGACTCCGTTGCAGATTTGCGGTAGAACTTTGGATCCGAATTTATCGACGTCTCCGATCCAGGATGGTCGCAGGCGCGCTTGATCGGGGTCGGGAACGTGTCCGGCAATATTCCCAGCTGGACACAGTCTTGCCAGGACAGCAGCGGCGAATGCAGCTCCCGCATAACGGTAACTTCGACCGTACGTGTGACGTCATCCAACTGAAGTATCATGTTGCACACGCCAACAGTCTTCATCTGGCGGCTGTCAGCAGTCCACAGCGCTGACGGGGACGGGGCGAGGCCATGGATCTTCACCCCCATCGCTTTTGCCTGTCGCACAGACATTGCAGATACCTCAGCATCGGTATCGGGCGTCCAGACGGTTGCATATTCGCTGCCATCAGGATGGTGCAGCAGCAACTTCACCCGAGGTGACCGCCGAATGCGAACGCCCTGCAGCAGCATGTCTGATATGCACTTGTTCGCCGTGTCTGCTTGGCGTGGCGATGCATGTTCATCCAGATCTGCAAATATTACTGACATCTGGCGGGGACCACCAGCAACTGATTTTCCCTGGCGGCCTCGGCTGAAACTAGTCGTCCGCTGTGCGCGGCCACGGCTGTCCTGTCTTCGTCGACAAACCGACGAGAAGTGGTCCTTCTGATGACGATAGTGACAGGTGCGGCCTTTCGCGCGGCAGTCCCGCGCATCAGCATGCTGTGCCGCACCACAGCAGTTACACTTCCTACCGCCTGGGGCGGGTGACCTGCTCTCGGCGCCGCGGTGCCTGGGCCGGCTACGGTCGGAACGATATCGCGTGACCTTGCCCAGGGCGGGGTTGGCCGACTTGGAGATCTCCAAGCTGTTGCTGGCCGAGTTTTCGGACGCGCGACAAATGTCGGTCGCAGTCTGAAATGTGAGGCTAAGGACCTCCAGCATGCGCCGCCGAGCTTCATCATCGATAGTACCGACGACTAGATGGTCGCGAAACCGATCGTCCACGCAGTGCGTGCAGAAATCGCAGCACAACGCGATTTCTTTAAGCGTGCAGATGAAGTCGTCCACCGACTCCCCAGGCTGCTGAACACGCACATGGAAATCCCGCCTGTCGATTACGACGTTACGCTGCCGCCTGAGATGCATGTGCATGGGAGAGATAATGTCATCCATGCCAACAACGTCCGAGACTGGGAGTCCAAACCGAACTACACGAGCCCAGTCGTCGTCCAGGAGCGACAGTAGAGCGGCTCTCTGCTCTGCGTGCGTCATTTGGTCGATTCCTGTGAGCAAACAATATCCGTTGAACTTACTTCTCCATGCCTCAAACTCCCGCAGCGAGGCAGAGGACGTCAGACGGGGTGCCGGGGTGGCAGCGGCCGACGGCCTCGGGCGAGGTCGGGCATCAGCGGCGGTGCCAGTCCCTGGGCCGTCGGGGGCAGATCCGGGCGGCACTGTTGGCGGGCCAGCAGCCCATATGCGCTCCATTAAAGCTGCCAGGTGCTCTTCCCGCCGTGCCGATACCGCAGCCTGCTCCATCTGCTGTTGTAGCATGCGCGTGAGAAGCTCCATCTCAGATGGCTTCTGCTCCCCGGCGTTGTCACCTGGAGACTCCTCTGATCCGCCTGCCATGACGATTCACTGGTGGAATGGGCGCGTCCACGGCTCCAAAACCACTATTTGCACTATTTACACTTTCTATCACCACTGCCGGGTGTGCTGTGAGTTATCCAAAGTGCACGCACTCAACGCAAGTAACCTGACCGCGCCATGTTGTGTTGGGAACTCTCGATACTTCTTGCGCAGTGCCTGGCCTCTGGAGTGAAGCGAACACACCGGCGTCAGGATGTATACTGTATATTTGCCTCGGCTGCGAGTCGTGGCGTGCTGCCATATATTTGAGGTTTGGCAGCGCAACACTGCAAATATAAAAAGGGAAAGGGAATGAAGGGAAAGGTAACAAGAACACAACACCCCCTGAGGCAGTCTGCCGGCGCAGGTGGTGATGGCGCTGTGCGTGATCCAGAGTATGTCGCACTGGCTGTCCGAGAGGACGGACACCGCCAGCTCCAGCAGCCTGGTGTCTTTGCCGGCGTCTCGTCTTTCCTTTCTTTCTTACTTGATATACCCAGATGCCACATGAGCCGGATTAAAGTAGCTCTTTAACGTAGCATATCTCTAGCAGATGGCATTTCGCCTCAGCTAGAGATTATTTACAAACAAACGACAAAATGTCGGTCGGGTTTCTCTTTAGGCCCTTGACAGGTCACTGGGCACGATTGCGGGAGCTTGGTTGTCGCTGCACGCGGGAAACGACTATCAGCCCTGCTCTTCCGTTGTTCCGGCCGGTAAGTGCTGGGCTGCAGCGGTAAGAGCGGCGTTGCCAGATATCACAACACATTTCGGCCATGAATTAATTTCTGTACGCGACCTAGTAATGCTGCTTGTTCTTGTCCACCTATTTATTATGTTTGAGTAACGGACGCATACTGGCCTACTTACCCAATAGTTTAGCCTAGTTTAGTTCGGTAACAGACAATTCCGCTAGTGGCCCGCCGGGCGCGACACCTACCGGCACCAAATATAGATGGTAGTAGTTCGATGCCCCTATAGGTGGCAGGAACAGCCCGCTGGGTTGCTCGCCGCGCCCCAAAGCGCGGGCTGAACGGTCACCACCTGGCGTCTCGTAGCAATGCTAATAACCATTGCTCTCACGGGAATACATTATTAACCTTGTTGCGATCACTATAGGTCGTGAAACTAACTCTAATTGAGATAATATTTTACTTTGGGACTGAGTCATTACAAGCCACATAACATCATCCAAAACTTAACACGCGCCCTGGGGGCCTCTGAAAACTACGCGCACTGGAGGGGGGGGGGGCGGATTCCGCCCTCCCCAGAAGACCTCCGCTCCTATGCTATGCCCCGCATTTGACCACAGGTCACCTATTGACCGTTCAACCTGCCACCAGATGGCAGGACAAAAATTTAAAGATGGCGGTCACAACGGAGATAAACAATTCGCGTACGGTGTTTGAGTGATACTGTCTGGAGCTTGCTTCAGGGTAAAGGAGATGGATCCTACTGCACCTAAAGTATCAATTGTGCAAATATCTGAGTATATCGGCGATAAAAAACGTTGTGTCATTGAGGGGGAAGCCGTACTAGATGCAGGGCACATAATTTCTTGTGGTACGATTGGGAAAGAACCTGGCAAGGTTACAGTGCAGGCGCTCTGCGTAAAATCCAGCCACCTACGCGAGAAGCCCCATGAGCTACATGCTGTGGTTGAGTGTGGAAGATTCTGGGTACAGTGCTCCTGCAAAGCTGGTCTCTCAGAAAGCTGCAAGCATTGCATTGCTCTGCTACTATACCTAAACAGGTGAGGAAAGTGAAGTGTTGAATGATTGCTATTATTGACAGAACTGCACATGGATGTAATATTGAAATAGCAAATTAGCTTTAGCAAGGCGTAAAACCAGTAGGTTCTGACCCCTGATGACATCAGAAT
Source organism: Imbricaverruca yamaguchii (assembly GCA_034440575.1). Classification (NCBI taxonomy): domain Eukaryota; kingdom Metazoa; phylum Arthropoda; class Thecostraca; family Neoverrucidae; genus Imbricaverruca; species Imbricaverruca yamaguchii. The sequence continues at coordinate 2,044,669 of JAOTOL010001582.1, read as the reverse complement.
TTCCACCTATGCCTGGCATCATGCAAATGTGGAAGCCTTTTTGAATTATTGATGTTGGGAATATCTGATTCACCCACAAAGGGCACTTGTGTCTCATAGTTGCACTGGTCTATTTATGTTTTATGTCTACATTCTCTGAAATATGTTGTTATGCCAGAGCTTGAAACTCATGCACTTTAGTATTGCTAGCACAACACCAACCAAAAGAAGCAATGCTATGCAACAGCAACATTTTAATTGACCTGCTAGTGGTCACACAACACCGGTATCCACCATGATAATTGTATGCATTTCAAACTCCTTTTAGGGTAAGAGAGAAACATGACAAAGTATTTCAGATACTTTTATTCTTATTCAGATAAGGCATTTCAAGAAGACAATTTGTTGATGATGCATACTTCTTGAAGTGACTAAGATGATGTTCAGTTTAGATACAAAATAAATCCATTCCATGTTTTTTTTTACCATCAAGCAAAGGAGATAAGGCTACGCTTGGATGATTCTATTTGCATTAACATTAATTTGCACATTTTTAGAAATGTTTGTGCATTGTTTGAGGATAATTAATTTCAATTCTTCTCCCAACTTGAAATGTTACACTAGGATAAGTTTTAAGATGGTAAATTTGTGCTTAAGGTGTTTTATAATTTTGGGGAATTTCTTTTTCCAATGCAATGTTTCCGGATGTGATCAACGTGATGTGACTACCTATTTTATGTGCAAATGCTCACTTTTCAGTTTGCATGTAAAATAACACGAACAAGGGGACTTTGAATTAGGTAGCATAGCTGTATGCCCATTGCAGTATATTTGCCCCAAAACCCAATAAACAAACAAGAATTAGGCAACCTAACTAAAAAAAAGTAATTTTAGAAAATAATATTGATTAATCTAACCCAACTCCCATGTATGCAAGAAACAGATTGAAAAAAAAGTGGAATCGAAGCGCCCCTAAGCCCAAATAACTAACTGAAAAAATGGAACATGCTAAGCCTTTTTCACTATGTTCCGAACCAAAAAACAAAGTAACATAACCTATCCAAACCTGCTGTTGGGAAAGAAGCTGATTAAATCAAACAAATGTGTATATTTTTAACAAAAACTGACCAAGCCTTACCTAACCAACACTACAACACCCACCCTTTAAGTCTGCTTCATGCAGGGAAATATGTAGAAGACTTGTCTTGTTAATACAATGTAGCACAATACTTCCTATAAAATACCATCATACCTTTTCTTTGAAACGATTTCACCTTCAACCCCTTTTGATATCATCTCCCTTATGAACTGAAAAGTATGCATTAGAACCAGAATTGAGGGGTCACATCATCTTAGTCAGTTCAAGAAGTATGCTCTTACAAATTGTTTTCTTGAAATTCCTTGGGAGCCCCAGGAGACATTTTAGAACACTGACATAAATATGCCTTGACAATGCATATCCAACATCAATGCAAATTGTTTTCTTGAAATTCCTTATCTGAATTAAAATACAAGTGTCTCAATTAGTTTGTCTGTCCAGGAACTTGTGCAAATTTCAGTGTATTGAAGCATCAGTCAACCGGTGCAAATATTTGGGTGCTGATGCACATCATCAAGGCATGTGTCATGCTTTTCATCTAGACAGACACCCAGGCCTCAGGAGACATTTCGAACACTGACATAAATAGACCTTGACAATGCATACCAATGTCAATGCATATTTGTAAGCTGATGCAGGCAATGCATTAGGAGGCAGATCTACCAATTGTATTATGGCAGGGGACACTTTTTGAGGAGAGGATTCATGTATCCAGAGGTAGCGTCTTTTTAACCTTACAGAAATTATCTCAGCAGAGGAACACTGATTGGGGGTGGGTACACTCAAGCATCTGAGGGGCAGCCCTTCTCACTCAAAGAGAGGTTGTATGTGTGGTGTGGCTGTGGCACACCTTGCCTAATGATCCACCACTATAATGCGTATTTGCACCAAAGAGCACCAATGCTCATTAATGGCTGATGCCTGGTGTGCACCAATTTTCTGTTCTGGTCATCCTTCACTTCCAGAAGTTACTTCCTCGTTTCTTTCTGCCAAATTCACCTGAATGCCTTGCCAATCTGACCTGTTTTGAAAAACAAGTGCACAGCAGTAATTGTTGTTCAACACATTTGTGTGTAAAATAATATATAAAGCATATCTAGGGTCTACAATTGTTTGAAATTTCGGTAAACCACAGCCGTTAGCTAATGGTCTTCTTCTGGATATAAAGAAGGGATTATCAAAACTTAGAACCCTTGAATTCCTTCGTATGTTCAGTAACATGTTTGTTTGATTTTGTTTTTGTTTGCCAATGTATGTTCGGGTATGCATGATGCTTCTGATGGTGTTGTGTATATTCATTATTGATGTTGTTTCACCTTCTCAGGGTATCCCTGCAAGAGCTGAAAGAGTTGAGCTGCACTGACACCACCCAGAAGTGGGGGCGTTCTGCAACTGCCGGCGTATGTCCATCGGTACCAGTAGAAGAGCTCTGCCATGTGGGTACTGGTAAGTATCAGGAACGAAGTGGTCCATCAAACCCTGGGCTGTACACAGATGATCTGCTGTCCGTTGCTCCAAAGTCTGCTCTAGCCTTGCATCGTAAGCGCCGCTTAGTAGATAATAGCGATAACAAGAGCCCACCTGAGAAGAGCTGCAAATCACTGGCCAAATTAGTCACTTCCAGGGCACCTATCCCTTCCTCAAGACAGACGCCAATGATGGAAAAGGAGGAAGCTTTTTTCAATCGGTTTGTGCATGTGACATGTGATGGTGCTGCCAAGATCTGTTCGGCCACCTTGTCACAGACAGGCAATATGTGGGAAAATGAGAGAAGGGTGCGGATGACAGCCAGTTGTGCCTATCAGTGGCTTACGTACAAGGGTCCATATTGGGAGGAAAAGGTGACTAGGTTCTTCAAGAACCGTGAAGTCTTCCAGGGCAACTCGGCAACGGCCCACGGCCAGCATTACGAACCACGTGCAATCGAGCTATATGCTGAGTGTTCTGGTAGCCAGGTCGAGCGACTGGGCCTTGTAGTGCCACCTAGTGCTCCGTGGCTAGGCTGTTCACCAGACGGCGTTGTTGTAGAAAATGGCGATATCAAGAAGCTCCTTGAGGTAAAGTGCCCCTTCGCAGGCAAGGATATGAAGCTGGAGACCGTCGTCGCCATAAACCAACTGAAGTACTTGGACTGCTCAATGAAGGAAGATATACGTCTGAAGAAGAAGCACACCTATTATGGGCAGGTACAGCTGAGTTTGGCGATACTGGACCTTCCGAGCTGCGATCTCCTCGTGTATGGTGCAAAAGGAGACGAGATCATCATCATCAGTGTGAAACGAGACGAGGCATTCATCTCGTCAATGCTCAAGAAGCTTGAACTGGTCTATTTCCAGCATGTGCTACCATACTTGGCAAAGACCTTCGGATAAATAGGCCATCACGGTTGGCCGTCTGTGGCTTGGCTCGCGGACCATCAGTGGTGCAGGGCGTCCACCATCTTGTGCAGCGTGCCGGCCGTCAGGGTGCCACGCGCCTGCTGTCTGCAGTGCCGCTCGCCGGCCGTCAGTGGTGCTGCGCTCCAGTCGTTGCTGGTGCAGCCTCAGCTGTGGTGCCGCTCGCCGGCCGTCAGTGGTGCTGCGCTCCAGTCGTTGCTGGTGCAGCCTCAGCTGTGGTGCCGCTCGCCGGCCGTCAGTGGTGCTGCGCTCCAGTCGTTGCTGGTGCAGCCTCAGCTGTGGTGCCGCTCGCCGGCCGTCAGTGGTGCTGCGCTCCAGTCGTTGCTGGTGCAGCCTCAGCTGTGGTGCCGCTCGCCGGCCGTCAGTGGTGCTGCGCTCCAGTCGTTGCTGGTGCAGCCTCAGCTGTGGTGCCGCTCGCCGGCCGTCAGTGGTGCTGCGCTCCAGTCGTTGCTGGTGCAGCCTCAGCTGTGGTGCCGCTCGCCGGCCGTCAGTGGTGCTGCGCTCCAGTCGTTGCTGGTGCAGCCTCAGCTGTGGTGCCGCTCGCCGGCCGTCAGTGGTGCTGCGCTCCAGTCGTCGGGCAGTAGTTTCACCACGTCGAAGTACCTCGCGCGCGTTTCGGATTGACGGCCGTAACATGACCTCACTGTGGTGTACGTGATACAGAAAACACAAATACGATATATTGGATCAAGTCAGTGTCCGTGAATTCCCTACAAACCGCCGAAACTACCCACATGGTGGCAGGCTGCTCAAACTCAATCACACACACACACACACGCAAACAAACACATAGCCTATGTACGAAGCGCATACTCATACCACTTCCTAACCTCGACCATCCTAGGCGTCGATCGCGAACTTGTCTTCCGCAAGAATTGGAGAGCACAGGTTGGTAAGCCCACAGATGACATTGAGCAATGATGACACATATGGCACCATCCTCCACGGCAGTTTCGCATTCAAAATACTGAATTGCCTCAAACGTCCGATTACCCTTTCAACGTGTACTCGAGCTCGAGCAAGATCTGCAGTGTGCAACGCATCAGACTTCGGCAGCTGTTTCTGCTTGCGGAGGTACGGGGGCCGATGGAGGGTGATGCCGCGTTGAAAAGGTGCATCATCTATGAGAAAGCCTTTATCGGCCATCACGGCATCTATAAATGGTTCCAGCTTCTCGCACAGTCCGCTATGCTCAAATATAAATTTGTCGGACACTCGTCCACCATACACACGACTCACAAATGTCACAGTACCCGCGGGCGATACACCAACCATAAACTTCACAGTGTGTGTGCCTTTATAGTGGGAGTAAGTAGCCAGCCTACAAGAGAGACATTTTGTACGCTCGACAGGTACCTCAGTGCAGTCAACTACCACTCTGGTGTTTTTGTATTTCCCAAAGCAACGTGGCATATTTGCCATTACCTCGGCTTTGTCTGGCCACAAGATTGCGTCACTTAGCACTGCACTTAGAGTTGGCAAAGTCTGATAGAAGATATTACTACATGCAGTTCCGGATTTACGACAGAGTATTGCCAAAAAGCTGAAAGAAAGATTGAGCTTAAGCTTCATACATACAAGAATGATGCCTGTGGACATGTCTATATCCTTCCCTACTTGTTTCTTGCAGCAGGTGTCAAGTGCATTAAGCAAAGCAAAACTGTTAATTCCAGTTGCTACTCGCAGCTTTTCTTCTGTATCCAGCATGTTCATGATCGTATGGTTGTGATGGTTGATGACGTCTGGTGATGATATTCCGTGCTGTTTTAGAACGGAGTGCACGGCGTCCATGCTGGGCAGCTGAGGTACATTTTCAGTGTCCACCAGAGTTTCATCAGGCACCTCCGCCGACTCTTGGTAGGCAACTAAAGGAGTTACAATTTCGATGTTATGCAAGTATGAGAAATTATGTACATACACAGATGTTGCACATGACAATGGAGGCTGGGGCTTCGTCAATTTATGAACGTGACCAAAACCAGTTGAACCAATTGTTCCCATGCAGTTCCACGCCAAGTGTGCAGAAGATTGCATGGCCACGCACCTGTACACCTGCTAAAATATTACAAACAGCATAGTATTGAATGCTGTGATATCAATAGCAAGACTAATGTATGCCAAGAAAAGGCACAGCCAATTATCTGAACTATGCGATGGGAAAATTAACAGCATAATTCTGATCAAGGCATTGACCTGACTCCTGGAGGATGATCTCAGGGTCAAAGATGCTGTGGACGTGCTCCCCCCATGCAGGAAGAGGAGCTCTCAGTTCCTCATGCTGTTCCTGTACATTTTCATCTCTGAGTTGTTTTCTCAACCGGCGGAAATCAAGCTGAGCATTCTGCTTTGCAGAAGTAGCTCTAGAACAGCTCAAAACAGGCAGATTTTGAGAAGGCAAGGTGTTCCTCTTCAAGTAAGGTTTCTTCGATGGGTACGCTGCAATTAGCAACAGAAGTTAGCATAAGAGCATGGAGAGCCACATCTTTCATCCGATCAGTAAGTGGTCTGAGACCTGAAAAGGGTAAATGGGCACTGAATGACGAAACCTGGTCGATGCACCCTAAAACTCAAATAACCAACCAACCAATCAATTCGATTAGTGCCTACCTATATTTCATAGCAATTGCGAAAAATAACAGCAAAGCATGCCATATTAGCTTGCAGAAAAATGGGAATTAAATATTTATAGAGTAATCATTCTATTTTTCACTGGCACATGTTCATGGATACATCAACCACTGCGATTGCCGACATTGGTGCAGCATTAATGTGGGACAAGTATAACAATTACAACATGAGTATGCATGCTACATTACCCAACATTAGGTATACAATAGTGGTGAATCCCTGATTATGCAACACCAATAGCAGAATTACTCTGGAAAGAAGACCAAGAAAGCGAAGAATCATGAGACCAAAATGTAGCAGTTTTTATCTAAGCTAATGTACTGTCAAGCAAATGAACCTTCAGAGTGAATATTAAGAGGTAAGAAAATAGATTTAGAATGATATGTTACTTGGAAAGTGTTTGGTTGAGCGATGTCCATAAGATGCCACTGGTAAGATATTGTATGCAAAAGATATCAAAAGGGTAATAATAAGAGATAGACAAAACATAATTCATTTGATGTAGAAGAATATGGTCAGTTGCATAATAGGCTTCACCACGAGTCCAAAAGTGGCACAAAACTTTATATAAATACCAAATAAATTTGAACGCATCCCTTATGTGCACATGATTTAAATACCGACAATTCCTCAAGGTTGCTTAATTTTACCTTTTGCATTACATGCTAATTGTACATGTAGATATGCAGTTTATTATTATGTTTATGAAAGCAATATGGTTGAATTACATGCTGGTAACACCAATAGTTTTATGAAGCCTTCATCCATATATACATACCAGAAAGTATATAATCATCCTTCTTGAAGTGCTTGCTGCATACCTTCATGTGCCTTGATGCTTTCTTGCCCATTTGTAAAATGTTGTGCCACTTTTTTGAAAGTAACTTATCTCTCGGGAAGCGATGGAAGCTGACTTCAGGTTCCCTCCTGTGCAATGATTTGCATTGTGGAACACAACAATATGTATTGGACTTGCTCACCTTATCCACTTGATTCATCATGTTCACAGCTTTGCAAGAGCCCTCACACTCTCAAATTTCAAGGACCCGAAATAGTATGAGTTACAAGGACCCGAAATAGTATGTTTCTGATAGCGCGCCAGATTTGTCACACTTGTATCCCACCAACTGTAGTTCAACGTTTCTGCCGGCAGGCGGCAACCCTTTCGCCTTGAACGGTCAATACAGCAGCACTTTATCAGGTCAGTTACCTGTTCCAGTTGCGGGAACCAGACTGCCCGCCGGACTGCTCTGTCGAACGACTTGGCGCAATCGACTTCGCGAAGAAAGGAGTGAAGCACATGAATAAAGTATGGAAACGCTTAGGTACACAATGGCAAATAGAAGTTTCCAGGATGTTTAGGGAATAACATGCGAAGTGACATCAATCGCATGTCAGTCATTTGCATGTATGACAACATATCAGTTGACCAAATTTGGTTCTATTAGCCAGTTACGAAATTGACTGAACTTGACCTCGGTGACCTAACATGACCGTAAAACTATGTAGCATAGCAATATACATCAAACAAGTCGCTAGTGTTGCCAAGGGCACATTCATTTTCCATAATACGGGAAGCGCATTAGCCACGATTTTCGTGGTCTCGCGCCACGAAATGTTTGATTTTTGGCCTCTAACTTGAAAAATGTTCGGCCGATTTCCATTTTCGTGCTTTAAACAACGCGTCGGTCATTTCTAAGCAGGTATGCAAACATGAAATATATAGACCGGTAAAATCTGGAGTTATGTACGAAAAGCCGGAGGTGCGGGCGGATTCCACCCCCTTTTATGGTGCGTGTTAAGCGAATGAAATTATACGGGAAACTTCTCTAAATTCTTAGATAATGCACATCAACAGATGGTTACCCTACAGACCGTGTCACCTTTGAGGGCTTATCATATCTCTCATCAATCGGAATGGATTTCGGCAGGGATCAATTTCACCCCATCCCCTCACACTTTGACGTGTGGATAGTACCTGCAGTGAACTTATGCGGTATAAACTGAATGGCTTTAGGTCCATGCTCTCAGTCGGAATCAGCCGCCGCACCGCGCTACAGCGCCATCACGCCCACCAAACCTGTGTGACCTTGAACAGTCGGCGTGACCTTGAACCCGGCCGGGCGGCGGGCGTCCGCCAGCCTCCGGCGACATCCGAGCCCGTTTATGATATATCGTCCAGAAACAGGACGGGTGGGAAGACTTCTCCCCTCAGATGCGCGTATAAGCCGTTGGCGTAAGTTCGCGTGTTTATATATTTCGGTAGTGTAACCAGATCATTAGAAATCAATCCAGAGTGGCGATTAAACTTGGACGGATTTAATGTTGGCGACATTCTGCGAATTGTGCCGGTCGGTGAATGTCCTCTGCGAACTCCCCGTGAGGAAGTTGGTGTTGAATCACGGATCCAGTCGAACGAAGTAAGGGCTGTGTACCATTCTTAGACACATTTACATATGACATGCCATTCTTAAATCATTATTGTGCATCCGTCAACCTCACTTTTGTGTCTCCTTGGAACCATCAGTACCACTGCTTGCGCTACCACCTTTTGGTGTGTTTCTAGGGTAAGTACTGCCACTATTATTGGTTACATCCACCGTGTTGGTGGGGTTGTTCGTGATGATGACGGAGTCCGTGTTCGTTAGCACATCGTCGTCATTGTTGGTGTTGGTCACTTGGCTGGAGTCGGTAACGTCAATGATGCTGGTGCCCGGCGATGAGCTCGAGCCGACGTTGCTGCCGGCGGGGTAGCCGCCGGTGTAGTTGCTGACGTAGCTGCCGTACTGGGTCGCAGGTCTGAAAGCGGGAGTTGACTTGACAGACAAGCGGAGGGCTTGCGAGGAGCGAACGAATGGTTGGTTGGTTGGTTATTGGTTTTACGACACAACGACCGTTGAGTCATGTAGCGTTGCCAATCTCTCACGCCGATTGGTCGCGGGCGAAGAGTAGCGACAGGTGCGACTCGAACCCACAACCTTTCGATTGAGAGACGAGCAACTTATCCCTAGGCTACTCGTCCCCTAGCGAACGAGTGCAGGAGTGAAGGACAAACCTACGATTTGCCAAACGGGCATTGCGGATTATTAACCCGCGCCGTCCTTCCGGTCAGATGCTCACACCCCGTCTCTGGGGGGGGGGGGGGCATTTAATACCACCCTCTAATTTTCAAACTAAACGTTGTACGGACAGGACATTGGTATCGTCGGAAAGCGCTCGACGAGTAGGCCCGACTCAGCCCCAAATAATCGTCCCCACAAAAGTGATGCCACTATGTCAATGGATGAACGGGATCATGACTGACATGTTGTTTTTACCGGAGTGTTCACTTTGAGCGAGATTTGAAGAAGCAGAAATTATTTGATAGTAGATCAACCGACTAGCTTCAGAAAATAAAAGAATAACATAACTTAAATCGATTACCCATAGAAAGTAGCTCGGAGGAAGATGGGCCGAACTACTTCGCAACTCCACATGTAAAACGGCCACCCAGATGTACAGCGCACGTAAATGAGCCGAACTGCCATACTCGGTACGAAACACACTAAAAACTCTCCAAAGCATGTTAAAACTAACCCTCTATTATTAACAGTGGGTATCATTGGTAAGAACAGAGAAGAAATAATTGCCGATGAAGCGTTCTAGATGTGTATATATATACCAATAGTATAAATATACCCACAATTACGGACCGTGTGATCTCACCTACTATCTCGGCCGAGCAGGAAGGCCAGCCCAATTGTCGGGATGGCCAGACTGGACAACAGCAGCGCTTTCAGTGCAACGCCCTTGAAGAGATGGAGCGCCGCTGGCTTTATTGTGGACGTTCCCGAGTGGTACGACGGCGCGTACTCGTGCTGTCCGTACCCGGCGGCCCGCGCTCCACGCCCGTGCAGACTCACGGTCCTGCCGACGCTCCGCCCAGACTTTCCCGGAGCGCTCTGGGAGGCTCCAGACTGTGCGCTCCGCGGGCTTCTGGCCTGGATACCCTGGCGCAAGCGGTGCTGTCGATCTCGAGTGTGCGGCCGCCAGCGGAGTGGCACACTGTCGGTGTTTGGCATCGTGCTGACCAGCGCGCCGCAGGCCGGCGGCACTTCCAGCAGCGATGTCACGCACAGCAGCGCCGCCCACAGCGCCACAGCGTGCGCGGCGGCGGGCATGGCTCAGCGGCGGGCCTGCGGCGGATTGACGTTCAAGGTTCGAGACATGACTGTGGGAGAAACTCTGGGAAGAAGTGACCATAACATAGTCGAGCCGCATGTAGTGGAATTTATTAAGGATAATTTGGTAAGGGTTCCAAATTTCAACAGAGCAGACTTCCAATTTTCCGCTTCCAATGGCACGCCTTATTTCCGTACGATATCGCCACCGCCCGTTGGCGTCTATAGTCCATCAAAGTTTTCTGCTCATCACACACACAATGAAAGACAAAGCACAACACAAGCTATCAAATAACACTTCACAAGCATGAAGCTGAGACATTTTTTTAACACAAAAGTACGGATTTTCAGGTTATTGAAACAATATATCGCCAACAAACTTACCCTCCTCTCAGCGCGTCCGTCCAGATGTCGGCCGGTGTCCACCCAGCACTCTTAAACAAAATAACAGCAATGCACTGTAGATGCTGAACGCTATCCTCGCAACCAAGCCACATAAGCGCTTGTCACATAGAGCCAAGTGTTTATTGGAATGATCGTATATACTTACAGGAAGTAGAAGCGTTCGGTTGCATGTAAAGTTGCCATGTGACATAAATTAGCTAGAAATGCCCTACTTAGAAATGTCCAGTGCGTCGCTTAAAATATGAGGAGAAAACGAAAATCGGCTGAAAATTGTTAGAATTAGAGGCCGTCGAAGTCAAAACATTTCGTAGCGTCAGACCACAAAATCGGCGCTGACGCGCTTCCCGTAAGAGGGAAGTGTTCTAGGCAATCTGCACTTGTTTCGTGCATATTGATGTGCAATATTGTTCAAAGATCATCCTAGGATACCGAGGTCAACTCAGGTCAAGTTCATGGCAGGTCAATTGGGCCAAACTTATTCAACTGGAAGATTGTCATCAACGCAAAGGACAGTCATGCGACTCATGCCATATTGCATGTTGCTCCGCACTGAAAACTTGGTTTTGTCATTGTGAACATGAGGGCTTCCATACTTCATCAATGCACTTTCTTCGTGAAGCCCAATGCGCCGGGCCGCCCGCCGGTCTGATGGGCCGCCCGGAATAACTGGAACACGTAGCACGGAACTTGGACCGGTAATTGGCCCGCTAAAGTGCTGATATATAGGTGACCTGAGGCCAAATGCCAGTTCTATCGTCTTTATTGCATCATTAGTTATGTACAAAACATCACTGGTGCCCATTTTGGAGCATTTAAACACAATCGTAGCGATCCATAGCCATGGCAAACTAAGCCACGCAAAACAAGCCAAATATGACATCTGTGGCCTCATTTGACCTTTAATATTTTGACCTAAGGTAGTGGAAGTTGAACACAATAGAGTTCACCATCTACCCTGACAATTTCGTTGTTCTTGCTATAAGATGGGCAGATATCTTAGGAGGGAGCAGAATCCGCCCTTCAGTGCACGTAATTTTCAGAGGCCGTCCAGGGCGAGTGTTAACCCGCGCCGTCTCTCCGGTCAGATCCTCACACCCCGTCACGGGGGGGCGGGGGCGGTTAGTAACCCCCTCTAAAATCCAAACTAAGCGTCGCACGAAAAGGAAAGAGGTTTCATCGGAAAGCGCCTGACGAGTAGGGTCCGAATCCACCCCCAAACAATGTTCCAGAAAAGTGACGTCACCAGGAGGCTAGACTTTCACAACTTTTCACGACTTGCATTATTTTTTTTTGCTCTGGGGTGTTCATTTTGGTAGATATATGAAAAACAAAATTTATTTGGAATGGCAAAAGGCTAGCGAAATCGTCCGGGGCGAAATATGTTTTTTGGCGCCCAAAAATAATAAAAATGTTACATTTTTGAAATTTCAAACTTTTGAGTTTTCAAGTTTTCTTTAATTTTCCTTTCCCAGTGGGTAGAGCAGACCGAGAAACGTTATTGGAAGTCAACTTGCCCCAATGGAAAAAATGCTTACTTTAGCCAGAATCTTCTATTTGAACTGCAACTGGAAAATATGCAAAATTCCTATGTAGTCAAAAACGGAAAAAAATGAAAAATTATACTCGTACGTTTTGTTGTTTCCCTAAATATGAGCAAACGCAGAAAGTTTTATTAAAATATTTGTATCCGTTAAAGCGTGGTGACTGGTTGAACTTTTATAGAGGTGAACTCACTTGACCTTGACTAACTCGTTGACCCTAGATGACCTGACTGAAACATTTTGAAACAGCATGCCAAATTGATGTGGGAAAAGGTATGCCAAATTTGGGGGCGCTGCCGCGCGCCGTTCGTCCGCTATCCGCGAAAAACCTGAGGGTGGTCGGTTGAAGACCCCTCCCCTGGAGACAGGACGGGTTAATAAGGATTCCAAACTGGTTCCTAGTAGAAATTAGTTATTTCATATAACACGCGCACCCGAGGGCCTCTCACATAACGAGCACTCCAGGTGAGGGGGGAGGGGAGGGTGGATTCCCGGTCTAAAATCTAAAAAAAAATATTGAAGCTAGAAGCACAGCATATGAAGGGTGGATTAGATATGTAGTAAACTCGCTGCATTATGAATATCATGATCCTAGGTAAGTGCCTTCACGGCCGATGTGGATGAGATCGGCCGACACATTGGTAGCAAATTGTCAACAACGCCAGCTGCTATAGTATAGCTCTCCCTCTCCGTCACCCACCTCCCCGGGTGTCAGCGGAACCAGCGGTAAAACGCAGTTCATCACCTTCAACCCACCAGGTTCCATCACCCCACTCCAAGTATGCCTACCTCAGCAGCCGATGTACGTGTTGCAGGTACGCGAGCAGGAGTAACGGCAGCAACGGGTGTCATGGACTTGCAACAGCGGGCCGAGCGGTTGTGGGAGTGACTGCACGTGGCTGTCAGCTGTGAAGCTATTGGCAGTCGCTCAGAATCTCTCGACCAATCAAAGATCAGTTGTCTGCGCTTGGGCTAAGCCTGGAATGGAATCATGATTGCTCGTGGTTAGCATGTGAGCATCGTCATAGACGATTGTGACGCCATAGACTACGGCGCGATTTTCTTAGATATCCAATACATGTGCTGCTACGACCTACATGCAGTCTCAAAATGTGCTTCATCAGCATGGTCAATACAGCACAAGAAATCCTCCCGCTAGATTCTTACAGATACCTCAGAATGGCGTCGTAAAATTGGGTTTTACCAAAATATGATTTCTGCCTGGCACGAACATCTTCTTTATCTTCGGGTATCGTCGAATGGTATGCCAAGGAACTGTTTTGTAACATAACGTCTATCGTGCACATGGAAGGAAAGTGGCCTCGTATGCGGTTGGAGTGGCGCAAAAAGCGCACAAAACGCTGTAGGTGCAGTGTCCACGGGATAACTCCGCCAGTGTGGTGTCAGCCTAACTCTCATGTGCTCCTTCTAAAATCAAGCACACTTCAAGGTATTAGCCTTGAGTTTGAGGACATTTTCCGACAGGATCCGAATCACATCGGTGGTGGTCAAATTGTGTCAGTATTTTTGCTTTATATTTTTCCTAAATTTTGGCTAGGCTGGCTTGTATGTACCACCAGGATACCATTTCCAGGCAGCGTCTGTTGTGTCAACCCCATCCACACTACCCGATGGCATGAATTGCAGTACAGCATCAGAATTTTAATCGAGAGCTTAATGTGCCGTCGATTCACCAAAGCGGCCATCCCAGTGGCTCTTCCCCAGTCGTGTTGTGCCAGTTGCCAACCAACTCTCCCAGCCTGGGGCTAAAGGTGAGCGCGTGAAGCGGCTCCAACTCTGCCTTGCCAGGGCAAGGGAGGTCAATGTCTGTCAAAGGGAGGTCAGTCGGCTCTGACCGACCTCACTTGACCTTGACTAACTCGTTGACCCTAGATGACCTGACTTTAAAATTTGGAAACAACATGCCAAGTTGATGTTAGAAAAGGTATGCCAAATTTGGACGTTCCTTCACTATCCGCGGAAAACCTTAGGGGGTTCGTCAGTGACCCCCCCCCCCCCCCCACTCGAGACGGCGCTGGTTAATGATTTTGGGAAACTTACGCCTATGGTTTTACCGCCTAAGTGTGCATCTGATTTTGGGTATATTCCGATTTTGGGGTAGCGTAAGGTAGCCAAATAGCTATATCATTATCGAATAAAGCGTTTTTCACTTCGTCTGCCTTAACACGCGACCTGGAGGGCGTCTGAAACATACGCGCACTGGAGGGGTGAGGCGGATTCCGCCCCCTATGATCTCGGCTCCTATTATGGCTAAAGCAACATAATTTACAGGGTGGGTGGGTACGGTAGTGAACTCTTTGGGTACTGTGCGTAAATTTTATGACCTTCGGTTAATATCTTCAAGGTCAAATAAGGTCAAAATAGCAAAACTTTCTGGTTTTGCGTGGCTTGGCTTGTCATTGTTATGGATCGCTGTGATTGTGCTTAAATGCTCCAAAATTGGAATTAATGATGTTTTGGACCTCAGGTCACCTACATAAGAGCACTTTATCAGGTCATTACCTGCTCCAGTTACCGGAAACGGGCTGCCTACCCGACTGCTCCGTCGGGCGGCTCGGCACAATCTGCTTCGCAAAGAAAGGATTGAAATACATGAATAAAGTGTGGAAACGCTTAGGCACACAATGACACACGGTATATTTCCGGATGTGTAGGGAGTAACATGCAACGTGCAAAGTGACATCAATCGCCTGACAGTCATTTGTATTTATGACAACATTCCAATTGGCCATGTTTGGTTCCATTATCCTGTCATGAACTTGACCTGACTTGACCTCGGCGACCTAACATGACTTTTAAATTATATAGCATAACAATATGCAGCAAACAAGTCGCTAGTGTTGTCAAGAACACTTCCCTTTTATCAATATACCGGAAGCGCATCATTGCCGATTTTTGTGGTCTGGCGCTGCGAATTTTGTAATTTAACGGCCCCAAACCTGAACAATGTTCGGCCAATTTTCATTTTTATTGGTTTAAACAATGCGCCGGTCATCTCTCAGCAGGTACCGAAAAAAATATATGTCTCCGTCAGATCATATGTCATCACCATTCCGCCGCCGCCACCGGGGCACGCCGCAACAGCCCGCCGCGCTGGGACTCGCCGCAGCGGCGCTCACTCACTCACTGGTCCGGAACCGGCGTCGGAAGGTCACTTTATTCAGATAGCGTGCCCCGGTGGCGGCGGCGGAATGGTGATGACAGATGATCTGATGGAATACATAGAATACACCTTTTACAAAATATATACAGATATGGGGGTGACACCGGTTTCATGTTGATTACCTTGTTGCGATTCAGGCCAGGCTTAGCAGGGCATGTTCTGCGCAGTACCACCTCTGTTCAACCAATATGTGCGATTATTTCACTGTAAAATCCGTTACCATTTTTGCATATTTGCATCTCTAATTAACGTAAAGCATAACCGATAAGTTAGTTGAGACGGTATCAATGCATCAAGACGCCAAACCACGCTTGGTGGAAGGTACAAACGCGTCCGTCATAAGGCATTTGGATGGCAGCCGGGCTCGCTAGGCCTGCCATCTGTTGACAGTCCAGGGAACTGCTCGAACCTTCCATACTTCGGAAGGCGAAATCTTAGGTAATAAGACAGCTAGAATCTTAGAAACGTTGACAAATGATCGAAAATGAATTGCCTCGACGATGTAATGCTCAAGCGGACTCATTGTCTCACCAGTTCGGTTATGAGATGCAGAAATGCCCAAAATTTGGTAACAGCCAAAATCTTCAAGTGGCCGGGGCCATCAAAAGATGTGAGAAATTTTCATTTCTGATGCTTCCATCGTATTCAGCAGCCAAAAATGCATGAAATGAGGGGTAGCTGCTATCGATTTTGGCAAAAAGTGTGCAGACCGGATCAACCTAATGTAGGCACCTATGGCGGGCCCGTGTCTGGGCTGACGCTATAGTTCGGGCGGCAGCTTTGGAGTAGTAGCGAAAAAGCATGGATTTTGAGAGGTTCATCGGTAACGGTGTTTTGTTGGTAACGTATAGGCTACCAGTGGTATCGAAAGCTGAGGAACATTTTTGGAAGACAGTTTTTGCTCCAATTACTGTAACCATTTATGGTTCTACATAGTGACATGTGCGGCCATGGGGAATAAATACGGGACTTCCTTGCTGGTTTCGCTCCCTGAACTACCGCTAGGGGAGGTTGACCCCTGGACACCCACCGATGGATGCCGCCTCCTGGGCGTCAGTCTTGCGCTCAAGAAAGAATTGGTAGAGATTTGGCATGTTCCACCATTTAAAATAGCATACCCTCGACCCTGGCACTCATGTTCCTGAAAACATGTAGCAAGTTTAATGTAGTGTTGAAGTTGGAGAGGCTCCATTCCCTACTCCCATGACAGGAGCCTGGATTATGCAAATTATATACTTTATATACATTATATACTTTGATTGCATAGGCTTCTCTCGTCGGTTGTAGGCGACAGGATTCAATCTATAACAACAACAACGAAAAACGATAAAATATAACGTTCGTGAGACTGTACTCTGGTCCAGGTCGGTACGTGTTTCGATCCAAAACCGTAGAGGTTAACTTCCCACCCTGCCCGAGGCCAGGGGCCAGCGCAGAAGAAAAAAACATCAGCGGACGGGGTAAACGTATCCTTCCTCACTGCGAAGGTCAGCATGCCTGCGGCCATTGGTGTCACTTTGCCAAATGTATTGAAGGGGACAGGTCACTTGATGTCTTGATGGCATTTTTATTCGAAGAGGAGCGCCATCGGCTTGAAAAAAAACTCGTTGAGTGTGGGAGGGGTGCACTCGAGCGTTCGGGAAGGGCGCCTCTTTATGCACAATCCGTATGCTTCGATCTGATTGTGGGGGGAATAAATTATTGGCCGAGCAGATGAATGATTGTGGGGCCAGTCCCCCACCTAATTCCAGTAATTACCAATGCTCCGTGAATCACCTTTTTGGCTTCTTCTCTAGAGTACCCACGCTTCCGTGGACCGTAGGTACGCTACACTGGACGGATATTCTAATAATGAAAATAATATATTTTATGACTTGTCGGTTAACTGACTTCAAGTGAAAACCACATTGAATTTAGCTTCTTGATATTTCTCACATATTTGTGTCGGAATAAATCTGCCTTGTGCCTACGGAGTAAACCTTTTGAATGAGTTCCATGCTGGAAAATATTGAAATCCCTGAACAGTTCTCCCCAGGGAGCAAGCTCCCCGAAGAAAGCGTCTTAGACCGTCATAATCCCTGTTAATCGCATACAAAGTGTCACCCTTGCCGGCAACTGAGCCATGACTGGACCGCATGTCAAGCGCTGGCAGCTCGGAGGGGCAGGGGCAGGCTTACACCCCCTGATATTGCGGGTAATTCCCGCCTGTAATTCTCCGCCCAGAGTGCAGGCACTTCCAGACTGGCAGCGCTGTGTCGGCAGACTCTGCCTTCCAGACTGGCAGCGCTGTGTCGGCAGACTCTGCCTTCCAGACTGGCAGCGCTGTGTCGGCAGACTCTGCCTTCCAGACTGGCAGCGCTGTGTCGGCAGACTCTGCCTTCAGTGGGTCTCGCAGCGCTGTGTCGGCAGACTCTGCCTTCAGTGGGTCTCGCAGCGCTGTGTCGGCAGACTCTGCCTTCCAGACTGGCAGCGCTGTGTCGGCAGACTCTGCCTTCCAGACTGGCAGCGCTGTGTCGGCAGACTCTGCCTTCCAGACTGCAGTGGGGCAGCTCTCCAGACTGGCAGCGCTGTGTCGGCAGACTCTGCCTTCCAGACTGGCAGCGCTGTGTCGGCAGACTCTGCCTTCCAGACTGGCAGCGCTGTGTCGGCAGACTCTGCCTTCAGTGGGTCTCGCAGCGCTGTGTCGGCAGACTCTGCCTTCAGTGGGTCTCGCAGCGCTGTGTCGGCAGACTCTGCCTTCAGTGGGTCTCGCAGCGCTGTGTCGGCAGACTCTGCCTTCAGTGGGTCTCGCAGCGCTGTGTCGGCAGACTCTGCCTTCAGTGGGTCTCGCAGCGCTGTGTCGGCAGACTCTGCCTTCAGTGGGTCTCGCAGCGCTGTGTCGGCAGACCTGCCTTCAGTGCAACTCTGCCTTCAGTGGGTCTCGCAGCGCTGTGTCGGCAGACTCTGCCTTCAGTGGGTCTCGCAGCGCTGTGTCGGCAGACTCTGCCTTCAGTGGGTCTCGCAGCGCTGTGTCGGCAGACTCTGCCTTCCAGACTGGCAGCGCTGTGTCGGCAGACTCTGCCTTCAGTGGGTCTCGCAGCGCTGTGTCGGCAGACTCTGCCTTCCAGACTGGCAGCGCTGTGTCGGCAGACTCTGCCTTCAGTGGGTCTCGCAGCGCTGTGTCGGCAGACTCTGCCTTCAGTGGGTCTCGCGGCCGCCAGCGAAGCATTGCCCGCCGGGCGGCAACGGTCGCGCTCGCTCTGCACGTGCGCCCAGGCCGCCATCATGCCCCGAATGGGGTCGCACGCCGCGGTCGCTCATTAAACAAGCTAATTTGAGCGCACGAGCAGGAGCACAATCGGGTCGTTGCACCCATTTCGCGGGATGTGCTCCATGTATCAGAAGTAAACGGACAAGTGTAGAAGCGGAGCGGCGTATCAGATGCGTTCTGCACTCCTTGATGGTCTCGATCAGGGTCATCAACACTGACGGAGGGCAAGGGTAAACGCTGTTCGGTGGCTGCTAAAGGAAGTAACCTAGCCAAATCAGCATGACACAGCAGATAGGCACGTGAAGCTAGAACGTTTGCACTTGGCATGCCGCATGGTCTCCCTCATCAGCCAGACGTAATCGATGGCTTAACGATCGGATACATCTTTTTAAAGGTATGTAATGAAACCATCTAATCTTATCATTTCCTTAAGTACGCTGAATATATCGATGGGCATCAACATCCGCCGATTGGGCCAGAAGTTCATTGAATGCCTTGAGGACACTTCTAGATAGAAATGTGTTAGCCCACCAGAAGCGAGCAATGCTTATAATTATGTTTATATTTCTTCTACTGGCCACAACTGCAAACTTGGTCAATAGTTCGTCAGTGGGGGAACTATTAGTACAAAGTGACCATAGTACTTTTATTTGGCATCAAGTGCAGAAAAGTTGAATTTCATTTCAACTTACCTTTGATTAATCACGGTGATGATGACGGTCTAGGACGCTTTCTTCGGGGAGCTTGTTACCTGGGGAGTACTGTTCAGGGATTTAATTATTTCTAGCATGGAACTCATTCAAAAGTTTTATTCCCCAGCCGCCAAGAATATGTATTCCAACACAAAAATGTTAGTCAATATTAAGAAGATAAAATCAAGATGTTTTTTTTTATTTTTTTTTTTTTTTATATTTTTTTTTTTTTATTTTTTTTTTTTTTTTTTTTTTTTTTTTTTTTTTTTTTTTTTTTTTTTTTTTTTTTTTTTTTTTTTTTTTTTTTTTTTTTTTTTCTTTTTTTTTTTTTTAAATTCCACCCCCCCTCCCCCTGCAGACGAGAAACAAATGATGCACAGTGCATCTCGTAACGGATCACAGAGACTAAAACAACGTGCGGATAATTGCATGCACTTCTTGCCATTTTCTAATTTCATTGCAACACCTGCATAATTTCTCGTGAAAATCATATTTCGGCAAAGTACCAAAACCATGTGTCTAGTCCTGGCGTTACAAGTCACTGGGAGAGTGGGAAACTTACTTTCCGGATTTGGAGGCGGAGTGCAAACATATTTCTTCCGGGTACATTTTCATGAACATATCGCTTTTTGATGCATGGAATCCATTTACTGGTAACCGACGGGAAAATCATTTGTACCTAGTCAGTACCTGCGTAATATACAGAAGTAATACACATCGTCATTTTTAGTCGCATCGAAGCATAGAAACAAAGAAGTGAACAAAGGGTGGCACCGCAAGACGGGGAGTCGTGATGATCAGCTCAACTTTGTCTCTCATAACTCACAGGAGGAATGCTTTCCTTTCACTGTTGGTATCGGTACAAGGCTAGCGAAATGAAAGTCAAACACAAATAATAAATACTTCACCCTCAGCTCAGAGCGCACACCTACCTACCTACGCATCCAATTCCCTGCATGATACGGACCCAACACCACTACCTTATGGCGGCAGAGGAAGAATTCGCCAGTTGGGTGTGGTGTGGTGGTCATGTTTGTGATGTTCTGATTTGTGCTGTTGTGCGCGTTTGGTTTGTTGGTGGTGTTGGTTAAAGGGTGATATGACAGGTGTGTGGCACAGTGTGGCACCGTGAACAGTGGACAGTAATAACACGTGTTGGCGGAGGGGTTCAGAAGGACATGAAGGTGTAAAAGTGTAAAAGTGGGGGCAGAGAAAGACGAAGAACGCACAAAGAAGTCAGAAACTGTGCTTGAAGAGAGCACGGATAGACATATCAGATAAAGATCGTGCAGAGGGTACTAGAGGGAAGGTCGGGTGGGGCTTTGGGGGGAGTCCTGGGTGGGGGGAGTGGCAGCACCGCCGGACTGACCTTGTAGTTAAGTAGTGGCCTGGTAGGTAGATGAAGCTGAAGTGAAGACGAAGGGGCACTGCACTGTGACACAGAAGATCGGTCTTGAAGATGTAGAGGCTGATGTAAGAACACGTAGAGGCAGATGTAGAAGCTCGTAGAGGCTGATGTAGAGGCGATGTGGTAGATTTGAGTTTGAAGATACTGAAGAGTCGGTCTAGAAGCTTGAAGTTGAAGATAGGTGAAGATAGGTTAGCAGGACGGAAAGGTTGTGTTCGTAGGTGCAGGGTGGATTGGGGATGGTATTCGTGTGCGTTGTTTTTTTATTATAAATTTAATCCGAATTGTTACTGGGGTGGCTTGAGTAACCAGGGTTCTATTGCTAAGCAGAGCTTGTTGCGTGAACCCTGGCCCCACTAGCCGATCCATGAACTCCAGTTCAACGGGGGTATTTAGACCGAAAGTTTAACGTGCCGCCAATGCACCGACACGGCCGTCCGGTAGCTCGTCCCCGGCCTTATCGGGCCAGTTGCTAACTGACACTCCCGGCCGGGGGCTAAATGCGAGCGCGCGAAGCGGCTCGAACCCTGTGTCGCCGGTACAGGGGAGACCAGTACAGGCCAGCGCTCCAACCAACTGCGCTACCTGGGCGGCAAAGGTATATGTGTATGTATTGGTGTAGGTGGCAGGCGGCAGGTGGCAGGTGGCAGGTGGCAGGCGGCGTATCCTCCGACTTCGATCCCAGAGACCGTTGGCCGAGACTTGCGGCTCCTCCTCGAACTCGTGCCGGCCGAACTGTCGTGGCCACCAGGTAGGATAGCCAGCGGCGTCGGCGTGCGAAACCGAGTCGACAGGTTTCTGGAGACGCATCGGCCGATTTCGTGGCGACCGGAGGCCACTGTTCAGTGCGCTGGCGTGAGGTCTGGCGCGTTGTGAGCATTTCCGTTGGCTGTGGTTCGGTGTGGTGTGTGTGTTCGGATGTCGTCTGTGTACCAAGTGGCTAGTTTATTTGGTAATCGTAAGCATAATAACATGTTTGGTGGATGTTTACTTCAATCTTGTATTCATTTTTAGTGGTATTTTTATTCCTTCTGCATCTTTGTGTCGGAGTACATGTGGAGCCCATTCTATCTAGTATGAACCCGGAGTGCAAAAATGCTTTAAGAGAGGAAATATCTAAGGAAGTGCCTTAATTTCCACCCTGGCCACCGGCATGGCATACCTTCAATATTTGCGCAATAGGCGCTCCCGCCCGTTGTTCTTCACTATAGTGGAGAAAACGCTGTACAGTTGATGCTCGTTTGTTCATCTTTTGCTGCAAAACACTGACGACGTCACGGTGAGTAGCTCACCGGGGACGACATACCAGGTCACGTGTTTGGGGTCTTTTGTCGACATCGTTATTGTAACCGTAGCTGACTTCCCGGAACTACCTCCAGATGAGTATGAAATGCAATAACCAAAAGGCAAGCATGACGCGTGTTTCGAGCGCTTACTCGGTCGTCACGCTTTTAAAACACTGCCAATATTCACTGTCGTGTATTGAGTCCTATTCTTCTCACATAGGGGCACGTGTATTCTTCTAACCGGCGAAACAGTGTGGGCGGCACCATTAGCCGTGAATGTGCATAAAGTGTGTCGTGAACCAACCAATAAACAAACAACAACAAGTGAATTCTTCTAGTTTCGATACTCCTCAGTTGCAATGACAAATCTTCTTGGAAGTGCTCGAGTTTGCTGTTGCCCGAAATGGTGCTACGGCAGAACCTTACCCGTCATGTGCTCCTTTGATTGACCTTGATGCTGGCTGGATCGGCACCGATTCAGCTCTGCCGGCCTCATAACTGCTATCTCACGTGATCTCTCACGGGACCTGAGGTAGGTCGACCTGCCGCCTCAGCGACAATGCAGCAGGAGGTACCACGTGATCTGTCACGGGACCTGAGGTCGGTCGACCTGCCGCCTCAGCAACAATGCAGCAGGAGGTACCACGTGATCTGTCACGGGACCTGAGGTCGGTCGACCTGCCGCCTCACCGACAATGCAGCAGACGTCACGTGATCTGTCACGGGACCTGAGGTCGGTCGACCTGCCGCCTCAGCGACAATGCAGCAGGAGGTACCACGTGATCTGTCACGGGACCTGAGGTCGGTCGACCTGCCGCCTCAGCGACAATGCAGCAGGAGGTACCACGTGATCTGTCACGGAACGTGAGGTCGGTCGACCTGCCGCCTCAGCGACAATGCAGCAGGAGGTACCACGTGATCTGTCACGGGACCTGAGGTCGGTCGACCTGCCGCCTCAGCGACAATGCAGCAGGAGGTACCACGTGGTCTGTAACGGGACCTGAGGTCGGTCGACCTGCCGCCTCAGCGACAATGCAGCAGGAGGTACCACGTGATCTGTCATGGGGCCCGAGGTCGGCACCTCTTCTCGGCTGGACGGACGCTGTCTTTCATTTCTGTGGGGATGCCCCCAGTGGCACCCACCGTAATCCCTCCTGGTTGTTAATCCCTCCTGGTTGTTAATACCACCTGGTTGTTAATCCCTCCTGGTTGTTAATCCCTCCTGGTTGTTAATCCCTCCTGGTTGTAAATCCCTCCTGGTTGTTAATCCCTCCTGGTTGTTAATTCCTCCTGGTTGTTATGTTATTGAGATATGTCCCGGTAAAGTAGGAACGCATTGTGCAGCAGGATAGCGTAAGCTCAAATTTACTACAACACCCGTCGTCCAAAATGGCAGGCTTTCCTATTATAAGAGCGCAACGTTTGACGTAATTGCAACATTGATCTATGATGATTGTGAAATGTGGCCCAGCACATGCGACAGGAAGCCATTTGGCAGTGATCAGCTCTGAAACTTGTCACTTTTGGCGAGACAAATATGGCCCACAAAATGTCATATTTCACAACTGTAGATCTGAAACCAGCCCTGTTTTATTTCCTATGTTAGCGGCTTACCTCTCTGTAATGCGTAAACTTTCCGCACCACTGCTTCTTGTCCTCCCCCACCCCGAATATTAAAACCGTGACTACATCCATGTTTTCATATGCTATCAGCAGGTGACGTAAGTTAATATAGCCTGTCCTGATGGCTTATGTGAACAAGTAACTGCGAGCGACACAGTTCACAAGCTCCGGCTCTATGCGGCAGCAAGCATGGAAGAGGGAAGTGACACATTTCACAAGCTCCGGCCATATACTGTAGCTGGCACGGAGCGGGACAGACAGTTCACAAGCTCCGGCCATATACTGTAACTGGCACGGAGCGGGAGAGACAGTCCACAAGCTCCGGCCATTTAATACTGTAGCTGGCACGGAGCGGGAGAGACAGTTCACAAGCTCCGGCCATATACTGTAGCTGGCACGGAGCGGGAGAGACAGTTCACGAGCTCCGGCCATATACTGTAGCTGGCACGGAGCGGGACAGACAGTCCACAAGCTCCGGCCATATACTGTAGCTGGCACGGAGCGGGAGAGACAGTTTACGAGCTCCGGCCATATACTGTAGCTGGCACGGAGCGGGCGAAACAGTTCACAAGCTCCGGCCATATACTGTAGCTGGCACGGAGCAGGAGAGACAGTTCACAAGCTCCGGCTCAATACGGCAGCTGGCACGGAACGGGAGAGACAGTTCACAAGCTCCGGCCATATACTGTAGCTGGCACGGAGCGGGATCGGCCATATATGCACGGAGCGGAGAGACAGTTCACAAGCTCCGGCCATATACTGTAGCTGGCACGGAGCGGGAGAGACAGTTCACAAGCTCCGGCCATATACTGTAGCTGGCACGGAGCGGGAAACAGCTCTTCCGGCCATATACTGTAGCTGGCACGGAGCGGGAGAGACAGTTCACAAGCTCCGGCCATATACTGTAGCTGGCACGGAGCGGGAGAGACAGTTCACAAGCTCCGGCCATATACTGTAGCTGGCACGGAGCGGGAGAGACAGTTCACAAGCTCCGGCCATATACTGTAGCTGGCACGGAGCGGGAGAGACAGTCCACAAGCTCCGGCCATATACTGTAGCTGGCACGGAGCGGGAGAGACAATTCACAAGCTCGGGCCATATACTGTAGCTGGCACGGAGCGGGAGAGACAGTCCACAAACTCCGGCCATATACTGTAGCTGGCACGGAGCGGGAGAGACAGTTCACAAGCTCCGGCCATATACTGTAGCTGGCACGGAGCGGGACAGACAGTTCACAAGCTCCGGCCATATACTGTAGATGGCACGGAGCGGGAGAGACAGTCCACAAGCTCCGGCCATATACTGTAGCTGGCACGGAGCGGGACAGACAGTTCACAAGCTCCGGCTCAATACGCTATCTGGTACTGAACGGGTGTGCAAAACCAAAACCTGGGCTTCACAGATTAGTGACTTTTGCTCCAAGATATTGTGATTTATGAAAGCTTTCTGCGCTATATCACTTGTATTTACAGTGAGCTCAAAAATTAGTAAATTCAGTATTCAGTAAATCCTGACCGCCGTCCAAGGTCAGGCATCTAGTAGGCAAATAGACAACTGCTCGCGTGCTGGAAAACATCGCCATGCAAAAGTGATGCATTATCATTCAGATGCCAACCAAGTTATCCAAGCATGTTCTCCGTGATTTCTGTTCACGTTACATCCGTCCAAAAGGTCGGAAACTCAGTAATGTGTGTGGCTAATTTAGACTGATCTCACAAACTTTCGTCGTTTTACCAGTTGCACAGTTCCACTGAACCTCATCCTGA
Source organism: Imbricaverruca yamaguchii (assembly GCA_034440575.1). Lineage (NCBI taxonomy): Eukaryota > Metazoa > Arthropoda > Thecostraca > Neoverrucidae > Imbricaverruca > Imbricaverruca yamaguchii. Next base: position 2,019,252 of record JAOTOL010001582.1, on the reverse strand, counting down.
AATAATTCGAAGTAATGCCGAATACAGTAAAAGGAGTATATTTGTCCCCGGGGAAATTATTCAATTCAACTAGCATTTAACAAAAGACAGTCATGGCAAGCATCCAGATGGAGCTTCAAATGTTTGATGCAAATGCTCTTGAATCAAAATGAAGAGTCCTGTCTTGACAACTTCCCACGACGTAGGTGTTGAGCTTCCGGGCAGATTGTGTCCAACGAATGTGACCTACATCCCACAGCTGTTCCCTCCTGGTTGTTAATCCCTCCTGGTTGTTATGGCATTTAAATATGTCCCGGTAAAGTAGGAAAGGATTGTGCAGCAGGATAGCGTCAGCTCAAATTTACTACAACACCCGTCGTCAAAAATGGCATGCTTTCCTATTATAAGACCGCAAAGTTTGACGTAATTGCAACATTGATCTATGATGATTGTGAAATGTGGCCCAGCACATGCGACAGGAAGCCATTTGGCAGTGATCAGCTCTGAAACTTGTCACTTTTGGCGAGACAAATATGGCCCATAAAATATCATATTTCACAACGGTAGATCTCAAACCAGCCCTGTTTTATTTCCTATGTTAGCGGCTTACCTCTCTGTAATGCGTAGACTTTCCGCACCACTGCTTCTTGCCCTCCCCCACCCCGAATATTAAAACCGTGACTACATCCATGTTTTCATATGCTATCAGCAGGTGATGTAAGTTAATATAGCCTGTCCTGATGGCTTATGTGAACAAGTAACTGCGAGCGACACAGTTCACAAGCTCCGGCTCTATACGGCAGCTAGCATGGAGAGGGAAGTGACACATTTCACGAGCTCCGGCCATATACTGTAGCTGGCACGGAACGGGAGAGACAGTCCACAAGCTCCGGCCATATACTGTAGCTGGCACGGAGCGGGAGAGACAGTTCACAAGCTCCGGCCATATACTGTAACTGGCACGGAGCGGGAGAGACAGTTCACAAGCTCCGGCCATATACTGTAGCTGGCACGGAGCGGGAGAGACAGTCCACAAGCTCCGGCCATATACTGTAGCTGGCACGGAGCGGGAGAGACAGTTCACAAGTTCACAAGCTCCGGCCATATACTGTAGCTGGCACGGAGCGGGAGAGACAGTTCACAAGCTCCGGCCATATACTGTAGCTGGCACGGAGCGGGAGAGACAGTTCACAAACTCCGGCCATATACTGTAGCTGGCACGGAGCGGGACAGACAGTCCACAAGCTCCGGCCATATACTGTAGCTGGCACGGAGCGGGAGAGACAGTCCACAAACTCCGGCCATATACTGTAGCTGGCACAGAGCGGGACAGACAGTTCACAAGCTCCGGCTCAATACGCTGTCTGGTACTGAACGGGTGTGCAAAACCAAAACCTGGGCTTCACAGAATAGTGACTTTTGCTCCAAGATATTGTGAATTATGAAAGCTTTCTGCGCTATATCACTTGTATTTATAGTGAACTCAAAAATTAGTAAATTCAGTATTTGCATTCAGTAAGTTATAATGCTGCACCCATACAATATTGTAGGTTATGGGAATGAAAATAGGGACGAAGTATTTTTTCTTCGGCGGACAAAATGTTTCCAAAAGTATTATGATATTGGCAAAAATATAAAGCTGTTCCCTCGCCACCCTCGCCACACGTTCGCAGTTACCTCAATTTCGTAATGCTGCCTTCGAGAAGCGTGGGCGAGCATTAACGATGGGCGGGCCGTTTTATCTTTGCATTCGAGACATGCCTGGCCGCCTCTCGGTGGATTGTTCTGGCGATTTATTGGCCTTGAAACACCATCTGGAGTCTGCTGTTTCGTGGGTCTGTTGTATTGTCAGCGTCAGCAGCAGCAGCGATGGTGGGTCTGTTGTATTGTCAGCGTCAACAGCAGCAGCGATGGTGGGTCTGTTGTATTGTTAGCGTCAGCAGCAGCAGCGATGTTGGGTCTGTTGTATTGTTAGCGTCAGCAGCAGCAGCGATGGTGGGTCTGTTGTATTGTCAGCGTCAGCATCAACAGCGATGTTGGGTCTGTTGTATTGTCAGCGTCAGCAGCAGCAGCGATGGTGGGTCTGTCGTATTGTTAGCGTCGGCAGCAGCAGCGATGGTGGGTCTGTTGTATTGTCAGCGTCAGCAGCAGCAGCGATGGTGGGTCTGTCGTATTGTCAGCGTCAGCAGCAGCAGCGATGGTGGGTTTGCTGAATTGTCAGCGTCAACAGCAGGAGCCCTAAAAAGGAACGAAATCGACCATGCCCCTAAAATGCTTGCCCACAGGAAATCAATATTTTATTTTCTGGAAGTATTCAAAATTAACACTTGCACGTCCGGCGATCCGCGCCAACTTCGCATGCCCGGGGGGAGGGGGTGGCAGATGTCTGCCACGTAAGATCTCAAGAACTATGCTAGCTAGCGATAAACAGAAAACGGCGTTTGATATTGAGGACAGGCTCTATCGAAAGTGCTTTGGTCATTTGTTGCTCAGGTCATTATTCAGGTCACTGGGTCATCGTGGGTCAAATTAGACCAGATCGGGTGAGACTCTCAGATATTGACACATATATCACATATATCGGCGAACGCTATTCGAGTGTCCTTGAAATATGTTATCGACAATAGGCGGTGTGATTGAAGGTCAGGTCAACCGAAACTATGACCTCAGGTCAAGGTCATGAAGTAGCCTTGGGAGGGCATTCAATTTATTAATCGACATGTATTGGCGATACAAGCACAATGAGCCTTATAGCTCAATGCCTTAAGTAACATCAGCCTTATAGCTCAATGTAGTGCGATATGATGCGCAGAAATGTGCTAGTGATCTCAGGTGACCTCAGATGACCTTGGTGAGGTAACTGAGCAAAAATGTCAGCGGTAGCATTGAGAATAGCTTCGAACTACACAGCCTTGTGAGGTCATTCCGAGAGCAAATATGTAACCAGGAAACATTTGTATATTTTACTATAGCCCTATAATGGAGGAAGCCATGGCCAAGACCTGACCTCAGGCGAATGCTACGAAAAACACCCGAGATATATATTATGGCCCCCGATGGGATCATCAGGTTTTATAAGTTTGAAATAAATCGCCCAATTATTGTGGAAGTTATGCCACCTAGAACACCGAGCGTTGTCGGGTCACTTCGCCTAACCTGGTGACCTGACCTGAGATGACACAAGGTTAGAAATGTATGAGGATATACGGAAAAGATTAATGAGCAGCCATGCGAGATTTGGCCTTGCTAACCCGATTAGTATGGCGGCAAATTAGGCAAATCGCAGGGGAAGATATCCCCTGGACGTGCGCATGCTAATTGCTCTTGCTTTATCATTTGTAGAGCGAACCGCAACACGTTGCTAGAAGTCAATTTGTACTAAGAAAAGAATGCTTACCAGAATCTTCGATTTTAGCCCTAATAGGCAAATTACAACATTGATACATCAAAAACGAAAAAATGTCAGCTGATGCAATTCATTGTATGTGTATAAATAAACAAATGCTGAATCTTTCATTAAAATATTTTTATCGAGTAATGCGTAACGACTAGCTGAACATTTTTACGGGTAATCTCACTTGACTTTCAACAGCTCGTTCATCGTAGACGACTTGATCTCAAAGTGTTCACACAACATGCCAAATTGATGTGGGAAATGGTGTACATAGATGTAAATGCATTGTGAGAACAACAAAAGAATCTCCAGACCACACCCAAGAAGTTGCCGGCGGATCCTGGCGATGAATTTCTGCCACCTGTCTGACAGAAGCTGGGGACACAGGTGACAGATTTCGCAGCCAAGGGCGTTACCGACTCCTCTAGCGGGCAAGTGTGGAGCTATTTTGGAGGTTACGACACTTGGAGGTTGTAAACTTTGGGGTTATGAGTGCTCCTTTTGGCGCAGCTTAGTAGGCAGTGATCCATGGATGCTATGAACCGTGGGGCGTGCGACTACGGCCTATCCGAGGTCGTTTTGGAATTTATTTAGATTTTTGGAGGTGTTTAATCCTGAGAAGTTGTAGCTTTCGTGGTTATGAAGGTTGGAAGTAAATCAATCTTGTGTTTTATGAACGCTGACCTATACGCTTTGCTACGATATGATGGTTTGCGCATTGCTGCTTTCCAATAGCGAGTGATCTTCTATTCGCATATTTTGATAACCGCCTTGAGTTTCGGTATCCACCAACTGACCGCCGGAGAAACTTGGCCACTGCGGCAGCAGCGCCTGGCTCGACCGCACATGTGACGGAGTGCATGATGACCTGACCGGCCAATGGCGCGGCTGGTGAGACCGCTGGCCTGCGGTCTGCTCTCTCCTCGCCAAACCGGTTTGAATGCAGGTGCACCTACACCTGCTCGCGTAGTCCCCAGCTGGGATGGTCCGGTAATGACTGATCTGAGAAGGCCGGGGGCATGGCAACGGTGCAGTTATTGCACATTAACCTCTGGCTTCAATTATGTACTTGAACTGGAATTCCAGTGCCGGTGGCGGTTTGAACATCTGCCCAACAAGACCTGCACGTTACAAGACGATTTTCCATGATGACCCACCCCATTTTTAGATGGCATAACCGTATTTTAGAAATGTCTTGCATATCCGAACCGACGCGAATACATAGGTTCCATTAGATCACATGGTTCAATAGTCTCTTCCTCAGGCGGACCTATGCGAAGAGCGCACTCCATCATCATCGCTGATTGTCTCAGCAAGCTATTGCCGTACGGTAAAGTGACATCTCTTCATTTGGCATTTGTATGACTTGTCAGTATCCAAGATGTTCACTTCGATTCTTCATACACTGTAGAAAAATGATTAGGACCCCTGAGGTGCTATTTTAGATGTCAAATTGCAGCATCACAGGGCTGCTTGAATTAACCACCTTTCTGGAGTTGACATCACATCGCAAAATTTCAGGTGCTAAATATAAGCATGGTGCTTATAGCTAGCACCTTTTCATTGGGCTATATTTAGTAGCAGGGTGCTTGAAATGAGTACCCATGAGGTGCTTGCGATTTAGCACCACCAGGGTTCTAGCTTTTTCTCACGCCAAAAACCAGCACCTCTGGGGTACGGCTCGCCTATGGTGCTAGCACGTTGATATGTAGGGCTGCTAATCATGGGCTAGCAGCCCATGATTGTGATAAGATATGTATTAAATATATGTCATAGGCAAAACAAATCATGGACAACTGCATATGTTATAGAGCTTCGGATTTGTGAGGAGTGTGATATGATTCTGAACATGATTAATATGAACATGAAAATTAACTTGATTACTCCTGTTTAGCATTGTATTGATATGTTTGCACTCAGCCTATACCTGCATACATGGTAAGTTCATGTTGTACATCTAATATTGTGGAACATTTGACATTTCTCTTAAGCTTTTTCAAGACGTCAGGATGCTCAGCCAAATAAACAACACCCACGGGTGTGCTGATGTCATTTTGTGACGGGCAATAAGGAAATTGGGCCAAGTATCTTCCCACGGCAAAAATGTGCACCATCAAAGCGATTTGAAATACTCGCATTATGTACCTCAAATCCTGATTCCTTTTTGATATTGTTGGTTATGAATTGCCGCTAAATCAAATAAAGTTGGGCTGCTTTCATGCTGTCAGCCATCACTTGTTTTCTGACAATGAAGATAAATGTTCCATCGTGATTGTCTTGCGCATGTTGTTTTATGTTCCTGGGGGTTGTCCGGCCATCACAGTATTTATTTGAGCTCCTCCCCAATAATGACAAATGACAAATGAATGACAAATGTTGATTGCACGTATGTGAAGCTGAGCTGAGGAAGTTGAGGAAGCTGAGGAAGCTGAGGAAGTTCTGATCCTGCACATCATCCCCACGAAATATAATTTATCCAGAGGAGTGTAAACAGGACCTCACAACACACTCATTCAAGTCGAACTGTTCTTTAAAAATATAATGAGCCCCAACCTCAAATCACTTTCATCAAATTATCCGACTTGTTTGTCTGAGCTTGCCCTGCTAACAGTACCTACCTTATAATTATGCTTCTTAGTGTTTTGTGTACTTTTAAGAGGACAAAGAAGACAATTCTGGGCAGCACACCTGCTCAGGCTGCTGGCGAGTGTGAGGCTGGTATTCAGCAGGTGGCCATGAACCACGCTGACACTGTGGCTGCACGTGAATGGGAACTAAAGGAGGCGCGAGTGGCCCGGGAGATGATGAGGGTGGAGAACAGAACAGACAGACATGTATTAAGGCCATCCACAATTAGCTCGTGGCTATTATAGCCTCACGTCATGCAAATAAAAAAGAGGTCGGCAAAGGCATCATACATTCAGTTAACGTCTACAAACAGTCATAAAAGCAGACACATAAATAAGGCGCTAAGTGCCTCCACAATCCGGGTTCCTACGCAAGTGACGTTTTAGGTGTGGCCCAAACAGGGGGACGGGTAGCCGAGTCAGATCGGGCGGCAAGGCATTATACAGTCTAGCCGCACGACTACAAAAACGTCGCTTGCCCATGTTCGTTCGCGATCTGGGCACATGCAGATTGCTGTCTTGCCTGGTGGTCCTGTCGCGCGTCTGTGATACCAGAGCAAATTCGCAGGCTAGTAAGTCTGGCTCTCCCAGGCGGCGCACCTTGTGCAGCAAGGTCAGCGTGTGGTACTGAGCGAGATCCCGCGCGTTCAGCCAGCCCAATTTCTCTAGCAGGTCCGATACATGATCGAATTTTTTTGCGGCCGAAATTTACTTTTGCTTCATAGTTAATAATGTTTTGGATGCGAGACAGATTCTTTTCCGTTCCATTGCCGTACACCGAAGAAATACAATACCGGATCTGTGACAGTACCAAGGTATTGACTAAAGCGGAAATGACAGCGGGCGGCAGGTAGCGCCTCAGATGCGATAGACCACTCAAAGCAAGATAACTAGAGACAACAGGTACTCCAAAGTTGGCTGTTCTAGTATAGTTAGTTTAAACTAGACAAAACCTACGCCAAGTGACGTCATATACCAGACGCGCTTTTTTATTCCAGAATACTGCTGAATTATATTCTAGTTTTGGACTATACCAATAAATATACTATATATGGTGCTTTCATTTTAGCACAATTATGGTGCTTTTCTCACGATTAGTTTCCCCGTTGGTCGTAAAGCATATCAGTCATTCATTGAAGCTTGAATATTCTATCTTATTCTGCTAGCGTGCCGTTGGCTTTGAACCGAAAGGCACCATCCGCAAAATTAATTTATCCATGGCGTGGTTGATATTGAGAACACACACCTCAGACAATTTATGTGAATTAAGGCCTTATACCCACAATGTCAACTTGGTCAGCATATCATTGATGCAATCTGGTGATAATGTTAGCATGTGCCTTGATCCCCTGTCAGTTATCATATTGTTTCTGTGTGCTATATGTAATCATGCCATACTGTGCCATTCACCAACTTGTGGACAATTTGGTAATTGCTTGCCCATTGTATCATGGCTGGGCAGTAGTGGTAGTAGGGTAAGAGGGAGTTTCCAAACACTTAATGCATGGAACAAATTGCTCTACTGCTGCTTTTGTGTGGCCAAACCAGTAATTATACTGTTTACTGAATTTCAAAAAATGAAGATGGTATCCATTTTCAGATGGTTCTCTCTATCAAATTCATCTAACCACTCACATAGAGCTACTTTAAAACATATAATTGTTTTGTAGTGTTGTGCCATATTCTGAACATGAAAGTGGTTATGCAGGATTACTTCACTGTAGCTGTTGTGGTACCAATTATTAGTAGCCACTAAAAATACTGGTTTAATTGCCAAAAATATCAGACCTGAAAGTAAATTTTCAGGGAAATATGTGCTTTTTAGTTAATATTTGACTTCTTGATTTCCCTTTCCAATGCAAAGTTGATTGACGTGGTTAAAATGTGACCACTCTCACCTGTACTGTGTGAGATGTGATTTAAGGTTTCATTATTGCAGTTTTGAGTGTTTACAAGTGACGTTTTGCACATTTTTACCTAGGCAAAGCTAAAATGAGGTTGGGATAAGTTTGGCATTTCTTTAGCTTCCTCAATTTTCAGATTCAATTGTTCATGAATGTGATTTTTTTTTAATTGGAAGCTAATTTATGTTCCCTTCTGAAAAGAGGCAAGGCTGGAGCTGTGTGAGTTTTTTACAATTGCACCTGCAGAAGAAGATTTGCATTTTAGTTGAGGTGGCATTTGAAGAAAAAATTGTAAATGCATGTTTCTGAATGTCATTAAGATAATATGACTATTGTATTCCAGCGCAAATGCATGCTTTTCAGTTCGTAAGTGAAGTAATGTGAAATGTGTTGCTTTCAGTGGGGTAATTGGTAATTAAGGATAATGTTAAATGTATAAACAGTGCATCCAAACCAATGTCATCCATTGAACATCTTTGATATCACATATGCAACGATGCTGGTTGAGTTATCACCACAATCCTTCCCCAGTCCAAACCTAACCTACCTCTTTTTCAGGAAAAACACTGTTGTTTCTATTCTATCCTACAAATTCCAAAAACCTTCATATTTATATATAAGAAGCCCAAATGAAGACAATTTTTTAGACAAATGTATGGACTGAAATTCTTGAAGCTTACTAGCAACTTCTTCCCAGTATCCTAAAAATAATTTTCCATAAACTGTGTTGAATGAAGAACAAGGCTACTTGGGAGTAGTGAAAGATCAAAAGAAGACAGGATAGGCAGTCATGCACGGAAAGCCAAAACCAGGTTTAATTATACCAAAAAAATGAATACATATATTTGCATGTGGCTATTTCTAATATTTTTATCATGATATTCCAGCAGAATAATGGCCAGCCCTTTCTACATGGAGTAAGGATAACAGATTCAGCCTAGGATACAAAATTTATGCTTCCATTAACTGAGTTTCCATGTCACGAGGTGAATTAATATACCGTGCACAATTGATGTGAGTGTGTAATTAAGGTACAATGGATCTACCATTTCCTTCGTGAATCACGTTCAACATCCAGCATACAATATCAGTAGGTTTTAGATGACCGCACATGGGTATGTTTTAGGAGGTCCAACATCAGTTGTTTAGGTTAGATTCAGTTGGGATATTTTTGTAATGTGACATCAGTGTTCTTTGTTAGCCACCAAAAACCCCATTTCCCCACATTTTCCATATTTTCCATATTATTCCATATTCTCCCCACACTTTCCATAACCTCTTACGTCTTATCGCGTGGGGATTGCATGTACTGTCATTGTCAACATTAGTGTTTTCCTAGCGTTGGAAAAATCTTAGTTGAATGATGTTAATGTTATTTTTGAGTGAAATTACTTTTTTTTCTAGATATCAGCACATGAACTTGAACTGCCGATTTGCTGAGATTTCATTTCCCGTTGAAATGAATATCAGCTTCCTTCAAATCACATCAGATAATGATGTGAATTGAAGGAATGTTAAATGATAAACGTGACGGTGGGGGGGGGGAATGATGTGTGGCCTGGTCCATGGCCAGAAAGAAACCAGCGGACCGATCGCTGGGCACCCATTTGCGTATCCCGAAGATGAACCACGAGAAGTGTTCTGGACTCACCTCCTAAGCCTTAGCGGCCTGACGGTCCCCACCGAGGAATTCTTCCACACATTCAGAGAGATGGATGCAGCGTTTTGTGTTCACCATGCCCAAGAACCCAACAATCTCAGCAGACATCCAAAGGTCATTGAAAGTTTCGGCCAGGTGTTGGAATCCAGATTCAATTCCACAGACAAAATATAATTAAGTGCTTTGCGAGGATCCGGACATTTATTCATCTCGGGCTGGTGAACAAGGTGAACGTCGCCAAGCTCGCAAAACGGCAGCAGCGGAAAGCCGAGCAGTTTGTTCAGCGACTGCGAAGTATGGGCCGCACTTGGGCGATACTTCACATTCAGATCAGTGTTTGAATCTTTCATTGTTTGGACGTATTGGTGCATCACCTGCCGTTGATCATATAGCAGCATATCAGGACTTTCTACACAAATATTACACGAGACTAAACGTACGTGTTGCAGTCGCACCGAGTGTATGTCAAGCTCAACAACTGATATGTGCCTGTGTTTGTGAAGGCGGTAGAGCGTAGCCTGTAGGTTTACACGTACTCATCGTCCCACTACGGTGTTCGTGAGTAGTCTGTGTATGTATGCATGTCGAGTTGTTCTCAGCCACAGATGTCACGATGAGAATGTTCCATCTATTCTTGCCAGTTCGTCCGATTTTATAAGGTGCCAGTTATGTACGTACTGTAATGTTAGGTATTGTAATGTATTGCGGCAATGCAATCTCATTAAGTACCGTGGCTTATCTGCACCTGCTACCGATAACCTCTTATGTCACGTGTCTGGTGGAGCCGCGGTAGCCTAGTCCGTAGGGTGTTGGGCTCTTGACCGCAAAAATGTGGGTTCGAGTCCCGCAACCAGCGGAATTACCGAGTCCATCCGCGACCAATCGGTTTGAGAAGTTGGCGACGCTATATGGCCTAGCAGTTAATTGCGTCGTAAATGAACCCAAGGTTCTTTTTCTGCTTCATGTGCCTGCTTCTCCTAATATATGTCTTGCGTTGTGCTTCCCCAATATGTCGTTTTAATACGCACCCTGTTGGGCGCCGGAATATATATATTCATGTGCGCAAAATGACGAACGCAGTCCATGCGCCAAAAATGCACATTCACTTCCACCACAGAGTACACAAGCGAGAAACAATCGGCAGTGGGAGCGACGGCCTTCCCCAATCTTGGCAGTCTCGTCTTTTCCAGATGCATGCTCATCGTATTAAAGTCTGATTGATAAACAACTGTGGTTGCCGTATTTATGTCGTGATGTACTGCAAAATGCGTGATTTTTTTATTTAAAATTTAGTCCCAGTTGTTGCTGGGTTGGGTTTAGGAACCAGGGTTCTATTGCTAAGCAGAGCTCGTCGCGTGATCTCTCGCCCCACCACCCGATCCACGAATTCCTTTTCAACGGCAGAATTTTGATCGAAAGTTTAACGTGCCGTCAATACACCGACACGGCCGCCCGGTAGCTCGTCCCCGGCCTTATCGGGCCAGCTGCCAACTCACACTCCCGGCCGGGGGCTAAACGCGAGCGCGCGAAGCGACTCGAACCCTGTGTTGCCAGGACAGGGGGAGACCAGCACAGGCCAGCGCTCTAACCAACTGAGCTACCGGGGTGGCATTTCAGGTTGCACGACGCGAATAAAGAAATCATATTTTAAAAGGAGAATGTTTTCTTTAGTTTAAAGTAGAACACATTTAATTCAAAAGATGTGTGGTACTACGTGGTAATTTTCCATTCCAACCACAAATTAAGCTGTGATTAAAGTTGCTTCCGAGCTGGTCTGGCATAGAAATTGCTGTTACCCATGCATTATTGCATGCATGACAGAAGTTTGATTCACATGGCGTCAGCGACTCAGCTAATTCATTTCGACTGAAAATGCCGAATAACGGTGTGCGAACATGGGCAAAGCCACGGTGGGGAATGCACCGGGATGCTTCCCCAATCTTGCCAAGTTCCGCGTTAAGCCTTTGACAATGCATGATAATCGAACTGAAATCCTCATGCGGGCATCTAAAATTCGTCTTAGCGCTTACGGGTTCCACAAAGTTGTTGCCGAATCTAAATCGAGCGTTCATGGTACGAAAAGCGTGATTTTTAGAAGGACTTCCCATAGCGCGCACAAAAAGCTGCCGGCCTCCAGGCTCGAACCGGCTACCTCCGAGTCGGCAAACCGACGCGCTACCAACTGCGCTACCAACGCGGAGTCGCTCGGCCCGCTTAAGTTAAATAGTGTCGATGGATATGACATGGGTCTAAATAACACCATTTTACACAATAACTAACACATTCATGTGAAATTCTCCCATGATTATCGAAATACCATGAAACAAGGTTTCAGATGACGTATAATTTGCACCACTCACTTATACTTGTTAGTCAGGAACGTACGCGGAAAAGTACCATTTCTTGCTGTCGTGATAATCTGCTGAACCCAAATCAGCGCCCAGATGACGTCCCGGGCTGCCAATGAACATTGACAGGGGCCGACTCAAAGTACCGAAGCAGCGCCTAGTGATAGTGGAGACATGGGAGTCCCAGCTGAGAGAGCGGTCAAAGATTAACCCGATATTTTTTGCTTCGGAGATGGGAATTAGATTGTGATCGCGAAATTTTACGGTAATTTGGGGGGTGTGGCGCAAATTTTGCTGACTCCCCAGCAGCATTAGTTGCGTCTTTCCGGCATTCACTTTGAGGCCGTTTGCACGAAACCAAGAGTCAAGAGATGCCAAAACATATTCCATCCTCGTGACGATATTTCCAAATTCCGATTGTTTACCACTAACCAAAATTTGGGTGTCGTCCGCATATTTGACTACCACTGCACCTTCAACGAACAGACTGAGGTCGTTGGCGAAGATGCAGTAGAGGAGCGGGCCGAGAGCAGATCCCTGAAAGACACCAATGCCGTTGGGAAGCGGAGTAGACTTTTTGAGATTGCCCAGATTGTCAGTGAGGCTGACACTCTGGGTATGATCGCAAAGGTATGCAGAAAACCAAGAAGTGTCGATACCGTGGATGCTTAATTTAGTCAAGAGCCTTGAGTGATCAATCACATCAAAGCATTTGCTCAAGTCCAGCAGGCAAAGAAGGGATAACTCTGCTCGATCATTGGCGGATAGGATATGATCGGACATGGAAGTCAGCGCGGTTTCTGTGGAGTGACGTGGACGGAAACCGTGCTGGGTTGAGGACAGGAGGTGGTTTTTGGACATGTAGTTGTAGAGCTGTTGGTGAATGGCACGCTCAACAATTTTGGCAATGACAGGAACTATGGAAATAGGACGGCAATTAGAAGGGCTGGTAGGATCGCCAGACTTAAAAATAGGATGAACGAGGGAGTGCTTCCAAGATCGAGGAATATCAGAGAGGGAAATGTTGGAGTTGACCAAATGCAGGAGTACCATGCCGATCGAGTCAAAAGACGGGCGCACCATGTGTATGCTGACCCCGTCCTCGCCGAAAGCCGACGAGCCATTCATCCCAAGGATGACGGTCCTTAGCTCTGACAGCGTCAGAGGTGCCACCGAAAACGCACAGGCGCCAACACGTGGTAGACGGCATGCTTGGTCTGGCATCTCTCCCATCTCTCTCACCTCACTCGCAACACGCGGACCAATGCCAACGAAATAGTTGTTGAGTTCGTCAGGCGTGGTGTCGGGCACCTTACGGACAGGCTTCCCACCACTGACGGTGGATCTGATGTGCTGCCACATCGATCGACGTCCGTCCTCCTGGATGCGCCGCTGAATGTCATTGCGGGTGTCACGGCGTATGGCGGACCGTACCGTTCTGTTTAGGACGACATATTCTGGTGACCTGTGACCGTATTCAGTCAACGCCACGCGACGGCGAGACATTATATTTTTGGTTGGCTCGGTGACATAAGGGGCGCTGGGATTACGAATGGACACGGCTCTGACCGGAGCATGAGCGTCGAAAATCGGTACAAACACATTGAGAAAACAGTCCCACTTTTGAGTGACAGTCGGCAATGAAAACACACCATGCCAGTCAGCATTAATAAGGTGAGCATGAAGCGCAGCTTGGTCGACCCGGTGGAGACAGCGAGACCGAACAGCTAATCGGCGCGGGCGAGAGCGAGGTACATTGATCAAAGCACGGATAAAATAATGTGGACTAAAATGACAGAATTGGGTTACGCAATGTTTCACAAAATCGGGGCAGTTGGTAATTAATACATCAAGTAGGGATCCTGTTGAGTAAGTAGGAGATGAAACACACTGAGTCAAGGAGTGGTCAGATATAAAATCACAAAGCATCTTTTTGGCGGAGTCGTGATCAGATTTTAAAAGGCAGCAATTAAGATCACCGTAGATCAACACCTTTGTCTGACGATCATACACCATGATACGCTGAAATTGATTAGTCAAGTCACCAAAGTCAGCCCTCAGGTCCCCTATAATACGCCTAGGAGGCCGATAGGCGATACACATAATAAACTTCCGCTTACTGTCTGGCCTCACCAGCGTCCATAGCGTCTCAAGTCGGCTGTTGGGAACCGCGACGGTGGCGAGCCTGATAGGGGTCATACTGATACCGTCCCTGGCGGCCAGTCCCACACCACCAAAGCCCCGACCGTCCGGACGATCGGCTCGGAACAGTTGGTATCCAGGCAGCACGAGTAGGCGACTCGGAGTCGCTGGGCGGAGCCAGGTCTCACAGAGGCCCATGAGGTCATACTTGTGATGGAGTAAGTGGTCGGATAGTTCTAGTAGCTTGGGCTTCAATGATTGACAGTTGATTGCTCCGATGAGAAGAGAAGATCCGGATGCGGCTTGATTGGTGGCACATCGCCGGGCGCCGCCCCGACACCCTCGGCGCCTCGCCCCAGGTGCACGCCTGCCACGTCTTGTCCGGCGTACACGACACGAAAAACTGTCCACGACACGACACTTGTCCGGCGTACACGAGAAAGAGGCTGCTGAGGCCAGTCATGCACCCCTAAAGAAGAAGTATGTGGACGAGGAGGACAATATGCCGGCTGTGCTAACTCCATGTCAGGTGAATGTCACCATCCAATCTGTCATGCCTTTGGCAAGTAAAGCAGATGCATTTGACAATACCATCCCCAGTGTCACATGCTGCAGTTAATAGTCAGTTATCGCATTGGCTGTAGCTTTGTAGCCTGCAATAGTTCACTAATTGCTGCTTTCTTGACAAGGATGGTAGGTCAAGTTTGTTTATTTGAGTTATGGTGCCATGTTGTGCAAATATTTTTGCTCACCTTACTTTAATGTGTTCTTCATTCCAATTGTAACAACAAACAAAAAACATTCACCTGGTGATCTAAGCCGTGTCAATTAAGTTCCTTGCACGATGTTGCATTAGGATGGTCCATATAATTGTATCAAAACCTATGTGCTTATTGTATTAGCAATGCCAGTGGAGGTATTTTCAGTTGCACGTGATGAAGTCAGGGAAGCAGCTACAGTGCTGGAGCGATAACGTCAAGGCAATGGGCGTGCGCGCAAGCACCTCAGAGTGTACGACTACCTCAGGGAGCATCAGAAGTAAGAAGAGGATCAATGTTATTTGACTTATCTAAGCAGTCATATATTTCCATTGGTGCAATATAGGCGAATACCTGTCGGACCTCCAAAATACCTGCCGGACCACAATTACGCTGATGCAGATGATCGTGTCCCTTGAAGCGGAGTGTCCTCTGAGGTGGGGAACGTGGTGGCGAGTATTAGCTCACCAAGTGCGTATGACTTGCAGTACGTGGCGGGCTACGTGGCTCACAAGCATGCAAGCGTGGACTCTACTGTGGCTACGTCGAGCCACAATCTACCGACGGAAGAGGTTCGATGCGAGGCGAAGTGGATCACCATCCTCAGCCGCGGAAACATGTTCGTTCCCAACTAGATCTTGCTCGCAACATCCAAGGAGCTGGAGGTACCATTGTGCACTGTTCACCATGGGAGGGGCACAATGCGATGCAATGGAGAGCCGAACCACCTGTGTCGGGCACCGGGAGTGATCAGGGGTCTCATTGCCACCATCGTGTCGCGCCGGCCTAACCTAACCTAACCTAACCTAACCCAACCTAACCTAACCTAACCTAACCTAACCTAACCTAACCTAACCTAACCTAACCTAACCTAACCTAACCTAACCTAACCTAACCTAACCTAACCTAACCTAACCTAACCCAACCTAACCCAACCTAACCTAACCTAGCCTACCAACCTAACCTAACCTAACCTAACCTAACCTAACCTAACCTAACCTAACCTAACATGGCCTAACCTAACCTAACCTAACCTAACCTAACCTAACCTAACCTAACCTAACCTAACCTAACCTAACCTAACCTAACCTAACCTAACCTAACCTAACCTAACCTAACCTAACCTAACCTAACCTAACCTAACCTAACCTAACCTAACCTAACCCAACCTAACCTAACCTAACCTAACCCAACCCTTGATCACCACGTCGTCATACCGTACGCGAGGTTGCGCACGTTTATACGGATGCGACATGTTGCTAGCGTGCGCCGCGAGGATCACAGGCTTGCGCTGCTGGCGAATGCTGCACATCGTTCAGGTGACGTTGAGAAGACAGCGCGAACGTCCGCTTCGGCGACGACCTGGAGGGCATCCATACCTGGCGCGGCGCATGCCTGCGCCAGGTGCGTCGCGTGTGTAAGGACATGAAGTGGGCGAATGTCGATGCATACCTGTACGAGAATGTGCTTAGTTCTGTGTCATTGTGTGCCAGTTATGAACAAAAAATTGTTTAAATGATTCTGCGATTTTCAGTTTTTGAGGTTGCATCTTTGCATCGATCAAGAAAATAAGATGTGAGCAAACGTCCCTCAAGGAGGCTGCTTTCTGCCAGCCTTGGGATTGGACCCATTCTCTTGCACATTAACCAAGTCTGAATTATGAGACTGATATTCACGATACAATATATTTCTGCACTGTTCCCTAAGTCTCATTTATGAGTTACTTAACAGCACAGATGAGGATGGCATAAAGTGAAAATATGAAACAATAGCTGTTGCCAGTGATGTATCCAAGGGAAGGAGGCCCTCCCCCACCTAGAGCCAAAGACACTAGATCAGAGAAGATTTTGATATTTTCACCATGCAGAACCCTTTTTGGAACATCTACATCACCCAACCCTTTAAACAATTTTCAACATTTCAATCATGTCATACCTTAATCTCTAAAGCTTCAGTGAGTTTATACACAATGCCTAATGTATGTCTAATATATATACCCAGCTGATGACATAAGCACTATGGTTAAATTAGCTAGGGGCACCGTTGAATATTTTTTTGTAGGATAAACAGCAGATGAAATGATCACTAAAGCACACGAATTATGTGACAAACAATGTTATACAGTTACACCTGATATTCCTGACATGCTCACATGACCAAAATAGTAAATAATTGTGCCACAACTCACAAGTAGGTCAAATACCAACTGGTGTGTTTGGTTGGCACATATTGTAATTTGAGAGGTTGGTTATATTAAATAGTTTAATTCAGATTATGAAACAAGCTATCAAGCACAGTTTCCGGCTCACTACTAACAAACAATTCATTCTTGTTGTTAACCCGCACCGCCTTGTCGGTCAGATCCTCACACCCCGTCTCTGGAGCGGGCGGATACTAACCCCCTCTAAAATCCAAACTAAGCATCGCACGAAAACGACAGTGGTGTCATCAGAAAGCGCTCGACGAGTAGGGTCCGGATCCACCACCCAAAACATTTCCCCCCAAAACGTGGCGTCACTAGGGGCTACATTTTCACGACGTTTCACGACTTCCATTATGCTTTTGTCTCTGGGGTTTAATTTTGGGGGATACTTGAAATAAAACAAAAATTATTTATAATCAGAAAAGGAAAGCGAAATCGACCAGGCCCATATACTGTTTTCCTTTTTTCCTTTTCTTTTGGGTAGAGCAGACTGGGAAACGTTGTTCGAAGTCAACTTGCCCTAACAAAAAATGCTTACTTTAGCTAGACTCTTCTATTTTAACTGCAATAGGCAAGTATGTAAAAATTGTATGTAGTCAAAAACGGAAAAATGAAAAATTACTCTCGTACGTTTTGTTGCATCCATAAAGATAAGCAAACGCTGGAAGTTTCGTTAAATTATCTGCATCCGTTAAAGCGTGACGACTGGTTGAACTCTTTTGGATGTGACGTCACTTGACCTTGACTAACTCATTGACCCTAGACGACCTGACTTCAAAACTATGACACAACATGCAAAATTGATGTAGGAAAAGGTACGCAAAATTTTGATGCGCTGCAGCGTGCCGTTCGTACACTATCCGTGACAAATCTGAGGGCCGGTTGAAGACGCTCCCCAAGACGGGACGGGTTTATGCTGAAAAAGCTTCTACTACTGCCAAATGGGCCAATGGCCCTGGCCGAAACAGCTTGAACGTCTATTTTCATGCACTAAGTGGAGCTGCACTACACACGCAGTAGAAACGTCATTCATGTTATTTTTGATGTAGTGAGATTGAAACGCTTCAAAAGAAAAAAATAATTAATTCACTAAAATTGGGAATAAATTGCTAATAAATAGACCAATCAATTTGTAACCGGGATTAGTAAAAATATACTGTACATTACTGTTGTTATTTGAGTACCAGGCCTCCTTGAAAACTAAGATTTCTGTCACATGTTAAGTCAACGGGTTTTCACGACGGGAGAATCGCCTACGACCGACAATCAGCAGTTGCAGGCCTGTTTGCCCAACCGTATCTAGAAGAACCGTGGGCTAGACTATCAACCCTGCTCTTCCGTTGTTCCGGCCGGTAGGTGCTGGGCTGCAGCGGTAAGAGCGGCGTTGCCAGATATCACAACACATTTCGGCCGTGAATCAATTTATGTGCGCGACTTAGTAATACTGCTTGTTCCTGTCCGCCTATTTATTATGTTTGAGTTACGAACGCATACTGGCCTACTTACCCAATAGTTTAGCTTAATTTAGTTATTTAACAGACAATTCCACTAGTGGCCCGCCGGACGAGACACCTATCTGCACCAAATATAGATGGTAGTAGTTCGATGCCGCTGAAGGTGGCGGGAACAGCCCGCTGAGTTGCTCGCCGCGACCCATAGCGAGGGCTAGGCGGTCACCACCTGGCGTCTCGTAACAATATTAATAGCCATTGCCCTCACGGGAATACACTATTAGTATTTTCTTACTCGTTCGCTGGAGGTTTTTTTCCTTTGCAGTTGCGACCTACAGTTTGGCTTGCGACGGTCTCGGCTCCAATTAGTTTCAGCCGTTCCGCTTTCGTCGATGCACGACTGAAAGGCGCCAAATTACCAAACGGTTCTCTATGTGGTACAATGTGCCTCCTTCGAGGCTTTAAAAGCGAACAATCTGCACATACGCCTCGATGGGGGAACGCCGAGGTCCACGGATGTAGCGGGAGAAGGCCCCGCTGAACCAGCGGACCGCGGTGCGGAGAGTGTCGTCGTTGACCCCGGCGGCGGCCGTTGCAGTGGCGTACCCGATCCGCAGGCTATGCGATATGAAAACCTTGCCAGGCGGGGCCTGCAAGTGGCGGGCAAGGAGACTGTTGAGCCACGCCGGGGTACAGGCGCGGCCGTCGCCGCGCGTGAAGGCCGCTGACGTTTCCAGACCCGGGGTCCGGGTCCGGAGATACTTCATGAACGCTGTCACGGGACACAAGGGGCCGCCGATTTCTGGGGGCGTGACAGATGCACCCCATAAGGTTTGATCCGTTTTTGCGGCAGGAATGGTAAGCATTAAGCACCGGGTCCCCGGAGCGGCGCAAGGCCGACTTGAGGAGTTGCAAGTGTGCCTGGGCTAGCGGAGCTTGGGTCGGTTGGCGGGGCCGAGGTAGTTTGGCTGTGGCGCGGAGGGCGAGAACTAGTCGTGGCGTTTTCCAGATCCCGAGGGAGCCGATTGTGATGTGACTGTGACGTATGGCGGCCAGGTGCGAGGAGATGGAGATGGCGGACGGCCGTTGGAGGCTAAGGTACGCCACAAATCGCAGAAGGACGCGCTCGGTGCTCGGGAAATGGGTCAACTTGTGCGAGCGGCAGAAAGTGCGATACCTCGTGACCATGGTGCGGTAGGAGCGTCGTGCTGCCACCGAAATCCGGGCACGTAGCAGGGATGCGAGGTGGCGGTCTATACTCGGCATCCAGAAGCTGCCGTGCACTCCTCTGACGGGTCCGACAGGAACTGTAGCAGGCGGCTGGGCACGGCCTCCGGGGCCGCGTTGGTGTCCGGACGGGCCCGCCAGAACGCCGGGATCTGTAAGCGTGACAGGGCGTCCGCCGCGTAATTATCGCGGCCGGGCAGATGAACCACGCGAAGGTGGAAGGGATGGGCCGCTGCAGCAAAGAGCGACTTGCGGAGGAGAGACATGAGCCATGGGTCTCTGGACCACCCACTCTCCGATACGCCGACCACGCCGGAGTTATCGCAATGAAACGTGACCCGGCGCCCGGCCCACGACGGGCCCCAGAGGAGGCACGCTGCCAGAATCGGAACCATTTGGAGCCAGGACATGCCCGGGGCGAGAAGTGGTACGCGGGGCGACCAACGCGCGTAGAACCAGCCTTTGCCGCACGTGTCACCGAAACCCGCTCTCGAGGCGTATGTGGCGAGGCTTAGGTCTGACGGCGGCGTCCAGTATGGGTGCAATAACGGGGCGTGGCCGTTCCATCGGGGCAGGACCGCCAGCCACCAGTCCAGGTCAAGTTTCACTGTTCGAGTGAAGGTGACCGGTGATGCAGACTGTGCACGGAGTGGATTGCGTCGAGCATGCGCCGGAAGAAGTTGCGGCTGGCCGGGATACATTTCGTGGCGTGTACTAGTCTTTCGACCAGGCTCGGCATGCCGCGCTTGCGCTCGGTTCGGGCCTGGCGGACGGTGCGGAGGTGTTCTAGCAGGGCTTGGAGATTATCCGGCGGGAGGGAGATGGTAAGTGTGTCCGTGTTGAGGATGCAGCCGAGGAGCGTGATGGTTCTGCCGGGCGGGTGACACTTATCCTCGGACACCGATACACCGCAAGCAGGGCAAATATCCAACATAGTGATGAAAGCCCGACGGCAAGCTGGTGACGAAGACGCTGAAAAGAAAAAAGAAATTGTAAAGATGCTAAGTGTGGGAAGCACCTGCGTGGTGGCGGACCGCGGCTGCTGCGACCTTAGCGAGGTCATCGAATAGTGGGCAGGTGGACCGTAGACCGGATGGGAGCCGCACGTCAAAGTAGAAAAATTCCTGCCAGCGGAATAGCCGGCATTGAGATGGCCGGACGGGAAGTAAGCTGAAGGCATGCCTGAGTTCGACTTTGGCCATTAACGCCTCGCGGGAGCCGACCTCAAACAGGGCCGAATTGACATCGTCCATCGTCGTGAACTGCAGCGTGAACGACTCCTTGTCGATGTAGTCGTTCACGCTACCGACCGGCTGCGACAGGTCTAAAATGATGCGGAGAGCCCCGTCGGGCTTGGAGCGTGCCCCAAGGGGATTGACTCGGAAGGTTCCGATGGTGAAGGGGCCCGCGGTGTGACCCAGGGTGAGTTCGGCAGCAAGAGCGCGAGACAGGGCCTCGGTGTCGTGAAGGGCCGATTGGTGTTGGGCGTGCGGAGCTGACTAGGGGGCCCGTGTACCCTGTGTCCGCGCCCATGGGGAGGCGCGAACAGACCGTCTCCAACGCCACCAAATTGATGGAGGGAGCTGCGATTGCCACGAGGGACGGAGACAAGCGGGATCGTGGCTGGCACAGTCGAGCAAGTCGTGCTGGGCTCACCAGCCGGGGTACGGGCGACTGTCTCTGTAGGCTTGCTGCGGGAAAAACCGGGGGGGGGGAAGACCTTCGTGCTGGGCTGCGGGGTTCCCCTCCCCGCACCGGGAGCACGCGTATCTGCGCCGGCATGACTCTGGCCTGGTGCACCGTCCCACGTTGTACCGGATACAAATCTCGGTATCCGGCCCTCAGTCGGGGGCCGCTGAGAAGTTTCGATACGGCTTGTTACTTAGCAAGCTGTACTGGGCAAGCTTGTTACCGAGCGATCAGAGATGAGTGTGACCGAGCTGAGGTCAGTGACCTCGCCGGATCCTGATGGGACCGGGAGGGGCGATTGCCGCGCGGAAGAGTCGACGTCCGAGCAGTCCCCGGGCGCGTCGGAGAACGTGCTGGAGCCGCTGCTACTTGTGGACACATGTGGGGTGGACAGCCCGGCGTTGGAGCGCCGCCGTTCAGCGACGGGTCGTCCGCGTTGTAGCGCGGCAGGAGGGCGGACCGCCGTCGGTTTGGCCACCCCGAGACTGGGAGGCAGACTGGCTCCGTAGTGCCGCGGGCGGCGCGGTCGGTGACGCGTGGGGCCGTGCGGGGCGGATGGTGGCTGCGGCCTTAGCTCGGGACACTGCCGGCAGGGAACATGTGTCGAGTACTGGGGGCTGGTGTGTAGTGGCAGCGGCCATACATGGTCAGGTCAGGGGGACCTTGACGCTGGTGTCTGCGGGCGACCAGGATAAGGTGTCTGATCTGGTCCGTGGGACAGCAACGGTGTATGTGAACCGCCAGGTCCCAGTGCATGACTTGGTCAGCAGTGGCGTCAGCGGACAGCCATGTGACCTTGTCAGTGGGCCTTACCAGAGGCATCAGTGCGACCTTATCGGAGTCGTCAGCGGACGGCCAGGCCAGTATGTGACCATGTTAGTGGGCCTTACCAGAGGCATCAGTGCGACCTTATCGGAGTCGTCAGCGGACGGCCAGGCCAATATGTGACCATGTCAGTGGGCCTTACCAGAGGCATCAGTGCGACCTTATCGGAGTCGTCAGCGGACGGCCAGGCTAATATGTGACCATGTTAGTGGGCCTTACCAGAGGCATCAGTGCGGCCTTATCGGAGTCGTCAGCGGACGGCCAGGCTAATATGTGACCATGTTAGTGGGCCTTACCAGAGGCATCAAGGCATCAGTGTGGCCTTATCGGAGTCGTCAGCGGACGGCCAGGCCAGTATGTGACCATGTTAGTGGGCCTTACCAGAGGCATCAGTGCGGCCTTATCGGAGTCGTCAGCGGACGGCCAGGCCAGTATGTGACCATGTTAGTGGGCCTTACCAGAGGCATCAGTGTGGCCTTATCGGAGGCGTCAGCGGACGGCCAGGCCCTTACCTGTTGTAGTGGTCTAGTCAGGGGAACTGCACCCATGGCGGCGGCTGATGGCCGCGCACAATTAACTAATGGGGCCATGGCAGTGGCATCGACTGAGAGCCAGGCCCGAGCACATTATTTTGGTCAGTGAGACCTTACCAGTGACATTAGTGTAGGTCAGGCCCATAGTACATAGACTGGGAAGCGGCACCGTATCCGCAATGTCAGCGGACACTGAGGCCGGCGCATGACGTGGTGTGGTGGAACCTGAACCGTGGTAACAGCGAACGGACGGGCCCCGGTGCGTGATCCGGTCAGTTGGATCTTCTCGGTGACGCCTCCCAGGGTACACAACAGGGGCGCCAATGTGCTTGCATGCAGCAGTGACGACCATCCACGGGTTAGGCCAGATCCATTATTGGGTGACCTCGGTGGTTCCAGTTACCGGCGCGTAGGTTCTAGAGCGATTTGGAAAATGGTGGCGTACGTGGCCCACGCCTCGGGGGGGGGGGGGCACGGAGGGCATCCACATACCTTTCACCTTGGTGGTGTCGGTCGGCGGAAGAGAAAAAGGAGGTACGAAAAGACCCAGTTGACTCTGGCGATCGATCACAAAGAACTGCCCCCTGTCCCAAGACCCACCCGCCGTCTCCCAGAACTGTCCCAAGACCCACCCGCCGTCTCCCAGAACTGTCCCAAGACCCACCCGCCGTCTCCCAGAACTGTCCCAAGACCCACCCGCCGTCTCCCAGAACTGTCCCAAGACCCACCCGCCGTCTCCCAGAACTGCCCCCTGTCCCAAGACCCACCCGCCGTCTCCCAGAACTGTCCCAAGACCCACCGCGCCGTCTCCCAGAACTGTCCCCCCCAAATGTCCCAAGACCCACCCGCCGTCTCCCAGAACTGTCCCCAAGAACTGTCCCAAGACCCCCGCCGTCTCCCAGAACTGTCCCCAAGACCCACCCGCCGTCTCCCAGAACTGTCCCAAGACCCACCCGCCGTCTCCCAGAACTGTCCCAAGACCCACCCGCCGTCTCCCAGAACTGTCCCAAGACCCACCCGCCGTCTCCCAGAACTGTCCCAAGACCCACCCGCCGTCTCCCCCAAGACCCCCAGAACTGTCCCAAGACCCACCCGCCGTCTCCCAGAACTGTCCCAAGACCCACCCGCCGTCTCCCAGAACTGTCCCAAGACCCACCCGCCGTCTCCCAGAACTGTCCCCTGTCCCAAGACCCACCCGCCGTCTCCCAGAACTGTCCCAAGACCCACCCGCCGTCTCCCAGAACTGTCCCAAGACCCACCCGCCGTCTCCCAGAACTGTCCCAAGACCCACCCGCCGTCTCCCAGAACTGTCCCAAGACCCACCCGCCGTCTCCCAGAACTGTCCCCTCCCAAGACCCACCCGCCGTCTCCCAGAACTGTCCCAAGACCCACCCGCCGTCTCCCAGAACTGTCCCAAGACCCACCCGCCGTCTCCCAGAACTGTCCCCCTGTCCCAAGACCCACCCGCCGTCTCCCAGAACTGTCCCAAGACCCACCCGCCGTCTCCCAGAACTGTCCCCCTGTCCCAAGACCCACCCGCCGTCTCCCAGAACTGTTCCCAAGACCCACCCGCGTCTCCCAGAACTGTCCCAAGACCCACCCGCCGTCTCCCAGAACTGTCCCAAGACCCACCCGCCGTCTCCCAGAACTGTCCCAAGACCCACCCGCCGTCTCCCAGAACTGTCCCCAGTCCCAAGACCCACCCGCCGTCTCCCAGAACTGTCCCAAGACCCACCCGCCGTCTCCCAGAACTGTCCCAAGACCCACCCGCCGTCTCCCAGAACTCCCCAAACTGTCCCAAGACCCACCCGCCGTCTCCCAGAACTGTCCCAAGACCCACCCGCCGTCTCCCAGAACTGTCCCAAGACCCACCCGCCGTCTCCCAGAACTGTCCCCTGTCCCAAGACCCACCCGCCGTCTCCCCAGAACTGTCCCAAGACCCACCCGCCGTCTCCCCAGAACTGTCCCAAGACCCACCCTGCCGTCTCCCAGAACTGTCCCAAGACCCACCCGCCGTCTCCCAGAACTGTCCCAAGACCCACCCGCCGTCTCCCAGAACTGTCCCAAGACCCACCGCCGTCTCCCAGAACTGTCCCAAGACCCACCCGCCGTCTCCCAGAACTGTCCCCAAGACCCACCCGCCGTCTCCCAGAACTGTCCCAAGACCCACCCCGCCGTCTCCCAGAACTGTCCCCCCAAGACCCACCCCGTCTCCCAGAACTGTCCCACTGTCCCAAGACCCACCCGCCGTCTCCCAGAACTGCCCCCCAGACCCACCCGCCGTCTCCCAGAACTGTCCCAAGACCCACCCGCCGTCTCCCAGAACTGCCCCTGTCCCAAGACCCACCCGCCGTCTCCCAGAACTGTCCCAAGCCCACCCGCCGTCTCCCAGAACTGTCCCAAGACCCTCCCGCCGTCTCCCAGAACTGTCCCCTGTCCCAAGACCCACCCGCCGTCTCCCAGAACTGTCCCAAGACCCACCCGCCGTCTCCCAGAACTGTCCCAAGACCCACCCGCCGTCTCCCAGAACTGTCCCAAGACCCACCCGCCGTCTCCCAGAACTGTCCCAAGACCCACCCGCCGTCTCCCAGAACTGCCCCCTGTCCCAAGACCCACCCGCCGTCTCCCAGAACTGTCCCAAGACCCACCCGCCGTCTCCCAGCTTTCTCGTATGTGTTCTTGTTAGGACATCTACGGGAAGCTCCGCCCCAGTCCGGGTGACGTCAGACGCCGGGACCACTAGTTGGTTGGCTGCCGCTTAACTGGTCGCCGCCACCAGTCGGTAGCCCGCCGCAATAGCCGGCGCAGCTCCCCCTCCCAACCCCCTCGGGCCCAACGGTGCTCTCGAGCGCCGTCGGGAAACCGACGTGTAACGGCGGCCGGCTCTGATTGTTTTCCCCATCCCACCCAATAGGTTAGAATCGGCCACAGGTAATTGTTTGCTTCAATAGATCGGCGCTCGCAAAGCGCTCGCAAAGCGTGACTGCCCGCGCCTGTCACCGATTTCCTCATCCATCCAAAACTCTGTGTCTTTCTTCCCCTTTACGCACGACAGCTCTCTTCACACCTCTCCTTACAGCACCCCGTCAGGGCGCCTATATTGTTAACACCCCTTCAAGATGCCCTTCCCCATTCACAGGCACACTCAAAGGGGAGGGGGGAGAGTGTTTTTTTAGGTGTGCCGGACCATAAAGGTCATTTGCGCCGCCTTTAAAGGAACACGTTGCATATCTGTCTATGAAAGCGAGTGTCACTATCAAGGTACAGGCAAGTGGACATTTACGTCAAGGGAATTTTGCGTTATACTTTGTGCGATGTTTTTGGGGGCTAGAGGCGGGGGCTGGGTTGGGGACGTCTCCCTGATGTCTAACTGTTTTAATTTTACTTTACTTCTCCACATAATAATTTGTGGTTTGGGTGGGGCTGGGGCGTTTTGAGTGTCGAGTTGATTTTGCCAGGGTGCCGGCTTTACCCTACTCCTATCGAAGAGCACCGAGGGATTTGTACCGTGCGGACAAGGAGGCAGTTGTCCGCACCGCCTCTCACGCCGGCTGCCGCGTGTGGCAAGCCCCGGTCGCCGCATGAGGCCCGGCTCGGTCATTAAGCTGGGTTTCCGAACGCTCACCCCGCCCCCTTCATCATGGCGGGGTACCTGCGAGCCGCCCTGCCCCCCTGGACCCCGGCCCCATCGCGCTGCACACTGCAACGCTCCGGACATCAAAGCTGGGCGTGCCGCGCAAGGGAGCCCACCTGCGACTACTGCGCAGAGACCCACCCGACGGAGACCTGCGTTTCCTCCGAACAGCGGTGCGCGGCCTGCCAGGGGCCCCGCCCCGCATCTTCGCCGAGATGTCCCGCGTAGCTCGAGGCTAAAGAGCGGCAGACGAGGCGTATGGCCCTCCAGCGCGGGTCACCGCCCTCGCCTCCAGTCCCTGAGGGACGACCCCGGACAAGACAGGCCCTGTGGCCAACTCCCGCAGAGGCGGCTCAACGCCCCCAGTCCCCGAGGGACGACCCCGAACAAGACAGGCCCTGTGGCCAACTCCCGCAGAGGCGGCTCAACGCCCCCAGGAACCTCCCAACTCTGACCCATCGCCCTACTATCCGCCTCCTCCGCCAACCGCGCACCCCGCTGCTATGGATGACCCCTCCACCCTCCGGCCCCCCCGTCGCCGGACCGACCCTCCGCTGATCGAGTACCGTGCGCCAGACCCAGGCCCCCTGACCCCAGGACCCCCCGCGGCTCCTCTGACGGTCGGCTATCCTATATGGATAAACCGACAGCGATGAGCCCCGCCCCTTCTGACTCCAGGACCCCCGCGTGGGCTCCACTGACGGTCAGCTCTCCTATCAGGACAAGCTGATAGTCAAGAGCCCCGACCCACACTCGGGCCCATCGGAGGACTGGTCCTACCCCCGGCATCTGGCCCCCAACTCCAGGACCCATGATGCCCGACGCCCACCCCGCCGTCAGGCTGCCTCGCTTCGAGCCAGGGCTTCATCCTCACCGCCCCCTCAGGGCCGCCCATGCCCCTCGCCCCTCAGGCCCCCACCCCTCCCAGCCCCCCGAGGCCTCTCATCCCCCGCCCTCGGAACCCAGACCCAACCGGGGACCTACAGCCCCAAACATCACCGGGGACGTCCGAGTCATACGAGACGGATGACTGCATCACTCATCACTACCCATTGCACGCCTACGAGGGTGTGAACATCACCACCACTAATGCAGACACCCACTACTGAATTCTTGCTTCAATGGAATGCGAGGTCACTCATATCCCATTGGGCAGAATTCAAGGAATATATCGTCAAAAGTAAACCATTGATTGCCGCCGTTCAGGAAACCCGATGGCGCGACAATGACCCATATCATTTTAATATCTTTGGTTACTCCCTCTATATCGACAACAGAAATTCTACACCTCGCGGCGACGGGGTCGCCTTATATATATCAGACACCCTCGTCCATCGTCAGATTAACATCACTAACAACCTAAGTTGTTTTGCCGTTTCTGTCCAAATTGCACAACTAGAGCTCACTATACTCTCTGTCGATCTTCCTCCTTCTACACTGTCTCTATCTCCTGTGACCGACCGTTTCCGGTCTCCTTCACCGCCCCTGTCCAGTGCTGGGTGATTTTAATGCCCACCACCAGGCATGGGGGTGTCACACCATGTGCCAATCCTGCTGGCCCGCTGTGCTGAGGCTGCTGCTGCTGCTGAGCTGTTGATCGTTGACCGTGATCGTGTATCCAAACCACAGCGCTTTAATCCTGGACCTCGCGTTGTAATTGTCAGTTTCAGTCCTCCAGCACAAACGAGACACAGCCAATTGTCCTTGAAATACGTGCAACAAACGGTACGAATCGTCCACGAGTTGCGCTCGATTAAACGATGCGAACTGTACCTCGTATCCCGGTTCTTGTCCGCGGCGCTCGGTCCGTCCCCAGCCAGGTCAGGTGCAGTGGAGGTAGAATATTGGCCGGCCTGGTGGTATGCGGCGGCAGCGATGAGCGCAGCTCGACGTCTGGTGATGGTCTGCCCCCCCCCCCCCCGAGGGCTCCATCTCGTTTTATTTATACTGGTGGGTTTATATACTGGTGGAAAACTAGTGTTGGCTGGCCTCCCTCTGACCTCTCGGTCAGATGGCGGGTAGCTTCCGTGTGGTTGTGGTGACGCTCCAGTTTAAGTTATTATCCCGGAGTCTGTGTGTGCATGTAAATTGAAAAGGACCGGATGGCGTCTGATTTATGTTCGTGACAGTAGTTGGCTCCTCGTATGTACAGTGTATCAAGCGTTTGACGGATGTTGAGTTGCTAGCTGGTCTAGGCGTGTCTGGGCATTCCGGGCAGGCGTTCTGGTGGCAAAGCTGGCGGTGTGTATGTTTAACCGGCCGGCGCCCGACTGTCGGTGGCCTCGGTGGCCGGCACGCGCGCGAGTCGAGGTGGCTGATGCAATCATCGCGGGACGAGCTCGTCCTGGCTTGGCTGGGGCGTTTAGCTGTTACAAGCACAACACCTCGCGGACACTACATCGAAACTCTCCTCAACATCCACAACATGGTCTTTTTAAAGTACCAAACACCCACACACAACACCGACATTCCCCGTTCCGACCATCTGCCATTGACCTGTCTTTGGCTTCGGCCTCCATTTCAACTCTCTTTTCTTGGCATGTCCAACCCGATCCCCTCTTTAGCGATCACTTCCCCATTAATATTATACTTGATCGCTCAGCCCAGACTAGTGATTACTCATTTCTACCCCGCTGGTATGTTCGCAAAGCGAAATGGCCTCTTTCTCCCAGATAATTGACACCGCCTTCCCTCCTCTTTCCACCCCCTCCCCAATATCAGCTATTCTTGACACCATATTACTCGCGGCAGACAATCACGCCCCCACACTCGTCGCTCCCCTAACCGTAACCATGTGCCGTGGTGGAACGACGAATGCCGACGAGTCGTCGCTCTGAGGCGGCGGGCTGAGCAAAAATTTCGCAAAAATCTTACCCCACAAAACATGTCAGAAGACCGCGAGGCTAAAAACGTTGCCAGTAGACTATCCTCATGGCCAAAAAAACGCAGCTGGAAACTCTATTCCAACTCATTCAACCGTTTTATCTCCATCGGCTAAATTTGGACAAAAATTCGCTCCTTTATAAATGGCAGAACCCCACACCGCGGCTTCCCACAATTGACAATTAATCAACGCAACGTCACCGAGCCCTCGGACGTCGCGGAACACGTTTCCTCCTATTATGTTGACTTCTCCTCGAATACACAATACTCGCGAAAAACCATCGACTTCCTAGAAACCACTCTCGCCACCTGCAATTTTTCCTCGGACAGCACTGAACCATACAACGCATCCTTCACTTCCTATGAACTAAATTTATCCCCTTCGAAAGTAACCAACACTATGGCCGGCCCTGACCAATTGGCATAAACCTTCTTCCAAAATCTATCCGACCCCGGAAAAGACAACCTCCTTTCGGCACTCAATCAACTATGGACTGACGACACATTCCCCTATCCTGGCTACTAGCATTTTCATTCCTATCGCTAAACCACGGAAACCTCGTGATCTTCCCTCTAGCTATCGACCTATCTCTCTCACTAGTTGTGCCTCTAAACTCCTTGAGCGCATGAGCAATGGACGAATCAGTCTTCCTTGAAAACAACGGAATCCTCTCCCCCTTTCAAAGCGGCTTTCGACCCAATCACAGCACCACCGACAACCTCATCCGATTAGTTGACTCGATTCAGCGCGGGTTCATGGAAGAACATGAAACCGTCGCACTCTTTCTAGACTTAAAATCCGCATTTAATAAGGTACATTATTCGGCAATCCTAATAAAATTGCATCGTATTGGCCTCAGAGGCAGAATGACGAAATTTATCATAAACTTTCTCCCCAATAGAACATTCACCGTCCGCTGTGGCAATATCCATTCTCGGTCCCAAAAACTATACCAAGGCGTCCCACAAGGCAGCGTGTTATCTCCCACCCTCTTTCTTATTATGGGCACTGACCTACACGACATAGCCCCCTGCATAAAATACTCCATTTTCGCCGATGATTTCGCCATATTGTGCACGCACCCATCGGCTGAGAAAGCAGATAATTTAATATGCCCGTCCATGGACCAAATTCATTCCTGGTCCTCCGTTTGGGGATTGGAAATATCCCCCTCACGAAAAAAAAATGTCACAGTGCTATTCTCCTGACTCTGTTCGTACATCCCACCTTTTCCACCACTCCATTACCGCGACCAAATTATCCCCCACCAAACCACCTTCACCTATCTTGGCATCGTACCAGCCAAAGTTCTCTTTTCGGCCCTCATATCGCTTATCTAAAACAACGCTGCGCCAAACGCCTAAATATCCTGCGCTGCATCTCCGGTCGCGACTAGGGGCTACTTGAACAGTCGGCGTGACCTTGAACCCGGCCGGGCGGCGGGCGTCCGCCAGCCTCCGGCGACATCCCAGCCCGTTAATGATATATCGTCCAAAAACAGGACGGGTGGGAAGACTTCTCCCCTCAGATGCGCGTATAAGCCGTTCGCGTAAGTTCGCGTGTTTATATATTTCGGTAGTGTAGCCAAATCATTAGAAATCAATACGGAGTGGCGATTCAACTTAGACGGATTTAATGTTGGTGACATTCTGTGAATTGCGCCGATCGGTGAATATCCTCAGCGAACTCCCCGTGAGGAAGTTGGTGTTGAATCACGGATCCATTCAAACGAAGTGAGGGCTGTTTGCCATTCCTAGACACATTTGCATATGACATGCCATTCTTAAATCATCATTGTGCATCCGTCAACCTCACTTTTGTTTCTCCTTGGAACCATCAGTACGACTGCTTGCGCTACCACCTTTTGGTGTGTTTCTAGTGCTAGTACTGCCACTATTGGTTACAGTCACCGTGTTGGTGGGGTTGCTCGTGATGATGACGGAGTCCGTGTTCGTTAGCACATCGTTGTCATTGTTGGTGTTGGTCACTTGACTGGTATCGGTGATTTTGGTGCTGGTGTTCGGCGATGAGTTCGAGCCGACGCTGCTGCCGGCGGGGTAGCTGGCGGGGTAGTTGCTGACGTAGCTGCTGTACTGGGTCGCAGGTCTGAAAGCGTGAGTTGACTTGACAGACAAGCGGAGGGCTTGCGAGGAGCGAACGAATGGTTGGTTGGTTGGTTACTGGTTTTACGACACAACGACCGTTGAGTCATGTAGCGTTGCCAATCTCTCACGCCGATTGGTCGCGGGCGAAGAGTAGCGACAGGTGAGACTCGAACCCATAACCTTTCGATTGCGAGACGAGCAACTTACCCCTAGGCTACTCGTCCCCTAGCGAACGAGTGCAGGAGTGAAGGACAATCCTACGATTTGCCAAACGGGCTAAGACATTGCGGATTATTAACCCGCGCCGTCCTTCCGGTCAGATGCTCACTGGGGGGGGGGGGCATTTAATACCACCCTCTAATTTTCAAACTAAACGTTGCACGGACAGGACATTTGTATCGTCGGAAGCGCTCGACGAGTAGGCCCGACTCAGCCCCAAATAATCGTCCCCCCAACAGTGATGTCACTATGTTAATGGGTGAATGGCATCATGACTGACATGTTGTTTTTACCGGAGTATTCACTTTGAGGGAGATTTTAAGAAGCAGAAATTATTTGGTAGTAAATCAACCGACGAGCTTCAGAAAATAAAAGAATAACATAACTTAAATCGATTACCCATAGGATGTAGCTCGGACGCAGATGGGCCGAACTACTTCGCAACTCCACATGTAAAACGGCCACCCAGATGTACAGCGCACGTAAATGAGCCGAACTGCCAAACTCTGTACGAAACACACTGAAAACCCTGCAAAGCATGTTAAAACTAACACTCTATTATTAACAGTGGGTGTTATTGGTAAGAACAGAGAAGAAATAATTGCCGATGAAGCGTTCTAGATGTATATATACATATATATATATATATATGTATATATATATATATATATATATATATATATATATATATATATATATATATATATATATATATATATATATATATATATATATAAATATATATATATATATATATACATATATACATATACATATATTCCAATAGTATAAATATACCCACAAATAAGGACCGTGTGATCTCACCTACTATCTCGGCCGAGCAGGAAGGCCAGCCCAATTGTCGGGATGGCCAGACTGGACAACAGCAGCGCTTTCAGTGCAACGCCCTTGAAGAGATGGAGCGCCGCTGGCTTTATTGTGGACGTTCCCGAGTGGTACGACGGCGCGTACTCGTGCTGTCCGTACCCGGCGGCCCGCGCTCCACGCCCGTGCAGACTCACGGTCCGGCCGACGCTCCGCCCAGACTTTCCCGGAGCGCTCTGGGAGGCTCCAGACTGTGCGCTCCGCGGGCTTCTGGCCTGGATACCCTGGCGTAAGCGGTGCTGTCGATCTCGAGTGTGCGGCCGCCAGCGGAGTGGCACACTGTCGGTGTTTGGCATCGTGCTGACCAGCGCGCCGCTGGCCGGCGGCACTTCCAGCAGCGCTGTCACGCACAGCAGCGCCGCCCACAGCGCCACAGCGTGCGCGGCGGCGGGCATGGCTCAGCGGCGGGCCTGCGGCGGATTGACGTTCAAGGTTCAAGACTTGATTGTGGGAGAAACTCTGGGAAGAAGTGACCATAACATAGTTAGATTCAAGGCGCATGTAGTGGAATTTATGAAGGATAATTTGGTAAGGGTTCCAAATTTCAACAGAGCAGACTTCCAATTTTCCGCTTCCAATGGCACGGCTTATTTCCGTACGATATCGCCACCGCCCGTTGGCGTCTATAGTCAATCAAAGTTTTCTGCTCATCACACACACAACGAAAGACAAAGCACAGCACAAGCTATCAAATGACACTTCACAAGCATGAAGCTGAGACATTTTTTAACACAAAAGTACGGATTTTCAGGTTACTGAAACAATATATCACCAACAAACTTATCCTCCTCTCAGCGCGTCCGTCCAGATGTCGACCGGCGCCCACCCAGCACTCGCAAACAAAATAACAGCAACGCACTGTTGATGCTGAACAGTATCCTGGCAACGAAGCTACAGAAGGGCTTGTCACATAGAGCCAAGTGTTTGTTGTAATGATCAAATATACTTACAGGAAGGAGAAGCGTTCGGTTGCATGTAAAGTTGCCATGTGACATGAATTGGCTAGAAATGTCCTACTTAGAAATGTCCAGCGCGTCGCTTAAAATATGAGGAGAAAGCGAAAACGAAAATCGGCCGACAATTTTTGGAGTTAGAGGCCGTCGAAGTTAAAACATTTCGTAGCGTCAGACCACAAAATCGGAGCTGACGCGCTTCCCGAAAACGGGAAGTGTTATAGGCAATCTGGACTTGTTTCGTGCATATTGTTGTGGAATATTGTTTCAAGATCATCCTAGGATACCGAGGTCAACTCAGGTCAAGTTCATGGCAGGTCAATTGAGCCAAACTTGTTCAACTGGAAGGTTGTCATCAACGCAAAGGACAGTCATGCGAATCATGCTATATTGCATGTTGCTCGTCAACTAAAAACTTGGTTTTGTCATTGTGAACCTAAGGACTTCCATACTTCATTCATGCCCTTTATTCGTGAAGCCCAATGCGCCGGGCCGCCCGCCGGTCCGTTGGACCGCCCGGAATAACTGGAACACGTAGCACGGAACTTGGACCGGTAATTGGCCCGCTAAAGTGCTGATATATAGGTGACCTGAGGCCAAATTCCGGTTCTATCGTCTTTATTGCATCATTAGTTATGTACAAAACATCACTGGTGCCCATTTTGGAGCATTTAAACACAATCGTAGCGATCCATAGCCATGGCAAAGTAAGCCACGCAAAACAAGCCAAATATGACATATGACATCATTCAAATGAGGCCACAGATCTGTGGCCTCATTTGACCTTGAATATTTTGACCTAAGGTAGTGGAAGTTGAACACAATAGAGTTCACCATCTACCCTGACAATTTGGTTGTTCTAGCTGTAAGATGGGCACATATCTTAGGAGGGAGCAGAATCCGCCCCTCCCCTCTTCAGTGCAAGTAATTTTCAGAGGCCGTCCAGGGCCAGTGTTAACCCGCGCCGTCTCTCCGGTTAGATCCTCACACCCCGTCACGGGGAGTGGTTAGTAACCCCCTCTAAAATACAAACTAAGCGTCGCACGAAAAGGAAAGAGGTTTCATCGGAAAGCGCTTGACGAGTAGGGTCCGAATCCACCCCCAAACAATTTTCCAGAAAACCTTTCTGGAGGTGAACTCACTTAACCTTGACTAACTCGTTGACCCTAGATGACCTGACTTAAACATTTTGAAACAGCATCCCAAATTGATGTGGGAAAAGGTGTGCCAAATTTGGGGGCGCTGCCGTGGGCCGTTCTTCCGCTATCCGCGAAAAACCCGAGGGGGGTCGGTTGAAGAACCCTCCCCCGAGACGGGACGGGTTAATAAGGATTTCAAACTGGTTCCTAGTAGACATTAGTTATTTCATATAACACGCGCACCCGAGGGCCTCTCACATAACGAGCACGCCAGGTGAGGGGGGAGGGGAGGGTGGATTCGCCGGTCTAGAATCTAAAAAAAATACTGAAGCTAGAAGCACAGCATATGGAGGGTGGATTAGGCATGCAGTAAACTCGCTGCATTATGAATTTCATGATCCTAGGTAAGTGCCTTCAGGGCCGATGTGGATGAGACCGGCCGACACATTGGTAGCAAATTGTCACCAACACCAGCTGCTATAGTATAGCTAGCTCTCCCTCTCCGTCACCCACCTTCTCGGGTGTCAGCGGAACCAGCGGTAAAAGGCAGTCCATCACCTTCAACCCACCAGGTTACATCACCCCACTCCAAGTATGCCTACCTCAGCAGCCGATGCACGTGTTGCAGGTACGCGAGCAGGAGTAACGGCAGCAACGGGTGTCATGGACTTGCAACAGCGGGCCGAGCGGTTGTGGGAGTGACTGCACGTGGCTGTCAGCTGTGAAGCTATTGGCAGTCGCTCAGAATCTCTCGACCAATCAAAGATCAGTTGTCTGCGCTTGGGCTAAGCCTGGAATGGAATCATGATTGCTCGTGGTTAGCATGTGAGCATCGTGATAGACGATTGTGACGCCATAGACTACGGCGCGATTTTCTTAGATATCCAATACATGTCCTGCTACGACCTACATCCATTTTCAAAATGTGCTTCATCAGCATGTTCAAGACAGCACAAGAAATCCTCTCGCTAGATTCTTACAGAGACCTCAGAATGGCGTCGTAAAATTGGGTTTTACCAAAATATGATTTCCGCCTGGCACGAACATTTTCTTCATCATCGGGTATAGTCGAATGGTATGCCAAGGAACTGTTTGGTAACATAACGTCTATCTTGTACATGGAAGTAAAGCGGCCTCGTATGCGGTTGGGGGGGGGGGGGGAGCAGAAAGCGCACAAAACGCTTTAGGTGCAGTGTCCACGGGATAACTCCGCCAGTGTGGTGTCAGCCTAACTCTCATGTGCTCCTTCTAAAATCAAGCACACTTCAAGGTATTAGCCTTGAGTTTGAGGACATTTTCCGACAGGATCCAAATCACATCGGTGGTGGTCAAATTGTGTCAGTATTTTTGCTTGATATTTTTCCTCAATTTTGGCTAGGGTGGCTTGTATGCACCAGGATACTATTTCCAGGCAGCGTCTGTTGCGTCAACCCCATCCACACTACCCGGCGGCATGAATTGCAGTACAGCATCATAATTTTAATCGAGAGCTTAATGTGCCGTCGATTCACCAAAGCGGCCATCCCGGTGGCTCTTCCCCAGTCGTGTTGTGCCAGCTGCCAACCAACTCTCCCAGCCTGGGGCTAAACGCGAGCGCGTGAAGCGGCTCCAACTCTGTCTTGTCAGGGCAAGGGAGGTCAATGTCTGTCAAAGGCAGGTCAGTCGGCTCTGAACGACCTCACTTGACCTTGACTAACTCGTTGACCCTAGATGACCTGACTTTAAAATTTGGAAACAACATGCCAAATTGATGTTGGAAAAGGTATGCCAGATTTGGACGTTCTTTCACTTTCCGCGGAAAACCTTAAGGGGTTCGTCAGTGTCCCCCCCCCCGCACTCGAGACGGCGCTGGTTAATGATTTTGGGAAACTTACGCCTATGTTTTCACCGCCTAAGTGTGCATCTGATTTTGGGTATATTCCGATTTTGGGGTAGCATAAGGTAGCCAAATAGCTATATCATTATAGAAAAAAGCGTTTTTCACTTGGTCTTCCTTAACACGCGACTTGGAGGGCCTCTGAAACATACGCGCACTGGAGGGGTGAGGCGGATTCCGCCCCCTTAAGATCTCGGCTCCTATCGTGGATAAACCAACAAAATTTACAGGGTGGGTGGGTACGGTAGTGAACTCTACTGGGGGGAAATTTCATGACCTTAGGTTAATATTTTCAAGGTCAAATAAGGTCAAAATATCCAAATTTTCTGATTTTGCATGGCTTGGCTTGCCATTGTTATGGATCGCTGTGACTGTGCTTAAATGCTCGCAAAAATTGGCATTAATGATGTTTTGGACATTGCTAATAATGCAATTCAGATGTCAGATCCACCATATAACCTCAGGTCACCTACATAAGAGCACTTTATCAGGTCATTACCTGCTCCAGTTACCGGAATCGGGCTGCCCACCCGACTGCTACGTCGGGTGGCTCGGCACAATCTGCTTCGCAAAGAAAGGATTGAAACACATGTATAAAGTGTGGAAA
This sequence comes from Imbricaverruca yamaguchii, assembly GCA_034440575.1. Lineage (NCBI taxonomy): Eukaryota > Metazoa > Arthropoda > Thecostraca > Neoverrucidae > Imbricaverruca > Imbricaverruca yamaguchii. The sequence continues at coordinate 1,982,210 of JAOTOL010001582.1, read as the reverse complement.
CGCTTAGGCACTCAATGACAAACAGTAGATTTCCGGATGTGTAGGGAGTAACGTGCAAAGTGACATCAATCGCCTGACAGTCATTTGTATTTTCCAGTTTTCCAAAATTCCAGTTGGCCAAGTTTGGTTCCATTATCCTGTCATGAACTTGACCTGACTTGACCTTGGCGACCTAACACGACTTTTAAACTATATAGCATAACAAAATGCAGCAAACAAGTCGCTAGTGTTGTCAAGACCAGTTCCCTTTTGGCAACACACCGGAAGCGCATCAGCGCCGATTTTTGTGGTCTGGCGCTGCGAATTGTTTAATTTAACGGCCCCTAACTTGAACACTGTTCGGCCAATTTTAATTTTTGTTACTTTAAACAATGCGCCGGTCATTTCGCAGCAGGTACCGAAAAACATTGCGTTTATCGGCGGGTACAATATGGAGTTAGGTACGAAAAATCGGAGGAGGTGGGCGGATTTCCCAGTCCCCCCTTTCAGGGCGTGTGTTAACCTGTCATGAACTTGACCTGACTTGACCTCGGTGACCTGACATGACTTTGAAACAACATAGCATAAGAATAACCATCAAAGAAGTCGCTAGTGTTGTCATGAACGCTTCCTTTTTGTTAATATACGATCAGCGCATTAGCGCCGGTATTTATGGTCTGGGGCTGAATTAAAAAAAAACTTTAACGACCTAACTCAAAGGGTTTTCGGTCAATTTTCGTTTTTCTTACTTTAAAAAACGCGCCGGTCATTTTAAAGCAGGTACACAACAGTGTGAAATTTAATGAACCGATCAATTTAAACTTCACTGAAGTATGCAATGTTTGAGAAGTAACTACAAATAATTGCGAAGTCAGGACAGATCAGGTCATCTTGCACGAGGTCAGTACATATAATGTCATTAGTTTGTCATTCCGATCATGGTGCACGACAAAGGTGATGCTCAAACTAGATTCAAATATCACTTGGCGAGGAACAGGAACATTCTGTATACGATGCTAATGCGTAAAATAAACAGAAATAACTTGACCTCATGCCATTCACATTTGAATGCTAAGTTAACTCAGAATGCTTCTTTCATGCTCCTTGTCCTTGTCATTTAGCTTGCTGCTTATATGTTACACTTAGTCTGGTTGGGTGGCACTTCGAATATTTTGGAATACCATTACCTTTGACGCGCTCCAGACCAATGATCCTGAACGAGCTTGACCTCAAATAGTCGCAAGGTATGGAAAATTGATGCATAATTAACCACTGAAAATGTAGTATAAATGACGATTTGCAGGTTGGTAGAAAGTCAATTGGTAGAGTTAACTATGTAAACGGTATATTCAAAGTACATGTTACGTGACGCATGATGCTTAACTTGAGGTAGTGTCATAATTTGCGTCCATCAGGATTGCTGGACATGTTGGAATATACGAATGTGGACGAATCCAAAATTTTATGTTGGACGATTAGCCTGCTATATATATATTATAAATCCCAATGTGCGCTTGTATCTAGCCCCAGACAAGCGTCAGCTTGCAGTTGATGAAGGGACTGAATGTGGCCCACGAGTGGTGTGCGGAGAAAGAAGCACGGGATGTCAGGTACCGTAACATAATTATATTGGCTGCGTGCAATCCAGCTACTAGTCTACCATCGAACCTAGGTGCATTTCGTGTTATGCAATCCAACGCACCCGAAGACAATCTGTGCCAATGAGTCCACCTGCAGAGTAACGGAGTAACCACGTGGTCCGGAACGCCGCAGGACATCACTGATGACCTCCGGTGAAGACCGGGGTCGGCAGGGGCCTCTGTGCTGCAGCCGGTGAGCCGAATACAACAGACTGACAGGCACGCCTGGCTGAGTGACGTAACGCCGTCAGATTAACCCGCGCCGTCTCGGGGGGTGTTGTTATCCCCCTCTAAGGTTTCCCGCGGATAGTGAAAGAGCGGCACGCGTCAGCGCGTCGAAATTTGGTCAACCTATTTGCACATCAATTTGATAGGTTGTGTCAAAATTTTCAGGTCAGGTCACCTAGGGTCGACGAGTTAGTAAGCCAAGTCAGTCAAGTGAGATAAACCAAATATAGCATATAATTCCATTTTCATCATGCATTGCCTTGACATGAAGTACTTTATGTACCATTTACATAATTTTATATTTTGAATGTACAAAAAATACAAATGGCGTCTTTTTAGCCAATAAATAAAACATTCTTAACTACGCCTTAGACATCTGTAAATTAAGTTTATTTTGGTCGTTCAATATACCTTGTACACTAATTGGCCCGTACAGTCGAGATATTAATCATAAAACAGCAGCAATTAAATAGGCTTAGCCCAGATGGCGTACTTTATGGTGACCTGACCTCAGGCAACTTGACGGAGATCAGGCAAATTGGATAAAAACCCTCTATTGGCGCCTCTGGGTTCATACCAAGGTAAAAGTGATGTTAGAAAGACGCTAATATTACAAAGATATGAAAACTGGGGCAAAATGAGCCAGACTTGGCCGTGACCTCAGTACGCTGACTTCACCTGAAATAAAAATCCTAGATATTCGATTTTCAAGGCATTGAAAAATTGCTTTCACGTTCCGAGTTGTATTTCAATATATCTTCATGTGCATGAGTTATTGATCCTGAAGCGTTTTTGGAGATGGTCCTATTTGACCTGTGCTGAGTCGATGAGCTCACATGAACTGAGGGTGAAGTTTTCGCGTCAGGAGCAAGCATGATGAAAAAACGCGCGGAAATTTTGCCGACCACCACCGTTTTTTCCGCTATTGTGGAAACACCTTCGGGTGGGTGCAAACGACCCCGAGACGGGTCTTGGGGCGGGTTTTAACCAATATTGAAGACTGAAGTAAATTTTCTTTCACGAACTGCTAGCATTGCGCAGTTATACGTCCACGGCTACAAGACAACTAGCGAAATCTGCATCGCAATTAGTATTTCAAAGTGAAAAGCCTAGTGTCAATTAAACCTGCCAGCCAGAGCTGAAGTTAGACATGATTTACATGGCCGGATCTCCTAGTAGTGGCGAAAATGGCACTGCCATTGGCTGTTGTCGCCAAGATTATGGCAGTTTTACAAACGGGCACATTCAGCTTCCGTGCAAAATTGTTAACACCAAAATGTTCCTTTATTTACTTCCCATCCGTCTATTTGATGCATTCGTTCCAAATCCAATCAGTAGATGTTTACAAAATAACGATACTCACATGTCTGAAACAAAACCCACCCCCTTTGGTCTTTGGAGGCATTGGTGCCACCTAAAGTAACACAAGGATGTTCGTACATAAAAGCAGAACATATGAAACCAGTAAATTTGGCATTTAACCACCTGAATTAGGCAATTTGTATATAACGTTTGGTAGATACATACCGTAAGCTTTGCAAATGGTCTACTTCAAGTAATTAAATGCTAAATTCCCTGGTATCACACACACACACACACACACACACACACACACACACACACACACACACACACACACACACACACACACACACACACACACACACACACACACACACACACACACACACACACACACACACACAGACACAGACACAGACACAGACACAGACACAGACACAGACACAGACACAGACACAGACACAGACACAGACACAGACACAGACGCAGACGCAGACACAGACACAGACACAGACACAGACACAGACACAGACACAGACACAGACACAGACACAGACACAGACACAGACGCAGACGCAGACGCAGACGCAGACGCAGACACAGACACAGACACAGACACAGACACAGACACAGACACAGACACAGACACAGACACAGACACAGACACAGACACAGACACAGACACAGACACAGACACAGGCGCAGACACAGACACAGACACAGACACAGACACAGACACAGACACAGACACAGACACAGACACAGACACAGACACAGACACAGACACAGACACAGACACAGACACAGACACAGACACAGACGCAGACGCAGACGCAGACGCAGACACAGACGCAGACGCAGACGCAGACGCAGACGCAGACGCAGACGCAGACGCAGACGCAGACGCAGACGCAGACGCAGACGCAGACGCAGACGCAGACGCAGACGCAGACGCAGACGCAGACGCAGACGCAGACGCAGACGCAGACGCAGACGCAGACGCAGACGCAGACGCAGACGCAGACGCAGACGCAGACGCAGACGCAGACGCAGACGCAGACGCAGACGCAGACGCAGACGCAGACGCAGACGCAGACGCAGACGCAGACGCAACGCAGACGCAGACCGCGACGCAGACGCAGACGCAGACGCAGACGCACGCAGACGCAGACGCAGACGCAGACGCAGTACCGCAGACGCAGACCGCAGACGCAGACCGCAGACGCAGACGCAGACGCAGACGCAACGATACCGCAGTTGCAACGAGACGCAGACGCAGCTACAGACGCACGCACGCACACCTGGCAGTTACCCCTGTTGCTACCGGGGTTACCCGCTGTTGCTACTGAGTTGAGCCCGCTGTTGCTACTGAGTTACCCGCTGTTGCTACTGAGTTACCCGCTGTTGCTACTGAGTTACCCGCTGTTGCTACTGAGTTACCCGCTGTTGCTACTGAGTTACCCGCTGTTGCTACTGAGTTACCCGCTGTTGCTACTGAGTTACCCGCTGTTGCTACTGAGTTACCCGCTGTTGCTACTGAGTTACCCGCTGTTGCTACTGAGTTACCCGCTGTTGCTACTGAGTTACCCGCTGTTGCTACTGAGTTACCCGCTGTTGCTACTGAGTTACCCGCTGTTGCTACTGAGTTACCCGCTGTTGCTACTGAGTTACCCGCTGTTGCTACTGAGTTACCCTCTGTTAATGTGTTAGGAATAAATTGTGCTATTTAACAATGAACTGCTCCGTGATGAAATCATCAACATGGGCGGCAAATAGAACTGTTCACATTTTCATGAATATACCATGCAGGGCATAATCATGAGAATCGTGAACAACCGATGGGTAATCGCATAGGGTAGGGAAAATCCTGGCAGCATAATTGTATATTTAGAACATTCTACCTGCGGGTATGGACAATAGGAGTAGTATAGTAGGAGTTCCCATGAAGGAATGGGAGGGAATAAAGAAGCATATTTTGGCATATGCCTCTTGTTAATGTAAAGACAACGTATCACATTAGCAAAAGGCATATGCCAAAATGCCAAAAACAACATAGACGGTAAAACATAGATCACAACAGACGATGCAGAACAGCACAGTGAGAACACAGCGCCTACAACAAATGCAGTATACAGCATAAAACAAAGACACATATGAGACCATATGGTTCGATCTGTAACCTGCATGTTAATTCGCATGAAAAAAAACATGTCGTTTTGCTGCGATGGCGAGAACCGACCTGTTTCAGTCTCTTGACGTAGCCAAGAAGCAAGGTGTAATTCGTTGGCAATATTTGTCATTGACTGTTTGGTGGGCCGTAGATACATTGTGTCTGCGCTTTGTCGGGGGGGGGGGGGGGGGGAGGGGCTAACGCCAAACAGGTGTTAAAGATGAGCTAAACAAATGTGTGTTCCAAAATGCGGACGTGTCTGGAGGTTTCTGGTGAACTTCCAGACATGAGCTGGATTTGCTTAGTCATGCCAGGCTGTGCTGGGCAATCATCTGTGCAAAATGTACTCAATTAAGTGGGTAACACTCCCAGTGTATTGCTTAATTGCCTGAGTATAGAATCATGAAGGGTGCATGCAGTATTCCTTAGCTGCAGATATTGCCTCCCAAAATTGCTTGCGTAAGATTGTTTGTATTCAACCTTTAAAATAGTTCCCTCCTTGAATCAAATGAAAAAGCCCTATAGTTGGAATGCAGCATTTCACGTGTCGCAAAATATCACTGCAGTTTACATGTTTTCCCATACATGTTACTTTGTCTTACGCCAGACACCTAATATGAAATTAAGTTCATATCACTGTTCCAGTTGTAATGCACCTTTTGTTCCTCCTTTTTCGCATTAACCTTTCATATAGTGCACTTCAGTGACAATAATTATGTCCTCCGTATCGGATGCGCACTTCACGTGAACTCGCATACAACCTGCACAATTGGCAAGATATTCTGAGAGTGGAAAGCAGCACCCGCACATATAAAAAACGCGTCTAAAGTTTTTGTAAATCGCTCATATCTTCTGCCACTGGACGAAACACGAGACCATGATACATTTATATTCAAATTGAAGCTGCCCTCAATTCTGCGTTCAATACTCGAACACTTGTTGATAGTTCTGTTCCAGAATTCTTCTCACTTCAGTTGTCACTTGGCCAAAATCATCCCTCGGCTTCTCGCGTCTCGCCTTGAACGCACGAGCCAAAGCATCCCGTGCGCAGCGAAGCCCCACCATCCTCAGCAACCTCTACTGCAGGTCCTGAAACCGGATGAATTGAGGATACCGTATTTTTACATCTAGACCCCATCGTTCACATTATCAGTCCCAATGGGGCTAATCTCGCACAGGTAACAAGAAGGAATATTTGATGAATAGTAAAAATGCGCTAACGCTGCCACAATCTTGCAGAACGATACAACTAAACTTAGCTGATAAAGGTTGAAATCCAAGCTGCCGCGTAGAGGAAAACGACGTCAAATACGAAAAAATCGCCTGTAATACACACACATGACGCACTGTCCCCCTGATTCCAGATATGGTTGGTACATTGCTGCCCATATCGGATCTGCAAACATTTACAATTCACAGATTTTGGCGCATGTACTAGGTACATACAGAGAGGCAGCCACAAAGGTGTGTGTGGGGGGGTACATATCCCGATGCATGTAAGAATTTAATATTGCCTACGTTTGTGGCGTTGCATGGATATAATGACCTTAAACCTTTCTGATTCCCTCTATATGTAAAAGCGAGAAGGTTCCTATATCCTTAGGTGCACCAGATTCACCACGAGATTCACTCCAGACGCTTGCCCTACACAAGAACTCTCCATTTTGCGAGATCTTCCGGCACGTCGATTAGGTTGTGGTCAACTAGCTTTTGTTCCAGTTCTGAATGAAGTAAAATACACTCGGCATTGTTTTAAAAGTGACATGTTCTAGGTGTCCAGGGACCACAGGGATATTTTTTTAAAACATCGAATCCGAGTTCTTGCTGGGGTGGCTTTATGAACCAGGGTCCTCTTGCTAAGCAGAGTTTATTGCGTCGATCATGGCCCCACCACACGATCCATGAATTTGAGTCAAACGACAGAATTTAGACAGAAAGTTTAACGTGCGTCAATGCAGCAACACGGCCGCCCGGTAGTTCGTCCCCGGCCTTATCGAGCCAGCTGCCAACTGAACACCTCAGCCGTGGGCTAAATGCGAGCGCGCGAAGTGACTCGAACTCCTTGTTGCCAGAACAGGGGAGACCAGTGTAGGCCAGAACTCTAGCCAACTAAGCTACCGCAGCGGCAAATTTTGGCTTTCAGAACATAAATATTGACTCCAATCAGTTGGCCTCAACCGTCAGCAAATCCCAGCATCAGACCTGCTCTTCATCAGACCTGCTCTTCATCAGACCTGCTCTTCATCAGACCTGCTCTTCATCAGACCTGCTCTTCATTACGACCTGCTCTTCATCAGACCTGCTCTTCATCAGACCTGCTCTTCATCAGACCTGCTCTTCATCAGACCTGCTCTTCATCAGACCTGCTCTTCATCAGACCTGCTCTTCATCAGACCTGCTCTTCATCAGACCTGCTCTTCATCAGACCTGCTCTTCATCAGACCTGCTCTTCATCAGACCTGCTCTTCATTACGACGCATCGCTCGAACTCCATCCGGCCAGTGCCTGCAGCTGTGGTTGCGCCGGCGGCCGCCGGGCGGCGCTAGTTGCGCCTCTTCACCAGGTGCGCGCCACCCAGCCCGCTGGGCGGGCTGGAGTTGCAGCCGTGTTTTGTGCAGCAGCGTGTGCACGTGGTGTGTGTGATGCCGAACCCGCGCGGGCGACAGCCCGAGTAGCAGATGGCGGTGCACTGGCGCAGTACGGTCCACAGTACGCCGTTACCGGTCAGGAAGTCCTCCTGCAGCACAACATCCGATCACCCATCAGACAGTCCTCCTGCAGCACAACATCCGATCACCCATCAGACAGTCCTCCTGCTACATAATATACATAAAGACATAAATACATAAAATATTAGTGCAAGTATGAGCCACAAGGGCCCTTCTTGGTTGCACTTTGTACACTCAACCAGTTGCCCACCAAATCCGTCAATCAGCCCTCCCTGTAATACTGAAAAGCAAGCCCTTTCTTCTTATAATGATTGTCTATGCTGTTTTTAAAGATGTTCAATGTGCTGCTACTGACGATGGTTGCTGGCAGCTGGTTCCAGTGTTCTACTACCCTGTTTGTGAAGGAAGTCTGTCTTAACCTTGTTTTGCTGTGGTTAACTTTAATTTTGAATCTATGACCTTTAATTGCATCATTTCTGTTAAATTCAAACATTTCCCCAAGGTATCCCCTCTCCAGACCATGGAAAAATTTAAAGACCTCGATGATATCTCCTCTCAGCCTTCTATATCTAAGTGGAAACATATTTAACTTCTTCAATCTTTCCTCATATGCCAGGTTGCTTAAACCATTAACCATTTTTGTAGCCCTCTTTTATACTCTCTCTAAAAGCCAACAATCTTTTTCATAGCTAGTAGACCAAGCTCGGATGCAGTATTCCAAATGTGGTCTGACATATGCACAGTAAAGCTTTCTGATGACTTCCTCACTTCTGTATTAAACATTCCTATTTATTGCCCCGAGCATTCCCAATGCCTTCTTCTTGGCTTCCTTGGTCTGTTCTGATCCCCCCAATTTTGTGTTTAGGATAACACCTAAATCCTTCTCCTGTTGAGTCACTGATAGCACTTGGCCACCCATCAAGTATGGAGCCTTCGTATGCTGCTTACCTACATGCATGATTTTGCACTTATCAAAATTAAAGTTCATTTGCCATTCTTCGCACCACTTCACAAGTTCGTCTTAGTCTTTTTGCAGCAAGATATGATCGTTTTGACCTGTTATTGCTCTAAAAACCTTCAAATCATCCGCAAATGTCAAAACTTTACTGCTTAGGCCACTTTCAATGCTATTTATAAATATAATGAATAGTAGTGGCCCCAGTATTCACCCCTGGGGGACTCCACTAAGAACATTTTGCCATGATGACTTTATACCATTTAGCATCACTCTTTGCTGTCTATCTGAAAGCCACAACTCTATCCATTTTAAGATGCTACCTGCAATACCATGGGACTGAAGCTGTATCATTAACCGTTTATGGGGTACCTTGTGGGGTATCTGTTGAAATTCCATTTTGTGAAACTGATCTTCCCGTCAATGATATGATACGGTCACCCGTCATGCAGTTCTCCTGGAACACAATATACGGCCTCCCATCAGACAGTCCTCTTGCAACGCAATATGCGGTTACCCGTCAACCAGTCCTCATGCAACACATCAGTCCTCCTACAACACAACATCCGGTCAGACAACAGACAATCCTCCTGCAACACAACATCCGGCCCCTCCCCCACCTTTCATAAAGTCCCCACCACCCACCCACCTTCCCCAGCGGAAATCGCAGTCTTCTGTGGCGTGTCTCCACCACTCCACCCTGCCCAGAGGCGAGCCCAGCTGGCGGGGAGGAGGGACGACAGCCCCCCAGCAGACTCACTTTGCAGAACACCTCGTTGGTACCGCACCGCACCAGGTTGGTCTTGTTCAGAGGCTCGTACAGACCCAGACAGGCGTCCTTCCCGTTGAACTCGGAGAAACGGAAGTCGAGGGAGCAGCTGAAGCAGGTCAGGTTGCCGTAGCTGGCGTCCCATATGCGGTATTCTGTGGTGCACGGATCCACTCAGGGTTGACCCTTGCTTGTAGCAGGGTACACGTACTAGGCGCTCCCTAGCATGCTGGCATTCCCTGCTTATTACACATCACAGATGTTTGTCATAAAATTGCAATAACATGGATGGATGTACGTACACTACAGGACACCGTGGGTTCGTGTGGAGTTTTCATTGCAGCAAGCTTTGATTTGGTTTGATTTTATTTGCTTTAAGTTCATTTGGCAATCTTAATTTGTGCTGGAGAATTCAAGTATTGAATACAAAATAAGTGATAAAAGTTGTGTTGTGAAACGTAATTATGTATTTTGAATTACCAAACTGACTGAATTGATTCCGCACATACGCATCAAGGTCATTGCCAACCAATTTTAAATCCAATCCGCAAAACGCCTCGTTTACCTCTTCATTCAAATTGCGGTCCCTTTTCATTGACAATATGTAAGATATTACCCAGATGTCTGATAGTGGTCATATTTTCTCTCCATTTACTCCACGACTGCATCGTACGTGATCAGGTGTGCGGCCTCTCATGCTGCTGCGGCGAAGACGCCCGGGCGTGTGTTAGACGCAAGAGGGTGCCGACGGTAAATATTATAAAATGTTTCAGGAAACGAAATTGCCGCAGCACTCCCTATCATGTAACCAAAGTATGGCTGGGAGAAGAGAAATGGGTAAAAAGATTGATACATCTAGCTCTACATTCCCGTCATTTCCAGGCGAAGACCAGCATAGTGGCCAAGACACCACAGGGATAACATGTGCCGGAAACTAGCAATGAAGTATTGCGCAATGACCATCCAACGACCATCAATAGTATCTCGCGCAATGACCATGCTTCGACCAATAATAATATCTTGCGCAACGACCATCCCTGACCAACAACATCTTACCAAATGACCACTCTGTGACAAACAATGAACACCCCCTGACCAACAATAGGATGACATTCTGACCGATCAAGAATTACACTTTCTTGAAGAATAAGTTATTTCATCGAATGCTAATTCAAATGACACACATCTACTAATGTATTTGATGATAATTAATGATGTATTTAACACGTTCATATACCCCTTCGTTGATACCAGCAGCATTAGTACAAATTGTATAATTTAAAACCTCTTCCAACTAAACTGTGTGTGATGCTTATGTTAGCGAGACCTTCGCCCACTAGTATATTTCCCATCCCTGAAACAATGCAAACGACTAGGAAGGACAGACCGGTCAGCCTGCAGAGCATATAAGACACGAAACACATTATTTTACGGGTACGTTCTCACACCATGGTGACACCCAATGCTAGGTTTCGGAGTCGTTTTCTGTGTTAACAATGACAATAGTAATATGTCAAAGGCCAATAGGTTGAACAACGATTACATCGCAATTGAGGTCATGTTTCATGAGATGAGTGTCATGAATTTGCATCACATTAAATGAATCGGCCACGTCTCATCTACGGCTCGTCGTTACCCGGTCACAATTGCTCAATATCCCCATACCCACCTGACTTGAAATAAATTATGGCTGCCCATCTCCTAATAACGTACGTCAAGGCGGCTAGGTGGATTTCAAGACAATGCAATTATATGATATGATCAAAAGACTATCTACTGCGTATTAATGAAAAGGAATACAATTCAAAGTCAAGTAAACTTACTGCAGACCTTGAAAACAAATATATGTCCAACACTCAGCAGATATCTAGCGCTCCCGGCCCACGTCCAACCAAAAATAGGGACTTTGGCCAAAGTGTGGCAGGCGGATTAGAGATTTGCATGGCACCATAGAAGGTGAGTAATAGGGCGACTCAACCTACCTGGAAGCTCAACTAAGCTCACTTCCCCCTACTGCTTACAATTCGACCGCCCGATACCGGCGCTCCCGGTAGCATTGCACCAATCGCAATGATGCCACGCATTGAGAGGAATGTATTGAGAGTCCCATCCATTTTAGATTGCGAGTTCGCCCAAGTGCGTCTGGGAACGCACGTGCGTGCTCTGTGCGCACGTGTGCTTATGCTCACCGCGCTTCTGAGCCAGAGCGATCACGGAGAGATGACAGATGAGGACGACGGCGCTCCACATCCTGTAGCTGCGTGTCATGTCACCTGCAGAGGTCAGGTCAGACTGTAGTGTAGCTATGTCACGCATGTCTAGATTATGGTGCATGTTATTACTGCCTCGTACAGTTGGCACAAGTCTTATATATATACATATACATATACATATATATGCATATATATATATATATATATATATATATATATATATATATATATATATATATATATATATATATGTACATATATATATATATGAAAATATATATATATATATATATATATATATATATATATATATATATATATATATATATATATATATATATATCCATATATAGATAAGAGTTCGCGGCATGTCTTCACGCACACACGGTTTGAAAAAAATGCTTGTGAAATGTAGCATGCAGACATGTTGACCTCGTATCAAACGACCTGCGAACTCTGCAGAATACTCTCTCAATGGCTTGTTTACTGTGTGATTTTCGACGCACTTTATGCTTGATTACGGCTAATGGCGCCGTCCACACTGCTTCGCCGGTGGGCCGCGGGATTGGGAAATGTGCCGGGTGGCGCGAGTGTCGAACCGGGGACCTTTGGTACGGATCTTAGCACCTTTGTCACTCGGCCATCGCCGCCCCACGTTTCCAATGGTAAATGCAGCAAATTTCAATTTGTTTATTCAATCAAATTGAAATTTTATTTTGCGTCGAATTCCATGGCCGTTCCGTCTCACGTTCGCCCTGCATTTGCCTTCGCAGCCATTACGTGAACATTTGAGGTCGGTCTTAAATCACCCAAACCCGCACCCAGTTTTCAGCTATGACGTCACCTTATTGACCTTCATTAACCCGTCCCGTCTCGGAGGGGTCTTCAACCGCCCCCTGATGTTTTTTCCTCTTTCGTTTTCGTGCGATGCTTAGTTTGGACTTTAGAGGGGGTCTTCAACCGCCCCCCCCCCGAGACGGGGTGGGAGGATTTGACAGGAAAGACGGCGCGGGTTAAGTGTCTCCGCATGCTGCTGGTTCGTAATGAACGGTGAGGCACGAGGGAACGATTGGAGTTTAAAATAACTATTAGCCAGTACCGTCTCATGGGGTCTTCAACCGCCCCCATCAGATTTATCGCGGATAGTGAACGAACGACGCTCGGCGGCGCGCCAAAATTTGGGATACCTTTTTCCACATCAGTTTGGCATGATGTTTCCAAAAGTTTAAGTCAGGTCATTCTGCGTCAGTGAGTTAGTTAAGGTCAAATCAGGTCACCTACAAAACGTTCAATCAGTCGTCACCTGTAACGGATACATATATTTTAATGAAACTTTCAGTGTTTGCTTAATTTTGGGGATGCAACAAAACCTACGGAGGAAATTTTGCTTCTTTTTCCTTTTTTGACTACTTATAAATTTTCCATATTTGCCTATTGGAGTTCAAATCGAAAATTATGGCTAAAGTAAGCATTTTGTATTAGAGAAAGTTGACTTCCAGCAACATTTCTCGGTCTCCTCTACCCATTAGAAAAGGAAAATGAAAGAAAATGTGAACTCAAAATTTAGGAATTCCAAAATAAATTGGGAGGGGGTAAAAAATTGTATGGCCCTGGTCGATTTCGCTGTCCTCTTCTGATTACAAATAAATCGTTCTCTTCAAATATCTCCCAAAATGAACTTCCAAGAGCTAAGTGAATTGTGAAAACCTAGCCCCATAGTGACGTCACTTTTGGGGAAAAATTGTCTTGGGGATGGACCCGGCCCCTGCTCGTCGAGCGATTTCCGATGACACCTCTTTCGTTTTCGTGCCACGCATAATTTGGATTTTAGAGGGGGAGTTACTATCCCCCACCCGAGACGGAGTGTGAGGATCCGACAGGAGAGACGTCGCGTGTTAAGAAGTACAGGCCCTTTTGGACCCTTCCAAGTTGCAGATGTTGCGGAGAGCTATGTGGAGCATTGTTTAACTAAAAATGAAAGTAACCATCAATGTAACCAACTGTTCATGTTAATTGGGAATACAATCACAAAATTGTCTGATATACTTCTGGCTTGACCATTCTTTGGAGGCAACATAATTACAGACAAGTTTTACAGCACATGCTGTCTCCATCCGGTCTTCTACATATGTTGACGAAAGGTTTTAAACATCAGCGAAGTCCAAGTTTTCCGCCAGGTGTCACGGTGGAAGCACGTCCGTTTGGAGCTCCAGCTTTCCAGATAAGTCGTTGCAGAACAGGGCCGTACACTAGTCTAAGCTGTGGATAGGTGTTTATGAATGACTTCTGTGATTATATTTCATTAGTTCTTATCTGATAAGCACTTTCGTAGCACGAAAATTATACTATATCAACCTAGCGAGGCTGCGGAGCGCCATTTTGTTTTTAGGCGCGGCCTCGCGGCTTCGATTTCTGTAGTGTAGAAGAATAGGTTTTCGTCATTTTTGCGTTAAAGTTTAGATTTGGATTTAAACAGTTGGCTTCAATTACCCTAGGTATATCTCCATATACCGGGTAATTGTAGAGGTATATGGGCTTCTTCATATTTGGAGTATTTTAGTTTTTTTTTTTAGTTGGAGATATTACAAGTGTGTAGATATCATAAGTACATTAGAAAACACTAATACTTTCTAATAAGAAGGGTATTCTGTAAAGGTAGGAGGGACAGAAGGTGCATCACCAGGCCTGGTGCCAAGCTGAAGGACCTGGTACCAGTGGTGGCACAGGTCACCAGTGATCACCAGTTTAGAACCGTTTTAGTACAGGCAGGGGTGAATAACATAGGTCCTGCTAGGAGTCAGGAGCTTCTGCGGGACTACAGGGCCCTTCTGACCACCCTAAAGGGTAAGAATTGGAGAGTCATTGTAACTGCACTTTTGCCTAGGGCTGGAGCCTCCCCTGAGTGGAGCTCTAGGGTACTGGCAGCCAATGCCAGGGTAGTTAAGCTCTGTCATGAGTTAGATTTCACCTTTGTAGACGAGCGGTGCAGGTTTTATGCATCATGGAACCTCTATCAGAGGGATGGCCTGCACTTCTCCGAGAAGGGGGTCCATGTGTTAGGCAAAGTGTATGAGCGTATCCTTCAGGGAAACTAGGAAATGGGGTGGGGAGGGATGAAATTGCATTGCCGATTCAGGAATATTCCAATAGTGTCAGCCAAGGCAATAGAACCTCAAAGTCGGCAAATAGGGACAGCAGTAGCTCAAGGAGGCAGAGTGGTAGTTCATCCAGTGATGAAAGAGCTCCTCAGGATGAAAAAACCAAAGGTGGAGCATGGAGTTGGAGCATATGTTAGATGTATGATGTTTAATGCTCAAAGTATCCGATCCAAATTTGATGAGTTCAAGTGTTATATTGCTGAGGAGGAACCAGATTTTGTTTGCATTACGGAAGCATGGGTCAGTGAAGAGTATTTTCTAGATAACTTGCAGGACTATGAGATCCAGGGATACAATCTTTTTTCGTGCAATAGGTGTCCAGCAGTGAAAGGGGGTGGTGTAATGCTCTATGTGGATAGCTTATTCAGTTCTCAAAAAGTAGCAGGTGGGATAAAAATGTGCCTGTGGAGTCCATTTTGCTTGATGTCACTGTGGGAAAAGGCAACAGCAATACACTGAGGATAGGAGCTTTCTACCGATCAGGAACCCCGCCACATTCCCAGCAATTGGAGCTTGATAAGGTGATGTGTGAGGAAATCAGTAGAAACTTTCAGAGGAAGTGCTTCATTCTTGGTGACTTTAATCTAAAATGATATGAAAATGTTCCTGTTGGCTCCCCATCATGCAAAATGTTTAGGAAATGCCTTGAAGAGGACCTGTTCTTACACCAGTTTGTATCGGAACCTACCAGGCATGGCTCATTCTTGGACCTTGTATTCGAAGAAGTGATCATAACATAGTTAGATTCAAGGCATATGTAGGGGAAATTATTATGGATAATTTGGTAAAGGTTCCAAATTTCAACAGAGCAGACTTTGACTGCATGAGAGCAGCTTTAAGTGTCATCAGATGGGAAGAAGAATTCTCCATTTTAAATGCCTGTGAATCTTACTTCAAGGAAATTCAGATTAGTCATGTCCCCCAAAAGCAAAGACGCAAAAGAAATGTAGGAAATCCATCATGGTTTACACCAGACTTGATAAAAGCATTTAAGGCTAAGAAAGCTGCATTTAGAGTGTTTAAAGAAACTTCAAATATCGTTCATCTAAAGCCATATCGGAAAGCTAGAGACACTGTGAAGCAAAAAACCAGAGCAGCAAAGCGAGCAAAAGAAATGGATTTAGCTAGGAACCGTAATGGGGACAGTAAAAAGTTTTTTAGTTTCTACAAGCTGTATAAAGTTTCTAGCACAATTGGTCCACTGGAAGTAAATGGGACTACACTGGGTGAGGATAGTGAGATGGTTGAGGAGCTGGGAAAGCAGATTAAATCAGTGTTTACATTGGAAGATATGACCAATCTGCCGACCGTACACCATAGTTCAGTGACATGGGATCGGACAAATGATGTTGATTTCATTGATAGTGATGTTGTTAACAATCATATCAGGAAAATAAAGCCAAAGAAGGCAGCAGGACCTGATGAAATTTATGCTAGGGTGTTGCGGGAAACTGAATAGGAACTGGCATTTCCACTTAGTATAATATTTTGTAGATCAGTTTCACAAAATGAAATTCCAACCGATTGGAAAAGGGCAAATGTAGTTCCTATTGTCAAGAAAGGAGAAAGAGGCAAAGTTGAAAACTATAGGCCAGTAAGTCTCACATCCCTAGTCTGCAAGGTACTCGAATAAAATATCAAGGATAGAATAGTTAGTTATCTGGAAGGTAGCAGATTGATTAAAGATACTCAACATGGGTTTAGAAAAGGACGATCGTGTCTCACAAACCTCTTGGACTTTTTGAACTTCGCCACAGAACAATTTGATCAGGGAAATCAGGTTGATGTAGCATATCTTGACTTTAGTAAGGCCTTTGACAAGGTACCCCATAAACGGTTAATGATACAGCCTCAGTCCCATGGTATTGCAGGTAGCATCTTAAAATTGCTAGAGTTGTGGCTTTCAGATAGACAGCAAAGAGTGATGCTAAATGGTACAAAGTCATCATGGCAAAATGTTCTTAGTGGAGTCCCCCAGGGGTCAGTACTGGGGCCACTACTGTTCATTATATTTGTAAATAACTTTGAAAGTGGCCTAAGCAGTAAAGTTTTTCAATTTGCAGATGATTTGAAGGTCTTTAGGGCAATAACAGGTCAAGATGATCATATCTCGCTGCAGAAAGACTTAGACGAACTTGTGAAGTGGTCCGAAGAATGGCAAATGAAATTTAATTTTGATAAGTGCAAAATCATGCATGTAGGTAAGCAGCATATGAAGGCTCCATACTTGATGGGTGGCCAAGTGCTATCAGTGACTCAACAGGAGAAGGATTTAGGTGTTATTCTAAGCACAAAACTGGGGGCATCAGAACAGACCAACGAAGCCAGGAAGAAGGCACTGAGAATGCTCGGGGCAATAAATAGGAATGCATCATACAGAAGTGAGGAAGTGATCAGGAAGCTTTACTGTGCATACGTCAGGCCACATTTGGAATACTGCATCCAAGCTTGGTCTCCTAGCTATGAAAAAGATTGTTGGCTTTTAGAGAGAGTACAAAAGAGGGCTACAAAAATGGTTAATGGCATAAGCAACCTGGCATATGAGGAAAGATTGAAGAAATTGAACATATTTTCACTTAGATATAGAAGGCTGAGAGGAGATCTCATCGAAGTCTTTAAATTTGTCCATGGTCTGGAGAGGGGATATCTTGGGGACCAGCTGCCAAAAACTATTGTAAGTAGCAGCACATTGAACGTCTTTAAAAGCAGCATAGACAATCATTATAAGAATAGAGGGCTTGCTTTTAAGTATTGCAGGGAGGGCTGATCGACAGATTTGGTGGGCAACTGGTGAGTGTACAGAGTGCAACCAAGAAGGGCCCTTGTGGCTCATAGTTGCGCTGATCTCTTATGTCTTTATGTCAATGTCTTTAAGTAACGACTATACTTCAATACCAAAATAGCAATATACATTTGGGTAAGGGCATGTAACGAACAACGCAAGAATGTCCCTGTCTTCTATTTCTATACACACGTCGATCCGCGGTGCTTCATTTTCTACTGTACTCCACTTGCGCGTGTGTGTGGATGAACGAGTGTGTACGTGAGCGAGTTTGTGAGTGAACGAGCGAGTAAGTGGATGAGTGAGTAAGAGGGGACCAGCCCGTGTGCAGCATAACACAGCACAGACGTCACCTGCACTCGCCGACTTGTACACTCCGTAATCTCCCACCGATACTATCACCCACCATGACATCCAACAAGTAACTTACGCGCTCACATGTCACTATCTCACAAAGGCCTCAATCACCCACCGATACTACCACCCACCATGACATCCAACAAGTAACTTACGCGCTCACATGTCACTATCTCACAAAGGCCGCAATCACCCACCGATACTACCACCCACCATGACATCCAACAAGTAACTTACGCGCTCACATGTCACTATCTCACAAAGGCCTCAATCACCCACCGATACTACCACCCACCATGACATCCAACAAGTAACTTACGCGCTCACATGTCACTATCTCACAAAGGCCGCAATCACCCACCGATACTATCACCCACCATGACATCCAACAAGTAACTTACGCGCTCACATGTCACTATCTCACAATCTCCCACCGATACTACCACCCACCATGACATCCAACAAGTAACTTACGCGCTCACATGTCACTATCTCACAATCTCCCACCGATACTACCACCCACCATGACATCCAACAAGTAACTTACGCGCTCACATGTCACTATCTCACAAAGGCCTCATCCCACCGATACTATCACCCACCATGACATCCAACAAGTAACTTACGCGCTCACATGTCACTATCTCACAATCTCCCCCACCGATACTACCACCCACCATGACATCCAACAAGTAACTTACGCGCTCACATGTCACTATCTCACAAAGGCCTCAATCACCCACCGATACTACCACCCACCATGACATCCAACAAGTAACTTACGCGCTCACATGTCACTATCTCACAATCTCCCACCGATACTACCACCCACCATGACATCCAACAAGTAACTTACGCGCTCACATGTCACTATCTCACAAAGGCCGCAATCACCCACCGATACTATCACCCACCATGACATCCAACAAGTAACTTACGCGCTCACATGTCACTATCTCACAATCTAATCACCCACCGATACTACCACCCACCATGACATCCAACAAGTAACTTACGCGCTCACATGTCACTATCTCACAACCCACCGATACTATCACCCACCGATACTATCACCCACCATGACATCCAACAAGTAACTTACGCGCTCACATGTCACTATCTCACAATCTCCCACCGATACTACCACCCACCATGACATCCAACAAGTAACTTACGCGCTCACATGTCACTATCTCACAAAGGCCTCAATCACCCACCGATACTATCACCCACCATGACATCCAACAAGTAACTTACGCGCTCACATGTCACTATCTCACAATCACCCACCGATACTACCACCCACCATGACATCCAACAAGTAACTTACGCGCTCACATGTCACTATCTCACAACCAATCACCCACCGATACTACCACCCACCATGACATCCAACAAGTAACTTACGCGCTCACATGTCACTATCTCACAAAGCCCAATCACCCACCGATACTACCACCCACCATGACATCCAACAAGTAACTTACGCGCTCACATGTCACTATCTCACAAAGCCTCAATCACCCACCGATACTATCACCCACCATGACATCCAACAAGTAACTTACGCGCTCACATGTCACTATCTCACAAACCCAATCACCCACCGATACTATCACCCACCATGACATCCAACAAGTAACTTACGCGCTCACATGTCACTATCTCACAAAGGCCGCAATCACCCACCGATACTATCACCCACCATGACATCCAACAAGTAACTTACGCGCTCACATGTCACTATCTCACAAACCCAATCACCCACCGATACTATCCACCCACCATGACATCCAACAAGTAACTTACGCGCTCACATGTCACTATCTCACAAATCACAAAGCCCAATCTCCCACCGATACTACCACCCACCATGACATCCAACAAGTAACTTACGCGCTCACATGTCACTATCTCACAAAGGCCTCAATCACCCACCGATACTACCACCCACCATGACATCCAACAAGTAACTTACGCGCTCACATGTCACTATCTCACAATCCAATCACCCACCGATACTACCACCCACCATGACATCCAACAAGTAACTTACGCTCACATGTCACTATCTCACAACCCACTGATACTACCACCCACCATGACATCCAACAAGTAACTTA
Organism: Imbricaverruca yamaguchii; assembly: GCA_034440575.1. Classification (NCBI taxonomy): domain Eukaryota; kingdom Metazoa; phylum Arthropoda; class Thecostraca; family Neoverrucidae; genus Imbricaverruca; species Imbricaverruca yamaguchii. Next base: position 1,961,865 of record JAOTOL010001582.1, on the reverse strand, counting down.
CGCGCTCACATGTCACTATCTCACAACCCAATCACCCACCGATACTACCACCCACCATGACATCCAACAAGTAACTTACGCGCTCACATGTCACTATCTCACAATCTCACCCACCGATACTACCACCCACCATGACATCCAACAAGTAACTTACGCGCTCACATGTCACTATCTCACAAAGGCCTCAATCACCCACCGATACTATCACCCACCATGACATCCAACAAGTAACTTACGCGCTCACATGCCACTATCTCACAACTCACCCACCGATACTACCACCCACCATGACATCCAACAAGTAACTTACGCGCTCACATGTCACTATCTCACAAAGGCCCAATCACCCACCGATACTACCACCCACCATGACATCCAACAAGTAACTTACGCGCTCACATGTCACTATCTCACAAAGGCCCAATCACCCACCGATACTACCACCCACCATGACATCCAACAAGTAACTTACGCGCTCACATGTCACTATCTCACAAAGGCCTCAATCACCCACCGATACTACCACCCACCATGACATCCAACAAGTAACTTACGCGCTCACATGTCACTATCTCACAAAGGCCGCAATCACCCACCGATACTACCACCCACCATGACATCCAACAAGTAACTTACGCGCTCACATGTCACTATCTCACAAAGGCCGCAATCACCCACCGATACTACCACCCACCATGACATCCAACAAGTAACTTACGCGCTCACATGTCACTATCTCACAAGCCCAATCACCCACCGATACTACCACCCACCATGACATCCAACAAGTAACTTACGCGCTCACATGTCACTATCTCACAAGGCCTCATCCCACCGATACTACCACCCACCATGACATCCAACAAGTAACTTACGCGCTCACATGTCACTATCTCACAAAGGCCTCAATCACCCACCGATACTATCACCCACCATGACATCCAACAAGTAACTTACGCGCTCACATGTCACTATCTCACAAAGGCCTCAATCACCCACCGATACTATCACCCACCATGACATCCAACAAGTAACTTACGCGCTCACATGTCACTATCTCACAAAGGCCGCAATCACCCACCGATACTATCACCCACCATGACATCCAACAAGTAATTTACTCGTTCACATGCCACTATCTCACAATCACCTGCCGCAATCACCCACCGGCACAATCACTTATCGCGTCATTCGCCCAGTAATTCACGCACTCACTCATTTGTGCACTCACTAACTCGATATTCACTCATACACCTACTCGCGCACTCATTGATTCACGTACCCACTCGTTCATCCACACGCACGCACAAGTGGAGTGTACTAGAAGATGAAGTTTCACGGACATTCGTGTGTGTACAGACAATAGCGAACATTCTTACACTGGTGGGGTCTCAATTAATGTCCTTGATACAATATCTTCTATTATATCTGTATTTAATTAACGTCGATATTTGGACTTAGATAACGTTTAAAACTATTTTGTCAATATCATTAGATGGCCTGATGCATGAAGTATCTGCTACACATCTTGTGAGTAAAATGTGTAAACTCTGCATCAGAATAAGGATCTGTCCCGAATTTTATCAGACCATTTTGTGATTACACTTTCAATTGATATGAGCATTTGGTTACTTTTCATACTCATCCTTGTGGACCCTTATTGCTTGTCTTCACCTGTATATGCACACTTGTTTCCAGATATTGGTGGACAATAGTTTCCAGATGTTGGTGGACCTCTGTTTCCAAATAGTGGTGGACACCTGTGTCCAAATGTCGCTGGACAACTGGGCACAGGTGACCACCGTTGACGATTTGTATGGTTCGATCAGATTATAGAAAACAGCTGGCTATTTTTGGGGCACCGACGAATCACGCTACTGGCGCGTGGAAAAATCAGAGTTGTGCTGCCACATGCTGCGGCGCGCCGAGAATGCCAATATCGATATATTATACTTATGTATTAATATTATTGTACTGAGAACTACAGTTATGCAACCAAATTCACCAATATAGGCATCGATTATAGATCCCATCCAGTTGCACGAAGGGCTTTTGAAGCATCAGAATCACAAACTATTCCAGGCTATAATTGGTGCCACATGATAAATCAATGTCTATTCCCATGGTTGTTATGTTGAAATTATCCTTCGAGTTTGGATGGCAATATGTGATAATGGTACATGACTGAAGTACATAGAGATGGCTTCTACCCTGTCGAAGCCTGATTGGCTTGCATCCCTCGGTATCGTTTTCTTGTCGTTACCTTGGGAATTTACGATAAACAAGCAATGCATCAGGGGCCGCCTGAGGCACATTTAGCTCATCACGGAGCATGCTGGTCAGGCGCCAAAACGGCCCGAGAAGGTCTGAATTTTCACCACTCGGTGCGCATGCGTAGCCTTAAATAAGGTACAAAGTGCAACACCAGACACGATGTTGCATCCACTAGAAAAGTACACCATCGTGACGGATTAAATGTTTTTATCAGTGTGATCAGCAACGTGTTGTTTCTTCCTATCTTACAAGCAAGGTAAGGCAAGCAAGATCTTATCTTATTTGTCACCCTGACAAAAGAATCAAGCCGAAAAATCACGGTACTTTTCCGGTGACCATAAAATCATATCATTGCACGATGCCCAGTGGCCTATTAATAAGGAAGCTGCGAGGCGCAGCTTTCTGTATCGGGCGGCCAGCCAGTGGAATAATAGGGTTGATAATCAGGGGCGTATTTGATGGCATGTTTTACCATTTTATCTTTTTCCATTGATGTTTTGCGTTATATATTGTTTTTCGTAATTCGAGCTTCTCTTTTATGATTTAACCATGTATTGATGCGAGTGCTGAAAAGCCATGAATGTGGAGAACTCAATATACGACCATGACTTATGACTATGACTATGATTATTAGCAACATAAATATATGGTCTGTATTTGTAATTGTACTTGCAATTGTACTTGTGTAATTGTACTGCCTGTATGTTTGTATTTGCAAGCATACATAAAGACATAAAGACATAAAGACATGAAAGATAAGTGCAACTATGGGCCACAAGGGCCCTTCTTGGTTGCACTGTGTACACTCAACCAGTTGCCCACCAAATCCGTTGATCAGCCCTCCCTGTAATACTTAAAAGCAAGCTCTCTATTCTTATAATGATTGTCTATGCTGCTTTTAAAGACGTTCAATGTGCTGCTAGTTACAATAGTTTCTGGCAGCTGGTTCCAGTGTTCGACTACCCTGTTAGTGAAGAAAGACTGTCTCAGCAATATTCTGCTGTGGTTAACTTTAATTTTGAATTGATGACCTCTAATTGCATCATTTCTATTAAATTCAAGCATTTCCCCGAGATAACCCCTCTTCAGACCGTGGACGAATTTAAAGACCTCGATGAGATCTGCTCTCAGCCTTCTATATCTAAGTGAAAACATATTTAATTTCTTCAATCTTTTCGACTTTAGGGTGGATGGATCATTGGCAGTTTGCATATTACATGGGTGATACGCAAACTGCCAATAATCCTTCCACCCTAAAGTCCCCAACATATTATACAACGTGAGTCTCTCCCTCCATCGCAGCCTTGCTGCCGACAATGGACATGCAATAGTAAATATACTCTCGCATACCTACTAAATCTCATCTGTCCAGTATTTTTGTCGGCGACATTTTCTGAGCGCATGCATCTCCCCCACCCTCCCAATAGCTTCCTGAGACCTTGCAGACAAAACATTGACCACCCATCTCTTCAAAGGTCTTTGCACACATGAAAATAGTCTAAGAAGACAAAACATTGACCACCCATCTCTTCAAAGGTCTCTACATACATGAAAAGAGTCTTGTAAGCATCGCGGAAACTGCGCCATCATTGGATCAGCATGGGTCAGAGGCGTCACGAGACATGCGGCTGATGTGAGCAGTGGTCGGCCGTGACCTCTAAGGTCAGCAGTGTTCGGCCGTGGCCTCTAAGGTCAGCAGTGTTTGGCCGTGACCTCTAAGGCGCCCAATGTGAGCAGTGTTCGGCCGTGACCTCTAAGGTCAGCAGTGTTCGGCCGTGGCCTCTAACGTGAGCAGTGTTCGGCCGTGGCCTCTAAGGTCAGCAGTGTTCGGCCGTGGCCTCTAATGTGAGCAGTGTTTCGGCCGTGACCTCTAAGGCGACCGTGACCTAGGTCAGCAGTGTTCGGCCGTGGCCTCTAATGTGAGCAGTGTTTCGGCCGTGACCTCTAAGCTGAGCAGTGTTCGGCCGTGACCTCTAATGTGAGCAGTGTTCGGCCGTGGCCTCTAACGTGAGCAGTGTTCGGCCGTGACCTCTAATGTGAGCAGTGTTCGACCGTGACCTCTAAGGTCAGCAGTGTTCGGCCGTGGCCTCTAATGTGAGCAGTGTTCGGCCGTGGCCTCTAATGTGAGCAGTGTTCGGCCGTGGCCTCTAATGTGAGCAGTGTTCGGCCGTGACCTCTAAGGTCAGCAGTGTTCGGCCGTGGCCTCTAATGTGAGCAGTGTTCGACCGTGACCTCTAAGGTCAGCAGTGTTCGGCCGTGACCTCTAATGTGAGCAGTGTATCGGCCGTGACCTCTAAGGCGTGTTCGGCCGTGACCTCTAATGTGAGCAGTGTTAGACTGTGACCTCTAAGGTCAGCAGTGTTCGGCCGTGGCCTCTAATGTGAGTAGTGGTCGGCCGTGACCTCTAAGGTCAGCAGTGTATCGGCCGTGACCTCTAATGTGAGCAGTGTTCGGCCGTGACCTCTAAGGCGTGTTCGGCCGTGACCTCTAATGTGAGCAGTGTATCGGCCGTGACCTCTAATGTGAGCAGTGTTCGGCCGTGACCTCTAAGCTGACCAGAATATATCAATGAATGCTTTGATTATTCTTGAAACTAAAGGACATTTTATTACGTCTGTTGTGATACACTTCCTAGGCCGAAACAACTTCAAATTAGCTACAGGTAGTAAAACATTGGTGAAAAAAGTAAAATGGTTTCAAGACATTGGCGCATTTTTGGTCGTCCGAAAATACCTGGCACCTTGATACTGGGTTCTGTCCCCCCCCCCCCCACATAACGGGTGACTAAATCCACCAGATCGATCACTCGCCAATTTTCAACGCCACCAACATCAAACATTCTCCTCCCCTGCCGATCTCTGGGAACGATTAAAGTACTGTAAATAATTTCCGGATCTTGAACCCCCTGCCTCAAAATTTATGCATGTCATTGAAATGTTTCTTCTTCGGATGGAAAATCCTTCCGTTCTACGACGCTCGCAAGGCGCATAGTTGGATCCTCAATAATTGCCAAATACGCAAGCGTTGAATGCCAGCTGAAGCAGACGCACCGTATCAAGCAAATGTAAGCTTGTCCGTCATAGAGCAAGTAAATCGAAGCTTGTCCATTACACTCACGTACCTTCAATTCAGGCTCAGCCGCTGCTGAAGGTCTCCCTCCCGACCTGCAGGGCCGCCTCTCCTTCAACTCACGCTCAGCCGCTCCTGAAGGTCTCCCTTCCGACCTACAGGACCGCCTCTCCTTCAACTCACGCTCAGCCGCTCCTGAAGGTCTCCCTTCCGACCTGCAGGACCGCCTCTCCTTCAACTCAGGCTCAGCCGCTCCTGAAGGTCTCCCTCCCGACCTGCAGGACCGCCTCTCCTTCAACTCATGCTCAGCCGCTCCTGAAGGTCTCCCTTCCGACCTGCAGGACCGCCTCTCCTTCAATTTAGGCTCGGCCGCTCCTGAAGGTCTCCCCCCCCGACCTGCAGGACCGACTCTCCTTCAACTCACGCTCAGCCGCTCCTGAAGGTCTCCCTCCCGACCTGCAGGACCGCCTCTCCTTCAACTCAGGCTCAGCCGCTCCTGAAGGTCTCCCTCCCGACCTGCAGGACCGCCTCTCCTTCAACTCACGCTCAGCCGCTCCTGAAGGTCTCCCTTCCGACCTGCAGGACCGCCTCTCCTTCAACTTAGGCTCGGCCGCTCCTGAAGGTCTCCCTCCCGACCTGCAGGACCGCCTCTCCTTCAACTCACGCTCGGCCGCTCCTGAAGGTCTCCCTCCCGACCTGCAGGACCGCCTCTCCTTCAACTCACGCTCGGCCGCTCCTGAAGGTCTCCCTCCCGACCTGCAGGGCCGCCTCTCCCTTCAACTTAGGCTCGGCCGCTCCTGAAGGTCTCCCTCCCGACCTGCAGGACCGCCTCTCCTTCAACTCACGCTCGGCCGCTCCTGAAGGTCTCCCTCCCGACCTGCAGGACCGCCTCTCCTTCAACTCACGCTCAGCCGCTCCTGAAGGTCTCCCTCCCGACCTGCAGGACCGCCTCTCCTTCAACTCACGCTCGGCCGCTCCTGAAGGTCTCCCTCCCGACCTGCAGGACCGCCTCTCCTTCAACTCACGCTCGGCCGCTCCTGAAGGTCTCCCTCCCCGACCTGCAGGACCGCCTCTCCTTCAACTCACGCTCAGCCGCTCCTGAAGGTCTCCCTCCCCGACCTGCAGGACCGCCTCTCCTCCTCCGAACTCACGACTCGGCCGCTCTCCCGCACTGGACTCTCTCCGTCCGGCCGACTGGACTCTCTCCTCCCCAGCTCTCCGTCCGGCCGACAAGCGGACTGGCTCTCTCTCCGTCCGCAGCAGCTCCGGAGTTCCGGTCAACTGGATTTGGCTCTTCTCTCCACCCGAACAACTGGACTGGGCTCTCCGTTCGGCCGACTGGACTGGGCTCTCCGTCCGGCCGACTGGACTGGGCTCTCCGTCCGCTGCAGCTCCGACCGACTGGACTGGGCTCTCCGTCCGGCCGACTGGACTGGGCTCTCCGTCCGCTGCAGCTCCGACCGACTGGACTGGGCTCTCCGTCCGCGGCAGCTCCGACTGACTGGACTGTGCTCGCGTGTGCCAGCAGATAACGAGCGGACGTCGCGTGACGCGGCGCCGGCGGCGACTGGGGTCACTTCTCTGGCCTGAGGCCGCGGCCGGTGGCCCCTACGGCGCCGGTCGATAGGTGTGCCGTGCACGGACCGACACGGCCCCAGGCCGTTCGTCGAAACGGCCGGCCCAAGGTGAGGCGGGTCGTTACCGGCCGCTGCTGGCTCTGATTTCTCAGCATGTTCTGCCCGAATGCGACAGCCACAGAGGTTCGATTCGGGTCCTGGGGGAAGGTGGCTTCAGCTCCCATTTGGGTCTTGGGAGAAGGTGGCTTCGGCTCCCATTTGGGTCTTGGGAGAAGGTGGCTTCAGCTCCTATTTGGGTCCTGGAGGAAGGTGGCTTCAGCTCCTATTTGGGTTTTGGGGGTAGGTGGCTTCGCCTCCCGGTTGGGTCCTAGGGAAGATACCTGGGAAATTGGCTTCATCTCCAACGTAGATCCTGGGGAATATATGTTACGAGAGATGGCTTCAGCTCCAATGTGAGTTCTGGGGATAATATATGAATGAAGGTGGCTTCAGCTCCCACGTGGGTTCTGGAAAAATATGTGGGGGAGATGGCTTTAGCTGTAATGTGAGCTATGAGGGATACTACGTGAGTGAAAGTGGCTTCAGCTCCCACGTGGGTTCTGGATGAAAGTGGCTTCAGCTGTGGATCCTGGGGGAAGATATCTGGGGGAGGGTGGCTTCAGCTCCTGTGTGAATTCTGGCAAAGGCTGGATTCAGCTCCCACGTGGGTCCTGGGGAATATACCTGGATAAATGTGACTTCTATCTCCGTGTGGCCACTGGGGGGAAGTGACTTCGGTCAGGAGTGCACGGAGAATGCCAATAGGAGACGTGAAAGCCTACCGAAGATTGGATACATTTGTCCTAAAATATGTTTCTTGGACATTTTATAATTTGCATTTGGAATGCCATGTATATGAAGTTTACTGAGATGATGAGACCAGGAATTTCCCGCGCAAATGCTTACGTTTCAGGTTGCGGGCAAAACAATGCATAAAAGGGGCTTTGAGTTTGGTAGCGTACCATAAAAAGAAATGTTTAACAAACAAAACAAAAAATCCAGTATAATCTAACCTAGCCTAGCTTTACCTACCTTTGAAGAAATAAGGATTAAAAAAGGAAGGAAAAGTCCGACAATACATTTCCGAAACATTCCAAAGTTAAAAAGGAAGCCTAACCCAGCCTAACTTAATCCGTCCCGTCCCTGGGGGTCTTCAACCGCCCCCCTCAGGTTTTTCGCGGATAGCGGACGAAGGGCGCACGACAGCGCATCCAAATTTGGCATACATTTTCCCGCATTAATTTGACATGCTGATTCAAAATTTTGAGGTCAGGTCTTCTAGGGTCAACGAGTTAGTCAAGGGCAAGAGAGGTCACCTCCAAAAAAGTTCAACCAGTCGTCACGTTTTAACGGATGTAGATATTTTAATGAAACTTTCAGCGTTTGCTTATCTTCAGGCATGCAACAAAATGTACGAGTTGAATTTTTCAATTAAAAAAAACTACATGTAACTTTTGCGTATTTGCCAAATTGCGGTTCAAATAGAGGATTCTGGCTAAAGTAAGCATTTTATATTAGGGCAAGTTGCCTTAGAACAACGTTTCTCAGCCTGCTCTACCCATCGGGAAAGGAAAATTAAAGACAACTTTAGAACTCAAAATTTTGAAATTTCCGGAATAATGCAATTTGTATTTTTTCGGAGCCCCAAAGAATTATAGCGCTGGTCGATTTCGCTGTCCATTTCTCATTCCAGATAAATTCGATTTTTTTCATTTATCCCCAAAATGAACTCACCAGAGTCAAAAACATAATGTAAGTCGCGAAAAGTCGTGAAAATCTAGCCCCCCCTGGTGACGGCAATTTTTCGGGGAAATTATTTTCGAGGGTGGACCCCGACCCTACTCGTCGAGCGCGTTCCGATGACACCGCTTTCGTTTTCGTGCGATGCTTAGCTTGGATATTAGAGGGGGTCTTCAACCGCCCCCCCCCCCCCGAGATGGGGTGGGAGGATTTGATCGGAAAGACGGCGCGGGTTAATAGCATTGTTTTGTATGCTGTTTGTTGTTTGCAGTGGTTGTAAATTATTGTGTGGACTATGATGTGAAATTGAAACGAATAATTAGTGAAGCCTGACTTTTGTGAGCGAAAAATAATTTAAAATACGATTGCATAATCTAATAAGTTGAAATGCCAGCCAACAGTATTATTTAAATAAGACCCGAGATACAATCTCATGGTTTGAGTCCGAAACATCAAACAATGTCTGGATATGTAAAATATATTTAGCGAGTTCCGATACTTAAAAATGGAAGATGTACGAACTTAGAGCGATATAAAGCTGTTGAAATGAAACTTACATGGAACTGTAGCATTATATAGGACACCGATGATTTGATTTACTGGATGGCCCCTACTTCGAAAAATAATTTAATGCTTGGAATTGCTGAGAATTGTATAGACAGTCATAACAAATATTTTTAGGACTTCAATAATTCACCTTCAAGGGAATTTCATATTACAGAATTGATTTAGCTGTCAGAGATTAAATACTTGAAGTATTTTCAATGGAGAAAAATAAAATTATTTTCTGGCAGGGCATAATTATTATATCTCGTTGACACTTGTGACCAAATGAAACAAAAATGTTCGGGACATGCGTGAATGTTGTATGCATGTTGGATACGGTGCAAGGTAAGTTGATATCCTTGAACACCAAGAGGCTGCTGGACTAGTCGGTCACAGCCTATACGGATTTCGGTGCAAGAATGGTTGATTAACACGCGCCCTGGAGGGGCTCGGAAACTTACGCGCACTGGAGGGGGGGCGGGCGGATTCCGCTCACTAAGATCTCAGCTCCTACTGAGGCTAGAGCAACGAAATTCGCAGGGTGGTTGTGCACGATAGTGAACTCCATTGTGCGGAAATTTAATGACCTTATGTCAATATCTTCAAGGTCAAATGAGGTCAAAATAGGAAACATTTCTGGTTTTGCGTGAATTCGCTTGTCAATGATATGGATCGCTGTGATTGTGTTAAATTTCTTCAAAATTGCCATTAATGTTTTGGACATTGCTAATGACGCAATACGGATGTCAAATCCGCCATTTGACCTCAGATCACCAATATAGGAGCACTTTAGCAGGTCATTACTTGCTCCAGTTACCGGAACCGGCTGCCCACCCAACTGCTCCGTTGGGCGGTTCGGCACAATCGGTTTCGCAGAGAAAGGAGTGAAATTCATGAATAAATTATAGAAACGCTTAGGCACACAATGACAAACAGTAGATTTCCGGATGTGTTGGGAGTAAGATGCAAAGTGACGTCAATCGCATGACAGACATTTGTGTTCATGACAACATTCCAGTTGACCAAGTTTGGTTCTATTGGCCTGTCATGAACTTGACCTGACTTCACCTCGGCGACCTAACATGACTTTTAAATTTATAGCATATCAAAATGCATCAAGCAAGTCGCTAGTATCGTCAAGAACACTTCCCTTTTTGCCAATATACCGGAAGCGCATCAGCGCCGACTTTTGTGGTCTGACGCTGCGAATTGTTTTCCTTTAATGGCCCTGAACTTGAAAAGTTATCGGTGAACTTTCATTTTTCTTATGTTAAGCAATGCGCTGATCATTTCCAAGTAGGTACGCAAAAATGACATATATCGGCCGGTACAATATGGAGTTATGTACGAAAAATCGGAGGGGTGCACGGATTTCACCATCCCCCTCCAGGGCGTGTGTTACCCTGTCATAAGCTTGACCTGACTTGACCTCGGTGACCGGACATGAGTTTGAAACAATATAGCATAACAATGTACACCAAACAAGTCGTTAGTTTTACTAAGAACCCTTCCTGTTTGCCAATATACGGGAGCCCATCAGCGCCAATATTTGTGGTCTGGCGCGGAGAAAATGTTTTGACCTTAGCGACCCCTAACTCGAAAAATGTTCAGTCGATATTCATTTTTCTTATTTTAAAGAACGCGCTGGTCATTTATATGCAGGTACACAGACAATGGCGTATATCTTCCCGTAAAATGTGGAGTTGTCTAGGAAGAACCGGAGGGGTGGGCGGATTTCGCCCCCCCCCCTCCAGGGCGCGTGTTAACCTAAGCACTAAGAAGTTACTTGGATAGTGGGCAACTTAGCTTGGGTTAAGACATTGCTCGAGCTCCTGAGAGAACTCAGACTGAAGCTTGATTAGCCCCTCGGTACCTTCGAGACTAGATAATCCAATGACAGAGCAACGCATGCTGATCCATGGTGTCTTGTAAGACACGCGAATGTTTGTGAAGTATATATGGAAAAAATCGTTCCCATTGCTCACATCTTTCCATCTTTCTGATGAACCCCAACTGTCCAGGTCATATAACGAGCAGCATGCGTTATATGACCTGGATCCATAATTGGAGTGTACTTGTGTTTTTAGTTTACAATAGCAACCTGCAGTGGCGCCACCTATACAGGAATTCTGGAGCGTGGATAGCGCCCTCCATGGTGGAAGTTACGGACGCCAATGGCGCCACCTGATGGAAAAAATGGTAGGTCTTATGTGGTGCCACCTATTGGGACTTAGGAATAACCCTGACGCCAGTAACGCCACCTATATGGAACAGAAACACAACGTGGATAGTGCCGCCTATGCTAGCATGGATTAGAGCTACTAACTGTGTGATTGCTTGATAGGGCGAATGTTAGTGGTTGACTGTGATAGACTAACTAGTTATATTTGATGCTCTACTCTTTGTTGAAACCTGCGAAAATTTTGACTAAATTTTTGGCTAGTGGATAAATTAACACTTAATCCTGGATGTCAGCCCCTGCGAACCGAGTCTTATCCCAACAAGTTACCATTCCTGTCTTACCACCCGATGAAGAGAAGAGCTGACTTCATCTGATGATCACGAGATAGTGCCTGACTAACTTGAGTTGGACGCGTCAGTCCGGTTCGAATCGTCACTACTGACTAATCTGCCACAGAGAGCTGACCGCGATCGAGACAGGTGATGATCCCAGCACCGCTGGCGACTCCGACTAGTGGGACTGACCACACCACTGGTCATACGGAGCTGCGCTTCATGGTGACGCTTGCTCACGGCAGGGCTAAAAAAATGGTTTCGTGGTTGTCGTCCAAATCCGGAATAGGCTTGGTGGTTGTCACCTTTTGTGCAAACGATAACATTATGCTACATGGCCCGGAACAGGGGTTCCCAACCTGGGGTAATGCGCTGGCTTGTGGAGGGGTGGGGATGGGGTTATAGCGGGGTTTCGTCAAACCTCGAGTATGGAGAGTACTGTGTACATTTGCCAAAAACCTGTGCACATATATCGGCAGGTAATACTACATGTTCTCAACCTTGAAAATTAACTTTGGCTATGAGGCATTCTGAATTTGATACGGGGTAATCACGAGGTTGGCCTAACTCAAAGGGGGTAATGATAGCTCCAAAAGGCTTTGACCTAGAACTGCCACTAACCATCTGGTCATGCACAGTAGGTCTTCATTGTACTCTCTCTAGGTATGGTATTTTACACTTGTATTGTGCTGAATACCAACACTGTCAATGCACCCATGGTTTGTGAGCCTTAGAAGTGTGGGACTTAGAAGTGTCGTGAATTTAAGCTGGCTTAAATAATAAAAGGCAGTTTAAACTGGCTTAAACTAATAAAAGCAACTGGCTGCCATAAATTGAATTTAAGCCAGCTTTTTTCCATCCCTACCTACATACACATACTATTATCAGTAAGCCAATGGGAAAACTATGCCAAAAACAGCACAAATTGATGTGGCTCAAATAGTCACTTTTCATCTCACATAAAATAGGTACCTAGCTATCAAATGGCTATGAACAGTCAGTCTAATATGTATCTTGCTACACATTATCTGCAGAATCTTGCTGCAGAAAGACTTAGACGAGCTTGTGAAGTGGTCCGAAAAATTGCAAATGAAATTTAATTTTGATAAGTGCAAAATCATGCATGTAGGTAGGTAGCATATCAAGGCTCCATACTTGATGGGTGGGCAAGTACTATCTGTGACTTAGCAGGAGAAGGACTTAGGTGTTATTTTGAACACAAAATTGTGTGCATCAGAACAGACCAAAGAACCCAGGAAGAAGGCACTAAGAATGCTTGGGGCAATGAATAGGAATGTATCATACAGAAGTGAGGAAGTCATCATGAAGCTTTATTGTGCATATGTCAGGCCACATCTGGAATATTGTGTCCCAGCTTGGTCCCCTAGTTATGAAAAAGATTGTTGGCTTTTAAAGAGAGTACAAAAGAGGGAAACAAAAATGGTGAATGGTATAGGCAACCTGGCATATGAGAAAAGATTGAAGAAATTGAATATGTTTTCACTTAGATATAGAAGGCTGAGAGAAGATCTCATCAAGGTCTTTCAATTTGTACATGGTCAGGAACAGGGTTATCTCAGGGAACTGTTTTAATTTAACAGAAATGATGGAATTAGAGGTCATAAATTCAAAATTAAAGTTAATCACAGCAGGAGAAGGTTAAGACAGCCTTTCGTCACCAACAGGGTAGTAGAACACTGGAACCAGCTGCCAGAAACCATTGTCAGTAGCAAGACACTGAACATCTTTAAGAACAGCATAGACAATCATTACAAGAATAGTGGGCTTGTTTTTCTGTATTCCAGGGAGAGTTGATCAACACATTTGGTGGACAACTGGTACAGTGTACAGAGTGCAACTAAGAAGGGCCCTTGTGGCTCATAGTTGCACTGATCTTTTATGTCTTTATGTCTTTTATCTCCCTCAATGCCAGTAGTCGGATGTCAAAATCCTGGTATTTACAAATACCATTTCTAACTACCAGCATCCAGGGAGCTACATGTTAGACTGACTGTACCTAATGGGTAAACATCTGGCTTGTGGAGTGCATACCTAGAACCCAGACAGAGTTTTGGGGAATTCTAGGGAGTGTTTTTTGCAAATAAAATCGTGTGTAGCACATTTTGGAATTATAATTGATGCTTTCCTGACTAATGTCCATCACTGCCCTCCAGCCATACCAGAAATATAATTTAAGCCAGAGTGGCTTAAATTAATTTATGCCAGCCAGTTTAAACCATGGTTTAAACCACCAGGTGGCTAAAATTCGCCATCGCTATATTGTATGCATTGCCACCAACTGCAGTGCAATGCCTGCTGAGTAGGTACCGACACACCAAAATATATTTAAATTTATTATATAGGTGACTATATTTTACTCAAATGTAATCCATATACCAAAATTTTCACCTGAGCTTGATGGTTGATGATCCAGTACTGGCTTGCAAGTCCAGTCAAATCGCCTGACAGGGCCAAAATGGCTATCTTACAGTACTCTTAACACTGGTAGACCTGGGAGCTTTACTTTTGAATGCTTGTAAATGCTCTGTGCAGTACCTTTCCAATCGCAATGTCCACATCTACAGGATGACCTTACTATCTGTGTCACCCTTACGCCCTGGCCCAGAATAGTCTGTTTCTGGAGTCTGTTTAAGACCGAACCACTTCATTTGGTCTCATATAAGTTAGAAAATGAGAGAAAAAGAATCGTTTGATTAACACTCCAGATAATTCGAACTTGGTAGTTTTATCTTCCGCACTCATTCACTACTCATCAATTATAAAGAACCGTGATCAATTCCCTATTTCACTCTTCGACACACATCGTCGCGTTTAAAATGGAAATGGACGGATTTGAAAGCGAGGGAATGCGCGTAAAAGAATGATATTCTTCTAGATTCTTTCCAACGATTTTAATTAAATTAAAAATATTATCGTACATCCTACATTAAAAAACAAATTCAAATTTTTTTTTTTTTTTTAATCAACTAATGTTATAAATTATTCATTACTTAACGTAGGTCTAGTGTTGTTTTAGTACCCGTGGTCTAGGCGCTCGTTTCCAAAACCGCTGAGTATACCATAGTTGGGTACTTCCGTGCCGTTGCCATCGAGCATAAAGTGGTTCCGGGACGAGGACAACCACCGGCGACCAGAAGGCATGCCATTGGCTCTGTGCTAAACGGGAGACAATTTTATCGTCGGCGGTCGTCTGAACGATGGAATGGTTGTCTCGACGATACTTTGTTGCCGTTGAGTCATTTCTTCTGCCGCTGAGCGTACTAGATGAAACACAAAAGCGTACGCTGGGAATGAAGAAATGGTAGCGTGGCGGTGGGTGGTAGAGGTCTGGATGGTGTACATTTCTAGAGGTCTGCACGGAGTGACATTTCCAGTCCCGGTCCAATCCGATTCGTTTCAATCCTGCGTACCTTGACACGGATATCGTGACGTAGTCAATTTTATGTATAGTAGGTACCATTTATATAATTTCACATATAATATTTCTAATGATATGGAAATGTGGTCGCCAAAAGTCCCCGTTCGTGGTTGTCGTCCACGACGACAGAACGATACGATTTTTTAGCCCTGGCTCACGGAGAGGCGCTGACGAACCTGAGGACCAGGCTACCTGCGCCTGGCTGACTGGTGTTCTCGAAAACTTGAGCGGCATTTGCTCGAGTGTGTCCGTGAGGCACACACAGGTGGGCAGGCAATGCCTCGCCTTATCTACCACACTGTGGGCAAAATCTTCAGTGAACATCCAACGCTACGATGATTCAGCACTTCTTCTTCGCATACTCGGCGGAATTTGAACTCTATTGTATTGGCTTCAGTTGTGTTGGTTTCGAATGTGCATTGCTGGTTGTTAATGACATGCGTAGGATTGTACGTGCTGTTAATCGTAACTCGTATTGATGGGTTGCTTGCATTTGACGTTAAGTGATTGTGAGTGATTGGGAAATGAATGTGAGTGGCCGTGATTTGTCTAGTGGATCTCAGAATTGGTCTGTAGACTCAATTGGAGATTTTCGGACCTGCGCTGTGTTGTAGAAAAGCTTCTTGTGGGGACACTTGGAAGACATAAATTTAACCTCTACCATTACCATCTCCCGTTCATGTAACGGCAGGTACCGCGACGGAAATCAGCGGTCCCGGCGCCGACCTGTCGCTGCTTACTCGGCAGCCGCCGCCAGCCGGGCTGTCGAAGCCAGTGTCTATTGTGACCCCTCCCCTTCGGTCAAGTTGCATAGCTAACCCCGGCGCCGTCGGCCGCTGCTGTCTCTGATGTCTGATGACATGCCAGTGTCTGACAGTTGGACGCTACCGTCATGGGGGTACAGTATATCACAGATTATTCTGGGAACCCCCTGGGCAAATGTGTGCGTGTACGTATACATCACACTATGTGAAGGTTGTGTAAATAGATGGCTATGACAGTTGTCTAATAGAACACGTGCGTGAGTACAAGTGTATGTGGAATGGCATAGGTATGACAGACGTCATACCACTTGGCGAATGTCTGTGTCAGGCGTAGTATAGGAATGCATGATGTTACCTGTGTATAATCTATATATGCATGTATGTGATTTACGAATGGAATTAGTACGTGGAATGTTGGAATAATGGTAGATGAATGCTCATATAACATGTGAAATGTCAGGTGGGCCATAGCTCCACGAACTGCCGGCTGCCTGTGAACAGCGTGGTGCAGCTGATGTAAGGATGTTATGGGATACTGTGTCCGTCGCCAGCAGTAGAGTCAGCCGACCGGGGCCGAGGCTCAGAGATGTCTGAGCTGGCGGAATGTCTCTTCTGAGATAGACGTGTGACCCGCTGGTGTAGTGCATCGATTTCGGGAATTGCTCTCGATTATTCAGAGCCGCGTGACGATGATGTGGTCCTTGCGTGGAGCTAAGGGCGGTGGCCCTGAGGTGATATAGGCGCCGAGCGAGATGGATCGCTCTCTCTCTCTCTCTCTCTCTCTCTCTCTCTCTCTCTCTCTCTCTCTCTCTCTCTCTCTCTCTCTCTCTCTCTCTCTCTCTCTCTCTCTCTCTCTCTCTCTCTCTCTCGCTCACTCTCTTAGTGAGTGGACGCCGGGGCTTGCGACCGACCAGGTCGCCGCGGACGGCTGGCGGGCGACCAGCCGCCCGGACTCACCCCTGGAGGTATGTTTGAGACTGACTGTCTGAAATCGCTATATGACTGTTGAGATGTAATCTTGTGAGATGGGAGTTGGTATATTTGAAGACTGACAATCTGTGTGCAAGTTGGAGATTGTGTGTGAACGTTGTTGACAAGAGATTGAGACGGTGTCAGACTGAGTTTGTATGAAGACTGGTATGCATATATGTGCGAGATGGCCCAGAGCCCTTGAAATTATAACAGGGGTTATGTAACAGAGTTGCTAGATACCATGCCCGGCACATGTCACGCCCGTACATGTCCGTCCGGCGCCGGCGACGCCGTCACCGGCCCTCGTCGGAACCGAGTCAGCATTTACGAGCCGACGCCCGGCTCCTGTGACCTGTACCGGCCTTCCGGCCGTGTCTGAGCCAGGGCTGTGGCCAGACCCCCGCGCGGAGACGTTTCTGGACTGTCGAGCCGCGCGGACCTGTCGCTGTCGGCCGCGTGCGTAAATTAACAACTGTATTTCGGCCTCCAAATTGAGAACTGAAAGTCATTGCTGTCGGCCTGGAACATTATTGAGAGTGTCTCTATATATTCACTGTACTTTCTGCACAATATATCGTGCAGAGAAGATATCATTTTTGGCATTCGGAGTTATCGCGACGCGCTGGTCCTCTAGTCTATCACGAGCCAAGAAGAAGGACCTTCACTACAACTGGTACCTGAGTGACCCGGATTCGACTGGTGACTGCGGATTCAACTGGTGGACTAAAAAAAACCACCAGGGGATCCCACAAGACCGCCAAATCCCAACCTTCAAAAACCGCCTCGATTTTCGCCACGAAAGAAAAAAAAGCATAATCGGTCGTAACGCAAGTGCCGAATATGTACGGTGATTATCGGTGAACGGAACAAAACTGAAACATTTAATTCTCCACAAGGGGAGCGAAAATCTCGAAATTTTGGGAGTAAAAATTTTATAAAAAAAAAAAGTAAACGTAACGTAATTAAACATGACTGAAATCACCTTGACAGACTGGCGGACAGCTTCAACAAAATTCGGTTGGGAAATGAGGGCACAAGGCATGACGCCAAAACATCAAACCATTTTATGGGGAGAGTCATAATAAACTGTGCGATTGGATTCGCCAATTGGAGCATGGGGCCAGTGGCCAGGTGGTGTACAGAACTATATAAATTCATGTTCGATGATAGAGAGGAACGAGGAATTTTACCTAAATATGCAAACGTAAATATGATTTAATGGTGATATATGTAAACGAAGCACAAAAGATATCACTTCGTTTAGTATTTTCGAAAAATATAATTATTCAAGACATTTACAAATTTTAGGGCCAATACAGGTACAAGCGACGCGGCTGCGCCATTCGGTGAACTTCTTGTCAGACGCCAACGGATTGAGCGAAGAAACAGCGATTCAATCGCAGTTCCGCGGCGTCCATCTAATTATTCGTCATGTAACAGGAGTAGCAGGGGAATTTATGGTTCATAGTCCTCTTTGTCATGGAAAAAAAATATAAACGACCGTTTTCCAACATACAAAACATCGTCTTGCCCTCACAACCATCCCCTCCTTTCTAACGATGCGCTGGGCAGAGTTCCTTCTCGCCATACAAATGTTAAAACACTGACAAAAACAGTTCCGGATATCACAATATACAATTATTACTCTAAGCACACCTGCAAACAAACTATAAATCAAACCATGATTTTTTCATATTTAACCGATCATGCAATTCTTACCATTTAAACGGATAAAAAAATAAAATTGTTTAATAAAAAAATAAAATCAAACCAGATTTTGCAGTAAGGGCCGATCGCAATTCTTCGAATACACATCATGCTATTTGTAGGTTCAGCTGGTACAGTTATTGTGATGTTTCACGGTTAATATCCAAGACTAAGCTTTTGGAATGATGGATGGCTTCCAAAGCTGAATACATGACTGCTCTTGTAACTTGAGCTTGAACCTGCACCCTTATCAACCTCGCTTAACTGCCACAAGAAACTTACTCTGTCATAGCAAACCGACTGAATCATTGAAAATGCAGTTCCGGGATATCACAAACAATAATACAATTATTATCTCTAAGTTGAAGTCAGATCATGAAAATATTTGTATTCAATTACATGCAAACAAACTATAAATCAAACCATGATTTTGTTGCATAGTTTAAATCGGGCCGATCCATGCAATTCTTCGAATAATTATCCATCACATCATGCTATTTGTGGTTCAGCTGCGTATTGTTATGTGATGTTTCACGGTTAATATCCAAGACTAAGCTTTTGGAATGATGGATGGTTTCAGAAGCTGAATACATTGACTGCTCTTGTAACTTGAGCTTGGAACCCGCACTCTTAAAAATAGCATGAATTCCAAAGGGGTATACAGAAACATATATAGGAACATGGCTGGATACATTTGCACTTAACTACAAAGTTGCTTAAGGTCATTTTGAATTCTTGTGATTTATTTTTCCAATGCAATGCATATGAATGTGGTTAAAGTAATGTGACCACTATGCCCACTGCAACTGCATACTTTTCAGTTGGCAGAAAAATAACACCAAAAAGGAGACTTGGAGTTGGGTAATCTAGCATGAAGAATAATGTTAAAAAATATATAATAATCCAACCTAACCTACCTAGCCTTCCACATGAGAAAAAAGGTGAAAAAGAACATGTTTGCACAATATTTTTCTTTAAAATAAAGCTGGTTAGAAACTTATCTCATATAATTTTATCTGTTTTCAAAGAAATGTTATTTTTAAAGGTTAAGAAAATCCAACTGAAATAAAAAACCTAACCTAACCTAACCAAGACAAACTTGACCCCTTTGCCACTTCAAGTAGATCAAATGTGTAAAATGTGTCACATGCATTCCTGAAGTACAATAATACCCATGACTGAAATCCAGGGAGGTAACCAAAAATAGATACAGGCAATTGTCCATTGACATTAATGGCCTCTGGTGGTTGCCTGGGACTGCCTATAATGAAAGAGTTGTACAAGTAGAAGCATGGTTATGTCCCAAATATTATTGCGTCATTTTCTTGCTACAGAGTGCGTTGTGTCCACAAAAGAGCCAAGGGGGCATAGTTGTACTGTACATATTATTACTATTAGATAGACAAATTATTACCCGGAACGTTGAGTTTTTTGAATTATTTATCTAGCTTTGAGCAAATAGCGGGTTTGTGTCGACCAACAGGATACAAACAGGTAGCCGCGGTCTTGTAATGCCCAAGTCCGCATCTAGTTTTGATGATATTCCAAAGATATTGGTACTGTTAGAGAGCCGAATGGCTGCACCATTGCATGACGGGATGGTTTTCTTCTGTGACTTCAACTTCTGAGAAAATAATGGGTTTGTGTTCACAAGTACGACAAAAACATGATAAGCTTTACGTTGTAGTACCGGAGTTCGCATGAAAGTTAACCGTATCCCGAATATATTACTACTGTTAGATAGACAAATATATATATTAATACCAGGTACGGTGAGTTTTTTGAACTATGTCTCTAACTTACGAGCAAATATATTGTTTGTGTCAACCAACGTGATAAAGACTGAGTATCCTCGTTCTTGTAATGCCCAAGTCCGCGTCTAATTTTGACAATATCCCAACGACATTGGCACTGTTAGAGAGCCAAATACCTGTACCATTGCATGGCATGATGGTTTTTCTTCCTGTGGCTTTAACTTCTGAAAAGTAATGGATTTGTGTTCACAAGTACGACACGAACTTGATAAACATTCATTTTGTGATGCCCAAGTCCGCATCTGATTTTGACCATAGCCAGAAGATGCTAGCACTGCTAGATAGCCAAATAGGTATACTATTCCCCAGTACTATGGGATTTTCAAAATTATGTCTTAACTTTCGAGCAAATAACGGGTTTATGTGAACAAACACGCAAAGCCAGGCTACGGTCCGAATTTGCAATGCCCAAGTCCGCATCGAATTTTGATCGTATCACGATGTTTGTGATACTGGAAGATGGCTAAGTAACTGTATTATTACTCAATGTCATGGTTTTTCTTTAATTTCCTCTATCTCAGCTCACAGGCAAGCATTTCATCAAGATACAATCACAACAAGCTCCCATAGTGGTAGTTACAAAACCTGCCACTGGTGGCGCTAGTTGACCCGCTGGCCGCTGTCGACTCCTATCGAGAGACAGTGAAACATTCCAGTAACAGCCATCCTCAGCCTGGACCCCGAGTATTTAGCCCATCACAACGTTTCTCCCGACCGCCGCGAAACTACCCCTCTGGACCCCACTATGGACCCCCTAGGCCACGACCCCCCATGGGACCTAGCATGTGGAGAGCACCACCAAACCCAGCCTACCGTTGGACTTCCGACGGCAGACCCATTTGTGTGCGGTGCGAACAAATTGGTCACATAGGTCGGCAGTGCCGCTCCGGCCCAAATCCCCCTAGACAGGCGGGAAACTAAAAATCTCCGTTGTGAATGACCACCACAATGGAGCTGAAAATAAACAGAACCAAAAACAGGGACCACAGAGGAAGGAAAGGAAAAACATCAGACGGAAACGAGATCCAGAAAAACGTAAACAAAAACTGGCCCGTGTCCAACAAGTTCGCATCAAGGTGAATACACCTATGGCGTGGCTACGCATAGGCAACCAAAAAGCTTATACGCTAGTGGACACTGGAGCCGATATATCATTGATTTCGAGAAAATTCTTTGACAAAATCGCCGAGAAAAACATCGTGAAATTTTCAGACGACCGACGAGACTGTATTCCACTGATATCCGCCAGTGGACATCGCCTCAAAAACATTGGAGTCGGGACCTTAATGGTTGAGATGAGCAAATTCCGGAAACCGTTCGAATTTCAGATTGTGGAGGACCTGAAACAGGAATGCATGTTGGGAAATGATTTTTTGACGAAGTTTGGAGCAAAATTGGACTTTGAGAAAAAGGCTTTGTGCATTGAAGGCAACATGGTGCCACTGAGACCACAGCGACAGACCAGTGAGCAGGCGAGCTCACTGGTCAGAATCAAAGGACGCATACATATCCCGGCCAACACGGTCGTGGAGTGTCCGGCAGCTGTGAACAGAGTGCAATTAGTGGAACAGACTTGTTTTGTGCGGTCACTGGACAACATCCCACTAATTTCTGAGGAGCCCGGCTTGTTCATAGCCGAAGTGGTAGCCAAACCAGACCGACATAAACGCCTACCGATACGAATTGTGAATACCACTACGAGAGACTTTACCTTGTACCCAGAGCAGGTAATAGCATTCGCTGAGACTATAGCCGACTCGGATTTGGAAAACCTTGTTGACTTGTCCCAAGACATTGACTTGACACCGCCAACCGCACCCTCTGACCCACTGGAGCAAGCCAAACTGACTCACCTGACTGGCACTGACAAAGACAGACTGGAACAGCTGCTACGTGCTAACACTGACTTATTTGCCGCGACTGACGCAGATTTGGGAACGACTGATGTCATCAAAATGGACATTGACACTGGAGATAACCCACCGATCCGACAAGCTCCTTACAAAACGCCATTCTCTCAGCGAAAATATGTCGAAGATCAAATTAAAGTAATGCTAGAAGCTGGAATCATTGAAGAATCAGACAGCCCATGGGCGGCTCCAATAGTAATTGTTCGCAAAAAAGATGGAAGCAACCGTTTCGCAATAGACTTCAGAAAATTAAACAAGGTGACCAAGAAAAACAGCTACCCACTCCCCCTCATTGAGGACATCCTTGCCTCTTTGGGAGGTGCGAAGTTCTTTTCGTCTCTGGACTTGAAAGCTGGTTATTGGCAAATTCCGATGTCAGAGGAGAGCATCCCCAAAACAGCATTCACGTGTTTTCTAGGCCTGTGGAACTTTCGCAAAATGCCATTTGGCATCTGTAACGCCCCATCCAAGTTCATGGAATTAATGAATAAGGTGTTGTCTGGAATCCAAAATCAGTTTGCAACTGCCTACATCGATGACATCATAGTATACTCAAAAACGTTTGACGAACATTTGGCTCATCTCGAAGAAGTTTTTCGCCGACTACGCAAAGCAAAGCTGAAGTTGAAGCTTTCTAAATGCGACTTCTTGAAAGAAAAAGTGCAGTACTTGGGACACGTAGTGTCCGCATCTGGCATCGAGCCAAACCCTGAGAAAGTTGAAGCCATTCAGCATATGGCAGCCCCGATTAATGTCAAGGGAGTCCGCTCATTCATCGGTATGTGTTCATACTACCGACGCTTCATTCCAGGATTTAGCCAAATTGCAGCGCCATTGATTAACCTGACAAAGAAACATGCCATATTCGCCTGGACAGATGGTTGCGAAAATGCGTTTACAACATTAAAACAAAAACTAGCGTCTGCGCCAGTGCTGGCGTACCCTAACATCACGAAAGACTACAAATTATATACCGACGCCTCACAGACAGCTGTTGGAGCAGTTTTGGTACAGGAACATGATGGAAACGAACGAGTAATACAGTACTTATCGAAACAGTTGAACGAAACTCAACAAAAGTGGCCAGTGATCCTCCGCGAGGCCTTTGCAACGGTCTGGTCTGTTCAGAAACTACGCCAATATTTGTTAGGATCGAAATTCACCATTTTGACTGACCACCGTCCGTTGACGTTCCTGAACCTGTCAGAAATGAAGAACCCAATGGTTCAGAGGTGGGCGATCATGCTTTCAGAGCACAACTGTGAAGTGGTATATATCAAAGGAACCAAAAATGTAGTAGCAGATCATCTTAGCAGAATGAGTGAAACCGAACAAAAAGTAAACGTAATCGACACTGATCATGTTCCAATAGGCGACTTTAGGAACACTGAATTCAGAAAACCCGAGGAAGAATTAAGTAGAGAGGAAAAGTTTAAGGATGTAATGGTGAAATGGGAAAACATAGAGGAGCTTCAAAAGGTTGATGAGGACATAGCAAATATTCGAAAAATCATGAATGACAAAAATAACGCAGATTATCGAGACATCGTTTTGCATTACATGGAGTTGGACAGACTCATCTACAAAGTCAGCGACGGACCTCGCTGTGGACCATTTCCAGGCTTACAACTATGTGTGCCCAAATGTCTGAGACAGGAAGTATTGAAGGAGATGCACGAAGGTTTCTTTGCAGGGCACATGGGACTCGCAAAAACTTACGAAAAGCTTAGATTCAGATTTTATTGGAACGGAATGTGGAGAGACACAGTGGCCTACCTCAAGGCTTGCGTGCCTTGCACTGGACGCAGGGCCAAGGCAGCACCCGCCCCGATGCAGGAGATGCCAGTACCTCACTATCCCTTTGAAATGATTGCTATTGACACTTGCGGACCGTACCCAGAAACGCAAAAAGGTAACCGCTACGTCATAACGATTATCGACTTGTTTTCTTCATGGCCTGAAAGTTTTTGCACAGCACGAAAGGACGCTCACACCGTCGCAAAAATCCTCATGGAAGAAATCATTCCACGCCATTCATGTCCACGAGTCATCCTCTCTGACTTAGGATCCGAATTCAGAAATGCCGTTGTTGATGAATTGGAAACGTGCTTAAACATTCGCCATATCACAACTAGTGCGTATAGACCGCAATCTAACGGGCGTTGCGAACGTTATCACCGGTGCCAAAATGACATATTGGCAAAAACAATTAACCAAAATCAAGATGACTGGGATACGAAAATACCTGCAACTCTGGCTGCCTACCGAACGGCAAATATTGGAAGCTCCGGAACCATTTCGCCTTTCTTCACACTGTATGGCAGAGACCCCGTTCTCCCTTTGGACAATTTGCTCCAGCCAAAAGTAAAATATTATGGGGAGGACTATGTCCCAAAAATGCTGAACAATTTGCATGAAGCTTACAGCCACGTGAAAATGCACATTGTCGAGAGCCATGAGAGGAACCGAGAGTACGCTGACCGAAAAGCCAAACCACGAAACTTCAAAATTGGAGATCCCGTATATTATTATGACACAACCGTACAGCCTGGCACGTCGCCAAAATTCTCGCTCCCCTGGAAACCTTACTTTCGGATTATCAAGCAAACTAGCCCAGTAAATTATGTTATTAGGAATCAGATCACCGGTAAGACCCGACTGGTACATGTCCAGAAACTGCGACTAGCGGACCCGAACACAGCCTGGGAAACTACCAAGGATTCAGACGAGCCAGTGAACCAGAAATATTTGGAGAAAACGTCAAAGTTAGACCGTACAGCCCCTGAACGAGTGCAGCCTTCTAGGTCAGCCAAACGGGCCGAGGCCGGCCCCGATTACAGTCCCTGTGAGGATTGTCCCATGGACGTATGCAGTCCGCCGAGAACAAAGGATGATGAAACCGCTGAGCTCACAGAGCCCATGCCGGGTTCAGTGCAACCACCTCCGGTCGAGTCTGACCTGCCGGAAAGAGCACCTCTCACCTGGCCAGCGGATGCAGCTAAGCAAACACCGGTATCAAGTGATACCGAGCCAGACATTCCTTTGTCTGAACCAGTTCAGAGGAACAAAAGGCCGTTGCCGTCGACCAGTGAGTCTGACGACGATGCCCCACTTTCGGAATTAGTTCAACGAAACAAAAGACCACTCCCCTCTTCGAGCGATTCCGAAGACAATCTACCCCTATCAGAGTTAGCAGAACGCCTAAAACGACCACTGCCCACGTCTAGTGATTCAGACCCTGAAAATTCGCAGTCGCAATTAGCAAAACGTTCGAAGCCCCCGATTAGCGACTCGGAAGATGAAATTCCGCTTTCAGAATTAGCAAAACGCTTGCAGGATTCGACTGGAGACCCAGTGAGGCCAGTCCCGGAAAAGCGACCTTTGGTGGAATCATCTGATGATGATGATCGTCCTCCGTGCAAACTTCAAATTCACGATGACTCTGCTACTTCCACCGATTACGAAGCTGATGTCGACCGTGTCGACGTCACGCCTAATAAAGCTAGCGCCTTTGCGAGCTTTGTGGAGATGCAAAATGAATCAATGATGAAGCAGATGAAAATACAAATGACCTTTATGGAGATGCAAAATGAATCAATGATGAAGCAAATGAAATCACAGATGATGATGTTCCAGTCATTGCTTAAGTAGAAAGCCGAAATGTTGAATTGTTGAAGTGTACCTGTGAGTCGCCTCTAGTGATTGTGTAATTGTATTGTTGGCGCAGTGACGCCACGTCAGGTGACGTGAGTACGTCATCCTCAGGCATGATAGCCGGTGCCATTAATGTGATGCGTGTAGCACCACCATGAAGGAACCCCTTATGGGCATAATGATGTTGATGTGACGTTGTGACGTCACCTATCCTGATGTCTAGTGTGACACAGGGCATTGATGTTACAAAATGTCCGTGGTCGAAATCATTCCTATCCTACTCTTCCTTGTACTTAAAACCACTTACGGAACTCTGTTTTTGCCACGCGGTGTCTTATATTCAACTCACGAGATCTGGAATGTACATGTACCGCTTCATGTGTATGATGTGCCAACCTCGCTGAGTAACCTGAACCACACGCTACACGTGTTTGAAAAACGTATGCGTCTGTATCTCACCGACCACCCCCGCACATTTGGTGCACTTGGACAATGGCTGCTCGATCCTTTCAAAGTATTTCCGAATCCCCACGGCCAGCTCAAAAACGTCCCTTATGGATGTCAATCAAGTGAACTCCTTACGCTCACAGCTGGCCCAGTTGGTCGAGCTGACCGAGCAGACCATTCGAACCCGCTACCTAGCCTCGACAGCGGCCCCGAGACGGCAGCCCTGTTGATGTTACCCGACCTCGACATTCCGGTCTCTCGCCTCAGATATCACCTGCAGACAAAACGTGGACTCCGCTATCATGTAGCATTAGGACATGCGGCCTTGATCATTCCCGTGGTATTGGTGCTAGTAGCTGCAACAGGTGTTATCGTGTATTGTCTTCTGAAACGAAAATAGAGTTCTGTTCCCGCCTGTCCCGCAACACAACCTTCAACCCTCCAACCCCTCCCGCTCGGTGAAGACATCATCGTCATCCGCGCTGGCCACGAGCCAGCGGCAACACGATCTGACAATCGGGCGTGACGAGACGGTCACGCCAGTTGCCACAGGACACCGACTGGAGCACGCCACCTCACGCCGACCGCGCCGCTGACGACATGGACTTCGGGATCTCTCGCGTGCTCGCTGTCAGACGAGGCAGTACTGACATGGAGTACCTGGTGGAGTGGGACGGATTCCCACCATCAGAGGCGACCTGGGAGGAGGCTGCATACCTCCCAGAGGATCTTCTGTATCGACTGGCGGCCCCAGGTGCGACTCTACCAATGGAAAGGTACGGACCGAAGGGACGGCCGGGACCGCGCAGTCAGAAGCCGCATACGTACGGTCACTATGGTGACTGGTGCTACGCTTGCGGCCGCGTCACCAACCACGGAGCAGACGGCCCCTGTGACTCGACGACCTGAACGGCGCTGCCGAGCGTCGTTGAGGACCAGATGACCGGAGAGGCGCAGACGAGCGCCGCTGACAACGCAGGCACCTCTGCAGGTGCGACTGGCGGCCTGAGCGATGACTCAGCCGGTGGCGAGCCGGAAACCACTGCGGGTGAGCTGAGGTCTCACCTGCGACGTCACATGGAGCGACGTCACAGCTGGCCGGGTTGTCACCCCGACCAGCGACCCAACCGCGAGTGAGACACCATCGAGCGTTGGAAGCGTGGGGCGGTCACCCACGTTCCAACGCCCCGAACCGGACTGAACATTGGCAGGACACCGACAACGTGAACATAGTGATTGCGCACGCGAATAGTGATTCAGGACTTATAAGTGAAATAATTGTAATTGGTATCAGGTGTACTAACATGGACTAGGGCCATGGGTACCCCTTAAAGATCCCTAGACTAACCCGCGTAGGACCTTCAGTCGATCAAAGGAACCCGTTTGTAATTTGTTGCGGTATTATGTATGTTTCTTTATTCGTGTGTGATGTAAACGGCCGTGATTTGTCTAAGTGGAGTTCAGAATTCATCTGTAAATTGACTTCGACCTTTTCGGCCTCGATGTTGTGTTGTAACAGAGTTGCTAGATACCATGCCCGGCACATGTCACGCCCGTACATGTCCGTCCGGCGCCGGCGACGCCGTCACCGGCCCTCGTCGGAACCGAGTCAGCATTTACGAGCCGACGCCCGGCTCCTGTGACCTGTACCGGCCTTCCGGCCGTGTCTGAGCCAGGGCTGTGGCCAGACCCCCGCGCGGAGACGTTTCTGGACTGTCGAGCCGCGCGGACCTGTCGCTGTCGGCCGCGTGCGTAAATTAACAACTGTATTTCGGCCTCCAAATTGAGAACTGAAAGTCATTGCTGTCGGCCTGGAACATTATTGAGGAGTTTATTTTTTTTTTTTATTTTTTTTATTTTAAAATATTTTTGGAAAAAAAAAAAATTTTTTTTGGGTTTTGGGGTTATCGGGGCGGCCCGTTCCTCCTTTTCTACCCCGACAAAAAAGAAGGCCCCTCCCTTAATTTAAAAAAAATATCAAACGCCGAGGTCTTATACTCTTTTCGTGCCTAAAAAAAATTTATTTTAAAAAAAAAGGGGGAAGTGTTGTGGGGGGGGGGGGGGGGAAAAAAACCCTCCAAAAAAAAATCCCTAACACGCGCGCGGCGGGGAGCAATTTTTTTTCCTAATTTGCCGCCATACTAATCAGGTTAGCAAGGCCAAACCTCGTACGGCTGCTCATTCGTCTTTTCCGCATATCCTCATATATTTTAACCCTGGGTCATCTCAGGTCAGATCACCCGGTCCGGCGAAGTGACCCAACATCCCTCGGAGTTCTAGGTAGCATAACTTCCACAATAACTAGGCGATTGATTTCAAACTTATAACATGTCATGATCTCATCAGGGACCATAATATATAGCCAGTTTTTTTGGCAGCATTGACCTAAGGTCAGGTCACGCCGTGGCTTCCCCCATTATAGGGCTATGCAAAACATATAAATGTTCGCTGATTACATATTTGCTCTCGGAATAGCCTGACAACGGTTGGGGCGTGTAGCTGGAAGCTATGCTCAATGTTACCGCTGATATTTTTTTATCAGTGACATCACCAAGGTCATCTGAGGTCACTTGAGATCGCTGGCACATTTATGCGCGTTATAACTCACGGCATTGAGCTAGAAGGCTGACATTACCGTCATTGTGTTTGTATTGCCAATACGTGTCGATTGATACATTACAGGCTCTCCCTAGGCTACTTCATGACCTTGACTTGAGGTCATAGTTTTGGAGGAAGAAGTATTCCTGCTCGGACACGAAGCTGGCGCCTCGATTGTCCTCTGTAAATCGCATAGCTTTCGCCGTGTGTTTCTATCGGTTACAGGCCCTGAGATATGTGTCAATATCTGAGAATCCCATCCGATCTTGTCGACTTTGGCCTATGATGACCCAGTAACCTGAATATTTACCTGACGAAAAAATGACAGAAACACTTTGATGGAGCTTGTCACCAGATATCCAACGTAGTTTTCCGTTTGTCGCTAGCTAGCATAGTTCTAAAGAACTTAGGAGGGGCAGACATCTGCCCCCCGGACTGGCGAAGTTGGCACGGACCGCCGGACGTGCCAGTGTTAAGACAAACTCACAGAAATTGGCATTACAGTGGTTGTGGTGCAGGGCAATAGTAGAGTTAGGGTTCGGATATTGCTTTCATTAGCCCATTGTATTCACTAACCTCCCATGCTTCCCGCCACTTGAAGGAAGTCCGCACCTATGGCATCGGGTGAGTAACGTAATGCACCTTTTTCCTTCCTCCACCGTGTGTGCAGAACTAGCCGGACCGATGGTCTAGTCTGCCTCTGGGTCCACCCTCCGGAGTCTCGCATATTCCGGGCAACTCGAGTGTTCAAACTTCCGCGGTGGGTATGTCGGGACCAGTGGTATACCTAGATCAGCCGGGGTGGTATCCGGGACCAGTGGTATACCTAAATCATCCGGTGGTGGTGTCGGGACCAGTGGTATACCTACATCAGAAGTTTTTCAACGAAGTTTAAAATAAATGGGGAAACATTTTTGATCATGGTCAATTTCACCAACCTTTTCTCATTGAAAATAAGTTCTGTCTTTCAAATCCTCTCCAAAATGAATTCACGGTGCCAAAAACATGACGTCAATTATGACTTCACAAATCCTCTAGTGGCGTCACCTTTTTAGGGATAATGTTTTTGGGGTGGACACTGGCCATATTCGTGGAGTGTTTTCCGATGACATCTCTTCCACTTCCACAATGAATTATGTCGTTTGCCGCCAAAGGCGATGAAATCGACCTGTACTTTTCGCGCAAAGCAGGGGCAGTGTTTGCCAACACGTCAGAAACCCTCTCGCGTCCCGTCCAGGCTACGAAATGACCTGGCGCCTGGATGACTAGAGTAGCGACATCTGGAGAACTTCAGGAGAGCCAGTGGCGCTATCTATAACTGGAGAAGCTTCAGTGGCGCCATCTCTGTGATTTGTGACAGGGAAAACGTCACTGGCGCCATCTGTAACTAGAGTAGCTTCAATGGCGACATTTGTGTGACTGGTAGCGTCGGTGGCGCCATCTGTGTGACTGGGGTAGTCAGTGGCGCCATCTTTAACTAGAGTGGCTTCAGTGGCGCCATCTGTGCGGCTGGGCTAGCGTCAGTGGCGCCATCTGGGTGATCACACTTCGCTCGCAGACGTCACGGCCGATGTGCATACACGTCGCATAGACATAGGTAGTTCAGTCGTGGAAGAAGACTGGTGTCCAATGGAGTAAGTTAACATTGCTCCATTGGACACTAGTTTTTTTTTCTGCGGAATAGAGTCCGGAATGGAGTCCAATGGAAGAAGGTGCACAGTAGAATAGCTTCGAAAGGAATATGGTCGAAAATCAGTTGGGGATAGGGTAGGCTTGGCGGTCTTCGAATGGAAGATGTAAGGTGGAATAAAGCTGAAGGTAAAATACAGTTGAATGAAATCACGCCGAAAATATGAAGGACTGGAATAGCGCCGAATGGAGTAATGTCGAAAAGTACCCGAGAATAGAAAAACTGATCTGATGCGGGAAATGGAACAATGTTGCAAGCAAAGCAGGGCGCCTCGACCAAGGTTGAAAGCATGATAAAATCGAAAGCAAGACGACGAAAAACAGGTGGCTGGAACACCACCAGCAACACCACCACCAACACCACAGGCAGCAGCACCAGCACCACCAGGAGCATCAAGCACCAGCAGCACCATCAGCATCACTACCAGCAGCACAAACGGCACAACAGCTCGGTAAGAGGAAGCCACCCAAATTCCAACGATTTATTGGAAAGATACAAGCGGTTGATTTGCTCAGAGCCAACAGTGATTGTCCTTGACTGACAGTGACCAAGAGCAGTGACTGTTGTTTACTGAAAATGACCAACAGCAGTGACCGTTGTTTACTGACAATGGCCAACAGCAGTGACTGTTGTTCACTGTCAATAACCAACAGCAGTAACTGTTGTTCACTGACAGTGACCAACAGCAGTGACTGTTGTTCACTGACAGTGACCAACAGCAGTGACGCCAACAGACACGACATACTGTCCAACAAGCTCGGCTCCGTTGGCTTCTTCATCAGCGAAGTCAGCACATCAAGAACATGTCCAGGCGTCCCGCATTGAGTTTATGTATGCAGCTGCGTATCAGTTATGTTTTTATAGTGGAACACTACGTGTGTTATGCAAATCATATCACAACGGAGGTACAATTACCAACCCAGCGTTCGAGCATTTCGAGTGAACTGTGCAAAAGTGACACAAAAAGTTGTAGGCCGAGGACCATTCATTGATATATTCCATCGAGATATGCACCAACAAAATATGAGATCAGTGCGCTCTTAGGAGAATCAGTCACGCACATGTATAAGTGTCAAAACAACAATA
Organism: Imbricaverruca yamaguchii; assembly: GCA_034440575.1. Taxonomy (NCBI): domain Eukaryota; kingdom Metazoa; phylum Arthropoda; class Thecostraca; family Neoverrucidae; genus Imbricaverruca; species Imbricaverruca yamaguchii. Next base: position 1,930,025 of record JAOTOL010001582.1, on the reverse strand, counting down.
CATTCAAATTATATACTACTTAAGTTGTAGATGACAATACCCCAGACATGTCACACTCAAAACAGGCACAACCAGATGCATTCCATACTTCGGGAAAATAACGGACATGTTGTCTCGTTTAGTCGCTTCTCGTTTGTCTGGTTTAGTCGCTAGACAAGCCATTCAATGATAAAGAGCTGAGCGACAGGGAGGTTTGGCACTGGAAAGCCCACCCGAATTTTACCCAATTAGGCGAACTGAGGAACCCAGTGTTCGATACATCACCAAATACCTGACGGCTATATTGGACGCATATTGAACACAGAGATGACATTTTACACTTACTTTAAGCTTTGGGCAATTTTATGTCCTGATCATCACATAAATATAGATGCCAATTTTGTAGGTTACCAATGTCATAATCTAAGTGAAAAACCGCCGTCAATGTGAAACGTGTACTGTGGGAGAAAATGCACCTACCACAATTAGTTATCCATGGATGCTGATGTATTTCGTCCACGAAATACGTACACGCAGGCGTATGGGCACACAAAATAAAGATCACAACTTGCATCTTATTCCATTTGTATTCACACTCTGCGGAGAATGGAGAGAGAGAGAGAGAGAGAGAGAGAGAGAGAGAGAGAGAGAGAGAGAGAGAGAGAGAGAGATAGATAGAGAGAAATATAGAGAAAAAAGAAGAGAGAAAGAGAGAGAGAGAGTGTGAGAGTGAGAGAGAGACAAAAATAGACTACCGCACATCTATCTATCTACCAATTTTCTCTAGCGGGATATGCAGGCATGCATTTTTGCACATCCCTCGGTAGTATATCCAAACAGCAATCTTACCCGATATCAACACGCGTCGACGTCTAGACCGACTGCGTCATCCGGGACGACCTCGACAACAGCAGACGTCATCTCAACACCGACCGGCTCACACCAGCCGCAGGCACCACCACACAACATGCTCTGTAGCATGGCCGTCAGCATGACGAGACGGCGCGCTGACGTCGCGCCTCGGACACCTGGCCAGCAGCGCGGCCGTCCCAGCACCGCGGCCGTCCCAGCAGCGCCCAGCAGCGAGGCCGTCCCAGCAGCGCTGCCGTCCCAGCAGCGCGGCTGTCCCAGCAGCGCTGCCGTCCCGGCAGCGAGGCCGTCCCAGCAGCGCGGCCGTCCCAGCAGCGCGGCCGTCCCAGCAGCGAGGCCGTCCCAGCAGCGCGGCCGTCCCAGCAGCGCGGCCGTCCCAGCAGCGCGGCCGTCCCAGCAGCGCGGCCGTCCCAGCAGCGCGGCCGTCCCAGCAGCGCCCAGCAGCGCGGCCGTCCCAGCAGCGCGGCCGTCCCAGCAGCGCGGCCGTCCCAGCAGCGCGGCCGTCCCAGCAGCGCGGCCGTCCCAGCAGCGCGGCCGTCCCAGCAGCGCGGCCGTCCCAGCAGCGCGGCCGTCCCAGCAGCGCGGCCGTCCCAGCAGCGCCCAGCAGACGCCACGTCCGACCAACATTCGTGCGGAAACAAGCCATTCGCACGTTCTGACTCTAACCAGCACCAGCTTTTTTATGCGAATCTTCGAGGACAATTCGGAAACCGAAGCCGGACGCCGTGCATGAGATCTTGGAGACACGGGGATTCCTGATGCACAGCGGTGCTCAGTGTCCCTGGTATTCGGTGTCCCTGGTACTCAGTGTCCCTGGTATTCGGTGTCCCTGGTGCTCAGTGTCCCTGGTACACATTGTCCCTGGTACACAGTGTCCCTGGTGCTCAGTGTCCCTGGTATTCAGTGTCCCTGGTGCTCAGTGTCCCTGGTACACATTGTCCCTGGTACACAGTGTCCCTGGTACACAGTGTCCCTGGTATTCGGTGTCCCTGGTGCTCAGTGTCCCTGGTATTCGGTGTTCCTGGTGCTCAGTGTCCCTGGTGCTCAGTGTCCCTGGTATTCAGTGTCCCTGGTACACAGTGTCCCTGGTACACATTGTCCCTGGTACACAGTGTCCCTGGTACACAGTGTCCCTGGTACACAGTGTCCCTGGTTCCCTGGTACATACAGTGTCCCTGGTACTCAGTGTCCCTGGTACACAGTGTCCCTGGTATTCAGTGTCCCTGGTGCTCAGTGTCCCTGGTATTCAGTGTCCCTGGTGCTCAGTGTCCCTGGTACACAGTGCCCCTGGTTCCCTGGTAGACAGTGTACCTGGTACATAGTGCACCTGGTGCTCAGCACGTATCGTGAATTGCTCGGACACACATTCTGGTGCAGGAATGAGCACCAGAGTGCGGCGTCTTGGTGCCGCAGGCGGTGCACCTGCCATACACAGTACGGTGTGCTTTTGTCAGAGTCTTTGCACGCCTAGGAATGCTTTTTTTGCATCTCGTGCATGCCTGGGCGTGTTATGTCAAAGGCGGTGTACTTTTAGACGTGTTTAGGTTAGAGGCAGTACACACTGAGTCGCGTATATGTCAGATGCAGTACACACTGCCTCGTGTCTATATCAGAGGCAGTGCACACTGAGACGTATTTATGTCAGAGGTAGTGCATAATGCGTCGTGCATATGTCAGAGGCAGTGTACAGTGAACCATGTCAGAGGCGGTGCTAATTTCTGAGTGTTTTCATAAATCCACCCCAAGAAGCTAAAATTCCGAGACAACATGGACAGTGTCCTATCGCCTCGCCCCCCCCCCCCCCAACCCCTCCCCCCTCCCCTGACGACATCACACCCGGCCTGCAAGGTCGATCTTCACCTCGTCGCTGACCTCGACCCCACCAAAGTCGTCGAGGTCAGAGAGGTCGTCGTCCGCGTGGATGTCGTCGGGGTCCTCATGTCAGCTCTGGTGCTCCTGTCTCATCGTCATGCGCAGCAGGAACATCGAGTGGCGGAACCAGTTGGTGGCCAGTTGGCGGGCGACCAGTCCCACCGAGTACTGCCGGGACAGGAGGAACGGTCAGACCCACCGAGTACTGCCGGGACAGGAGAGACGGTCAGTCCCACCGAGTACTGCCGGGACAGGAGGGACGGTCAGTCCCACCGAGTACTGCCGGGACAGGAGGGACGGTCAGCCCCACCGAGTACTGCCGGGACAGGAGGACGGTCAGACCCACCGAGTACTGCCGGGACAGGAGGGACGGTCAGACCCATCGAGTACTGCCGGGACAAGAGGGACGGTCAGTCCCACCGAGTACTGCCGGGACAGGAGGGACGGTCAGTCCCACCGAGTACTGCCGGGACAGGAGAGACGGTCAGTCCCACCGAGTACTGCCGGGACAGGAGAGACGGTCAGTCCCACCGAGTACTGCCGGGACAGGGAACACGGTCAGACCCACCGAATACTGCCGGGACAGGAGGAACGGTCAGACCCACCGAGTACTGCCGGGACAGGGAACACGGTCAGACCCACCGAGTACTGCCGGGACAAGAGGGACGGTCAGTCCCACCGAGTACTGCCGGGACAGGAGAGACGGTCAGTCCCACCGAGTATTGCCGGGACAGGAGAGACGGTCAGTCCCACCGAGTACTGCCGGGACAGGAGGGACGGTCAGTCCCACCGAGTACTGCCGGGACAGGAGGGCGGGTCAGACCCACCGAGTACTGCCGGGACAGGAGGAACGGTCAGACCCACCGAGTACTGCCGGGACAAGAGGGACGGTCAGTCCCACCGAGTACTGCCGGGACAGGAGAGACGGTCAGTCCCACCGAGTATTGCCGGGACAGGAGAGACGGTCAGTCCCACCGAGTACTGCCGGGACAGGAGGGACGGTCAGACCCACCGAGTACTGCCGGGACAGGAGAGACGGTCAGACCCACCGAGTACTGCCGGGACAGGAGGGACGGTCAGACCCACCGAGTACTGCCGGGACAGGAGGGACGGTCAGACCCACCGAGTACTGCCGGGACAAGAGGGACGGTCAGTCCCACCGAGTATTGCCGGGACAGGAGAGACGGTCAGTCCCACCGAGTACTGCCGGGACAGGAGGGACGGTCAGTCCCACCGAGTACTGCCGGGACAGGAGAGACGGTCAGTCCCACCGAGTACTGCCGGGACAGGGAACACGGTCAGACCCACCGAGTACTGCCGGGACAGGAGGGACGGTCAGTCCCACCGAGTACTGCCGGGACAGGAGGGACGGTCAGTCCCACCGAGTATTGCCGGGACAGGAGAGACGGTCAGTCCCACCGAGTACTGCCGGGACAGGAGGGACGGTCAGACCCACCGAATACTGCCGGGACAGGAGAGACGGTCAGTCCCACCGACTACTGCCGGGACGGGAGGGACGGTCAGACCCACCGAGTACTGCCGGGACAGGAGAGACGGCGTCTCTCGGGGAAAAGACGAAAGACGACGGCAGGAGAAACCACGATGAAACAGAATGATGCTCTCCTAAAACTATGTGTATAAAAAGTTATTGGTCACTGAATCACCCAGTCACGTGTAATAGTCCAGTTGCGTTGAACACTCCAGTTGCCTAGAATAGTCCAGTAACGTGTAATTGTCCAGTTACGTGCAATAATCCAGTTACGTGGAATAGGCAAGCTACGTGGCATAGCTCATTTACGTTCAATGACCCAGTAGCGTGGAATAGCCAAGTTATGTGGAATATCCCAGTTACTTGGAATAGTCCAGCTACGTGCAATAGACCAGCTACGTGTAATAGTCCAGCTACCTGGAACAGAGCCGAGGTGCGGTTGAACACCATGGAGACCCTGAGGTTGCAGCCTCCGTCGCGGAGGTCGTCCACGTCCACCTGGAGCCGCGGTCGGAACCAGCTGCCGGCCTCCACCGTCATACTGTGGCCGGGCTTGTGGGCCCTGACCGTCAGCAGGATGTTGTACGGCCCTGCCGACCGTCAGATGGTGAGGTCACGAGGTCACGAGGTCATGTACACCTGGAGCCGCGGCCTGAACCAGCTGCCGGCCTCCAGCGTCACACTGTGGCCGGGCTTGTGGGCCCTGACCGTCAGCAGGATGTTGTACGGCCCTGCCGACCGTCAGATGGTGAGGTCACGGGGTCATGTACGGCCCTGCAGACCGTCAGACGGTGAGGTCATGAGGTCATGTATGGCCCTGCCGACCGTCCGGTGGTGAGGTCACGGGGTCATGTACGGCCCTGTCGACCGTCAGACGGTGAGGTCACGAGGTCATGTACGGCCCTGCCGACCGTCCGGTGGTGAGGTCACGGGGTCATGTACGGCCCTGCCGACCGTCAGACGGTGAGGTCACCAGGTCACAGTCCAGCGTCACCCAGTGTCAGGGACCGGTGCAGCACACGCACATCGGTCACACGGAACGGGTTAGCCGGGGTGGAGGTCCCCGTCAGCAACAGGTGGAGGTCCCTGTCAGCAACAGGTGGAGGTCCCTGTCAGCAACAGGTGGAGGTCTCCGTCAGCCGCAGGCGGAGGTCCCCGTCAGTGGCAGGTGGAGGTCCCCGTCAGCCGCAGGCGGAGGTCCCCGTCAGTGGCAGGTGGAGGTCCCCGTCAGTGGCAGGTGGAGGTCCCCGTCAGTGGCAGGTGGAGGTCCCCGTCAGCCGCAGGCGGAGGTCCCCGTCAGTGGCAGGTGGAGGTCCCCGTCAGTGGCAGGTGGAGGTCCCCGTCAGCCGCAGGTGGAGGTCCCCGTCAGTGGCAGGTGGAGGTCCCCGTCAGTGGCAGGTGGAGGTCCCCGTCAGTGGCAGGCGGAGGTCCCCGTCAGTGGCAGGCGGAGGTCCCCGTCAGCCGCAGGTGGAGGTCCCCGTCAGTGGCAGGTGGAGGTCCCCGTCAGCCGCAGGCGGAGGTCCCCGTCAGTGGCAGGTGGAGGTCCCCGTCAGTGGCACCGAGGTAGAGGTCCCCGTCAGCGCAGGCGGAGGTCCCCGTCAGTGCCGGCGTAACAGGTGGAGGTCCCCGTCAGGGCGGAGGTCCCCGTCGGCCGGGAGTTGCCGGCGGTAACAGGCGGAGGTCCCCGTCGGCCGGGAGTTGCCGGCGGTAACAGGCGGAGGTCCCCGTCGGCCGGGAGTTGCCGGCGGTAACAGGCGGAGGTCCCCGTCAGTAACAGGCGGAGGTCCCCGTCGGCCGGGAGTTGCCGGCGGTAACAGGCGGAGGTCCCCGTCGGCCGGGAGTTGCCGGCGGTAACAGGCGGAGGTCCCCGTCGGCCGGGAGTTGCCGGCGGTAACAGGGGTCCCCGTCAGCAGTTCCGCGAACAGGCGGAGGTCCCCGCCGGCGGTAACAGGTGGAGGTCCCCGTCAGCCCGGAGTTGCCGGCGGTAACAGGTGGAGGTCCCCGTCAGCCCGGAGTGCCGGCAGGTGGAGGTCCCCGTCAGTAACAGGCGGAGGTCCCCGTCGGCCGGGAGTTGCCGGCGGTAACAGGCGGAGGTCCCCGTCAGCCGGGCGGTAACAGGTGTCGGCGGTCGGGAAGGCCCCGTCGGCCGGGAGTTGCCGGCGGTAACAGGAGGAGGTCCCCGTCGGCCGGGAGGTGCCGGCGGTAACAGGTGGAGGTCCCCGTCGGCCGGGAGTTGCCGGCGGTAACAGGAAGAGGTCCCCGTCGGCCGGGACAGGTGGAGGTCCCCGTCAGGGTCCCCGTCGGCCGGGAGGTGCCGGCGGTAAACAGGAGGTCCCCGTCAGGGCCGGCGGTAACAGGAAGAGGTCCCCGTCGGCCGGGAGGTGCCGGCGGTAACAGGAAGAGGTCCCCGTCAGCCTAACAGGAGAGGTCCCCGTCGGCCGGGGAGGTGCCGCGTAAGGTGGAGGTCCCCGTCGGCCGGGAGGTGCCGGCGGGGGAGGTCCCCGTCGGCGGGGTGCCGGCAGGTAAAGGAGGTCCCCGTCGGGAGGGCGGCGCAGGTGGAGGTCCCCGTCAGCCAATCGGGGAAAGGAACCGGCGGGTGGCAGGTAGAGGTCCCCGTCAGCTTGGCGAAGGCGGAGGTCCCCGTCGAGGTGCGGCAGGTGGAGGTCCCCGTCAGTGGCAGGTGGAGGTCCCCGTCAGCCACAGGCGGAGGTCCCCGTCAGCCGCAGGGGAGGTCCCCGTCAGCCGCGAGGTGGAGGTCCCGTCAGTGGCGTCAGCCCGGAGTTCCGCGGTAAGGAGGCGGAGGTCCCGTCAGTGGCAGGGGAGGTCCCGTCAGCGAGGTCCGTCCCGGGAGGTGCCGGCGGGGTGGAGGTCTCCGTCACTGGCAGGTGGAGGTCCCCGTCAGTGGCAGGTGGAGGTCCCCGTCAGCCGCAGGTGGAGGTCCCCGTCAGCCGCAGGATGAGGTCCCCGTCAGCCACAGGCGGAGGTCCCCGTCAGTGGCAGGTGGAGGTCCCCGTCAGCAACAGGTGGAGGTCTCCGTCACTGGCAGGCGGAGGTCCCCGTCACTGGCAGGCGGAGGTCCCCGTCAGCCCGGAGGTGCCAGCGGTAACAGGAAGAGGCTGCGGCGGGGACGACGGTTGTCCGGATTTCCGGCGGCGCGAGTCGCGTCTGAAGTGGATCAGTCATGATCAACATCAAGGCAGACAATGCTAACCATCGATATGGCGAAGGTGGATCAGTCATGATCAACATCAAGGCAGACAATGCTAACCATCGATATGACAAAGGTGGGTTGGTAATGCTAATCCTCGATATGACAAGGGTGGGTTGACAATGCTAACCCTCGACATGACAAAGGTGAGTGGACAATGCTAACCCTCAACCTGACAAAGGTTGGTTGACAATGCTAAACTTCGGCCTGGCAGCAATATATTGATGTACGTCCAGTCCCACCCAACCCCAACCCCCACCCCACCCCACCCCCGTCTCATCCCACCTTACAAGATTTTCGAAACCATGGGGACGGGAAGTGTTGGCGCGCCTCCGCCTGCACCGACAGACATGGGACAGACATGGGACATGGGACATGTCAGGCGGTACAGGCCCCATGCCGCGGCATCTCTGCCGAACTTATGCACATAAACTGAGGGCATCTTGTCAGATCACCGACCTAGCACTGTCAGATCACTGACCTAGCACTGTCAGATCACTGACCTAGCACTGTCAGATCACTGACCTAGCACTGTCAGATCACTGACCTAGCACTGTCAGATCACCGGCCTAGCACTGTCAGATCACTGACCTAGCACTGTCAGATCACCGGCCTAGCACTGTCAGATCACTGACCTAGCACTGTCAGATCACCGACCTAGCACTGTCAGATCACTGACCTAGCACTGTCAGATCACTGACCTAGCACTGTCAGATCACCGGCCTAGCACTGTCAGATCACTGGCCTAGCACTGTCAGATCACTGACCTAGCACTGTCAGATCACTGACCTAGCACTGTCAGATCACTGACCTAGCACTGTCAGATCACTGACCTAGCACTGTCAGATCACTGACCTAGCACTGTCAGATCACTGGCCTAGCACTGTCAGATCACTGACCTAGCACTGTCAGATCACTGGCCTAGCACTGTCAGATCACTGACCTAGCACTGTCAGATCACTGACCTAGCACTGTCAGATCACCGACCCACTGTCAGATCACTGACCTAGCACTGTCAGATCACTGACCTAGCACTGTCAGATCACTGACCTAGCACTGTCAGATCACTGACCTAGCACTGTCAGATCACCGGCCTAGCACTGTCAGATCACTGACCTAGCACTGTCAGATCACTGACCTAGCACTGTCAGATCACTGACCTAGCACTGTCAGATCACTGACCTAGCACTGTCAGATCACTGACCTAGCACTGTCAGATCACTGACCTAGCACTGTCAGATCACCTGACTGTCAGATCACGACTAGCACTGTCAGATCACTGACCTAGCACTGTCAGATCACTGACCTAGCACTGTCAGATCACTGACCTAGCACTGTCAGATCACTGACCTAGCACTGTCAGATCACTGACCTAGCACTGTCAGATCACCGACCTAGCACTGTCAGATCACTGACCTAGCACTGTCAGATCACTGACCTAGCACTGTCAGATCACTGACCTAGCACTGTCAGATCACTGACCTAGCACTGTCAGATCACTGACCTAGCACTGTCAGATCACTGACCTAGCACTGTCAGATCACTGACCTAGCACTGTCAGATCACTGACCTAGCACTGTCAGATCACTGACCTAGCACTGTCAGATCACTGACCTAGCACTGTCAGATCACTGACCTAGCACTGTCAGATCACGACCTAGCACTGTCAGATCACTGACCTAGCACTGTCAGATCACTGACCTAGCACTGTCAGATCACTGACCTAGCACTGTCAAACTGTCAGATCACCGGCCTAGCACTGTCAGATCACTGACCTAGCACTGTCAGATCACGCTTCGATCACACCTAGCACTGTCAGATCACTGACCTAGCACTGTCAGATCACTGACCTAGCACTGTCAGATCACTGACCTAGCACTGTCAGATCACTGACCTAGCACTGTCAGATCACCGGCCTAGCACTGTCAGATCACTGACCTAGCACTGTCAGATCACTGACCTAGCACTGTCAGATCACCGACCTAGCACTGTCAGATCACTGACCTAGCACTGTCAGATCACTGACCTAGCACTGTCAGATCACTACTGGCCTAGCACTGTCAGATCACTGACCTAGCACTGTCAGATCACGCCTAGCACTGTCAGATCACTGACCTAGCACTGTCAGATCACTGACCTAGCACTGTCAGATCACTGACCTAGCACTGTCAGATCACTGACCTAGCACTGTCAGATCACTGACCTAGCACTGTCAGATCACTGACCTAGCACTGTCAGATCACTGACCTAGCACTGTCAGATCACTGACCTAGCACTGTCAGATCACTGACCTAGCACTGTCAGATCACTGACCTAGCACTGTCAGATCACTGACCTAGCACTGTCAGATCACCGACCTAGCACTGTCAGATCACTGACCTAGCACTGTCAGATCACTGACCTAGCACTGTCAGATCACTGACCTAGCACTGTCAGATCACTGACCTAGCACTGTCAGATCACTGACCTAGCACTGTCAGATCACTGACCTAGCACTGTCAGATCACTGACCTAGCACTGTCAGATCACTGACCTAGCACTGTCAGATCACTGACCTAGCACTGTCAGATCACTGACCTAGCACTGTCAGATCACTGACCTAGCACTGTCAGATCACTGACCTAGCACTGTCAGATCACTGACCTAGCACTGTCAGATCACCGGCCTAGCACTGTCAGATCACCGGCCTAGCACTGTCAGATCACTGACCTAGCACTGTCAATCACCGGCCTAGCACTGTCAATCACGGCCTAGCACTGTCAGATCACGACCTGTCGCCTAGCACTGTCAGATCACTGACCTAGCACTGTCAGATCACTGACCTAGCACTGTCAGATCACTGACCTAGCACTGTCAGATCACTGACCTAGCACTGTCAGATCACTGACCTAGCACTGTCAGATCACTGACCTAGCACTGTCAGATCACTGACCTAGCACTGTCAGATCACTGACCTAGCACTGTCAGATCACTGACCTAGCACTGTCAGATCACCGCCAGCACATGTGGCATGTGGGCCACATGTGGCATGTGGGCCACATGTGGCATGTGGGCCACATGTGCTGCGCTCTTTTCGCCGAGAATCCGAGCTATCGAAAATTGCATTCGCTTTTTAGCACGCGTCCTGGAGGGCCTCTGAAAATTCAGCGTAATTGGAGGGGGATTCCGCCCCCAAGATCTCGGCTACCATCAAAGTTTGAGGTACGAAATTCACAGTGTGGATGGGTACGATAGTGAACTCTATTTTGTGCAGAACTTCCTGTCCTTAGGTCAATATCTTCGTAGTCAAATAAGGCCAAAACATCAAAATTGTCTGGTTTTGCGTGGCTTGGCTTGTCATTATTATGGATCGTTGTGATTGTGTTTAAGTGCTCCAAAATGGACTTCGATGACGTTTTGGACAGTACAAATGATGCAATGCATATATTAGACCCGTCATTTGACCTAAGGTCACCTATATAATTAACTTTATCAGGTTATTACCTGCTCCAGTTACCGAAACCTGCCCGCCCGCCCGACTAAGCTGACAATGACAAACAGTAGTTTTTTTTAGGATGTGTAGGGAGTAACATGCAAGGTGACATCAATCGCATGACAGTCATTTGAATGTATGATATCATTCGAGTTGACCAAGTTTGGTTCCATTAGCCTGCCATGAACTTGACCTGACTTGACCTCGGTGACCTAACATGACTTTGAAACTATAAAGAATACAATTATATATCAAACAAGTCTTGTACTTTGTACTTTAACGACCCTTAACTCGAAAAGAAATGTCGGCCGAATTTCGTTTTCTTGCTGCAAGCAACGCGCTGGTAATTCCTAAGCAGGTAGGCAAACAATAGCGTATATCGCCCAGTAAAATCTGGAGTTATATAATAAAAACCGGAGGTGTGGGCGGATTTCGCCCCCCTCCCCGCCCTCCCTGTGCGCGTGTTAACCTCAAAAAGCCTATGTTTGACGTCGTATAATGGAAAACAATTAAGGTACATTTCCTACGAATGTGATTGGCGTTTCCGTGGTCCTTCACAGTCATTGACGAAACTTCTAAGTCTTGCTTTCTTTTATAAGTTGCACTCACATGAATTTGAAGCTTAAACTCAGACAATATTTTCGGATTAAGAGTCACTCTGGATACACCTGGATACTCAAAGCTGAATTTGACTGCCACTGCCAATGCCCTGACACTGTCACTGCCCTAACACAGCCAATGCCCTAATACAGCCACTGCCCTAACACAGTCACTGCCCTAGCACTGTCACTGCCCTAACGCTGTCACTGCCATAACACTGTCACTGTCCTAGCACTGGCACTGCCCTAACACAGCAACTGCCCTAACACTGCCACTGCCCTAACACTGCCACCGTCCTAACACTGCCATTGCCCTAACACTGCCATTGTCCTGGCACTGTCACTGGCCTGACACTGACACACTGACACTCCCCTGACACTGCCCTAACACTGCCATTGCCCTAACACTGACACTGCCCTAACATTGCCACTGCCCTAACACAGCCACTGCCCTAACACTGTCACTGCCTTAACACTGCCATTGCCCTAACACTGCCATTGTCCTGGCACTGTCACTGGCCTGACACTGACACACTGACCCTCCCCTGGCACTGTCCTGACACTGTCACTGACCTGACACTGCCACTGCCCTGACACTGCCAGTGCCCTAACACTGCCACTGCCCTAACACCGCCACTGCCCTAACACTGCCATTGCCCTAACACTGTCATTGTCCTGGCACTGTCACTGCCCTAACACTGTCATTGTCGTGGCACTGTCACTGGCCTGACACTGACACACTGACACTGCCCTGACACTGACACTGCCCTCATACTGACACTGCCCTGACACTAACACTGCCCGAGGTGCAGGCCTGATACTGCCATCACGGTGACTGGTCTCTGATTACTGGCCAGTTGTGATGTATGTTTTGACTCCGACAAACATGCTTCAATAACAAACAACAAACCCCGGTCGCCGATAACAAACTCCGGACAAGGCACGTCCATCATACATTCGCGTAGTCACTAGCAGAAGTGCTCGACTTTGTTTAAGAGAATGACCAACCGGCTACTGCGGGATTCATTATTTGTACCAAAACAAAAATTACCTTGCTGCATTGTAGGTCTCGGGCCATTAACTTCAAGCTATGCCGAGGAATGAGCAAAGCTAATTATGTTCTGTTTTTGCTCGACAGTTGGGGGAGTTCACGATAATGAATCGGAGAATGACCACCCTCACTCCTCATCCCAAATTCTATCCCAAAGATAGTAAGTTCGACCTGCTGGTGTGAACTTGCTGGGCGAGCAGCTCGCAGGTAGCGGTGATGATTCGGCGTCTGCTGCACACATACCGTGATGGGAACAGCGGGCAGCCGCCAGCGGCACCTTCCACCAGGATCAGCCGCCTGCGGCCCAACACTCACCCAGCGGGCAGCCGCCAGCGGCACCTTCCACCAGGATCAGCCGCCTGCGGCCCAACACTCACCCAGCGGGCAGCCGCCAGCGCCACCTTCCAGCAGGATCAGCCGCCTGCGGCCCAACACTCACCCAGCGGGCAGCCGCCAGCGCCATCTTCCGGCAGGATCAGCCGCCTGCGGCCCAACACTCACCCAGCGGGCAGCCGCCAGCGCCACCTTCCAGCAGGATCAGCCGCCTGCGGCCCAACACTCACCCAGCGGGCAGCCGCCAGCGGCACCTTCCAGCAGGATCAGCCGCCTGCGGCCCAACACTCACCCAGCGGGCAGCCGCCAGCGCCACCTTCCAGCAGGATCAGCCGCCTGCGGCCCAACACTCACCCAGCGGGCAGCCGCCAGCGCCACCTTCCAGCAGGATCAGCCGCCTGCGGCCCAACACTCACCCAGCGGGCAGCCGCCAGCGCCACCTTCCAGCAGGATCAGCCGCCTGCGGCCCAACACTCACCCAGCGGGCAGCCGCCAGCGCCACCTTCCAGCAGGATCAGCCGCCTGCGGCCCAACACTCACCCAGCGGGCAGCCGCCAGCGCCACCTTCCAGCAGGATCAGCCGCCTGCGGCCCAACACTCACCCAGCGGGCAGCCGCCAGCGCCACCTTCCAGCAGGATCAGCCGCCTGCGGCCCAACACTCACCCAGCGGGCAGCCGCCAGCGGCACCTTCCAGCAGGATCAGCCGCCTGCGGCCCAACACTCACCCAGCGGGCAGCCGCCAGCGGCACCTTCCAGCAGGATCAGCCGCCTGCGGCCCAACACTCACCCAGCGGGCAGCCGCCAGCGGCACCTTCCAGCAGGATCAGCCGCCTGCGGCCCAACACTCACCCAGCGGGCAGCCGCCAGCGCCACCTTCCAGCAGGATCAGCCGCCTGCGGCCCAACACTCACCCAGCGGGCAGCCGCCAGCGCCACCTTCCAGCAGGATCAGCCGCCTGCGGCCCAACACTCACCCAGCGGGCAGCCGCCAGCGCCACCTTCCAGCAGGATCAGCCGCCTGCGGCCCAACACTCACCCAGCGGGCAGCCGCCAGCGCCACCTTCCAGCAGGATCAGCCGCCTGCGGCCCAACACTCACCCAGCGGGCAGCCGCCAGCGCCACCTTCCAGCAGGATCAGCCGCCTGCGGCCCAACACTCACCCAGCGGGCAGCCGCCAGCGCCACCTTCCAGCAGGATCAGCCGCCTGCGGCCCAACACTCACCCAGCGGGCCCATCATGTACTGGCCGACGTAGCGCTTCCCCACGCTCCGCCGCTTCACGTCTATCTCGCGCACGTTTTTGATCCACTGGAACCACTGCGGGCCAGCCGGACGTCAGGCGTCACCGCCACAGTGACGTCAAAATAGCTGTGTGACGTCACACGAACACCGCGTCGGCGCGTGAACACCGGGACGCCACAGGTACCACGCGAACTGTTGGGTATCTCGCGAAAAGATGGTGGCGCTTGGTTTTGCAAAGCACAACGTAAGATACAAGTACCGACTAGTAAAGGAACGCCGAAACGGACGAGGGACAAGCAATAGCGGTTCCAAATACTACTGCATAAGTGATAAAGTTTCAAGTTGTATTGCTACGTCTCATATGACCAAACGACCTGGAGTGCCGCCTCCCCCCAACTCCCCCTCCCCTTCCACCTCGACCCACTCTCACACATTCACCCGCCCAACAGCTGAACACCATTTGTTACCATCGCAATAAATTAGCTAGTATTGGCGCTACCAATCTAAAGTAAACACGAAATTAAAGTAAACACAGCTGAATAGAGAGCATGGTGGTGCTGGTTACATGCGGCGTACTCATGTTGTCGAGTAGGAAGCAGGGGCCTGGCCATGCTCCCGGGGTGAGAAGCAATGATTGAGGATTCTTGTAACATGACACACGTGCAAAACAAAATATGTTGTGCACGAATGGAAAGAAGTATTTAGAGCCGTTGCGCACTTATTACTCTTCAACAAATTGTTTTCATTGTATTGTCAGACTGTGTAATTCATGCTAGGGTACTTCACCACATATGGACTGCATTGACATTACGCACTGCATAATTGTTCTCCAAGGATGGGAAGAGAAAGCCGAGACGATATCTCTGTCATGCTCCCAGACATCAGAAGTGTAGTCAAGTTAGTTGACAAATCTTAGGCCGCTTTCTATGGAGCATATTGTTGCATTTACGTAGCCACGTCGGAATTTGTGCATACATTATGTGCTTTATAAGCAGGTAAAATGCGTGTCAAAGAACGCTTGAACTTCCCCAACGTACAAGCTGGAAATATATGTGTCTGGTTGCAGATTACGTTAAGCGGGCGACTCTTCATGAGTACGGAGAGAAACGATCAACATCAAAGGAATTATCAGAAAAGGAACTTGGGATCAGCGCCGAGCGGTTATAGTTTGTTTTTCTATCGCAAGGAGCCGTCCCCCAAGTCGGCAAACCGGGGGACACTGACATCGTCTCTGCCGACGTGCAGGGGCGTGCGTATGTGACCGAAATGGTTCCAAATATGATCAAAATGCGATCATATTAGGTGTGGTGAGCAGTTCCTCACCGTAGTGACCATATCAGGCCAGGTCCTCACCATGGTGACCATATCAGGTCAGGTCCTCATCGTGGCGATCATATCAGGTCAGGTCCTCCAGGTCAGGTCCTCACCGTGGTGACCACATCAGGTCAGGTCCTTGCCGTGGCTATCACATCAGGTCAGGTCCTCACCTTGGTGACAATATCAGGTCAGGTCCTTGCCGTGGCGACCATATCGGGCCAGGTCCTCACCATGGTGACCACATCAGGTCAGGTTCTCCAGGTCAGGTCCTCACCGTGGTGACCACATCAGGTCAGGTCCTCCAGGTCAGGTCCTCACCATGGTGACCACATCAGGTCAGGTCCTCCAGGTCAGGTCCTCACCATGGTGACCACATCAGGTCAGGTCCTCACCAGGGTGACCACATCAGGTCGTTTAGGTAGGTCCACCTTGGGACAATATCAGGTCAGGTCCTTGCCGTGGCGACCATATCGGGCCAGGTCCATGGTGACCAATCAGGTAGGTGGTCAGGTCCTCACCATGGTGAGCAGGTCAGGTCCTCACCATGGTGACCACATCAGGCCAGGTCCTCACCAGGGTGACCACATCAGGTCAGGTCCCCCAGGTCAGATCCTCACCGTGGCGATCATGTCAGGTGTGGTGGCCAGGTCCAGCATCTTGTCGGGCTTGACCCTGAACTTGGCCTCGTCGGCGGCGGCCAGCTGCCAGGGGTCACAGTACGACTGCCAGGCGATGGCCACCAGACAGGCTAGCGTGGACACGCCGTAGGCCAGGATCACCTGCCGGGGGGAGGGGTGGGCACCCGCCGTTGGTGAGGCTGAAGACGCGCGCCGCGATTCCACCACCGACGCACTAAATCTGCACGAGGCAATGAAGTTTGATTGTAATGAACTTCGACAAACGCTGTCCTAAAAAACGCTGGGGGTGTCAGGGCGTATCCAGGAATTGTAGCATAACTGTTTTGTATAGTAGAAATTACCGGGGTGTATCTAAGAATTGCAATGGGGGAGCATTTTCTCGGTAGGACGCCTTTGGCGGAAGCAAGTTCGTTGAACGGCGAGGGAGGTGTGCACTAGAGAGCATACCGATCGGGCACTTTTTTCGTGCGAACGTCTGCTAGTGGCACCTTTTCCTCCGAAAGGATAATGCAAAACCTGTGAGCGGGCGGAACATGGGTGCACTCACGTCTTCGCGTCTTCACCTTTCCCAGCTGGACGGGATCGGGAAGCCTTTCTATGTGGTGGACTGATCACTCCACCACATCTCGAGAGCCCCCTGTCCCTTCTGAGTTATCTGGGACAACAACCGAATGCGCAGACGCCAAGACATGAAACTTCTAGCACTTTCTGATGCACCTGTTCTGTATATATCGCATTAAATTTAACCCGCGCCGTCTTTCCGGTCAAATCCTCCCACCCCGTCTCGGGAGGGGGAGGGGGGGGGGTGCGGTTGAAGACCCCCTTCTAAAATATAAACTATGTGTCGCACGAAAACGAAAGGGGCGTCATCGGAAAGCGCTCGACGAGTAGGGTCCGGGTCCACCCCCAAAAAAAATTATATCAAAGTAACGTCACCAGGGGGGCTATATTTTTACGACTCTTCACGACTTCCATTATGTTTTTACTCTGGAGAGTTCATTTTGGGGATATATGAAGAAGAAAAAAAATTATTTGGAACGAGAAAGGTGCAGCGAAATCGACCAGGTCTATATTCTTTGTCGCCCAAAAATATTTGTTATTCTTTGGAAATTTCAAAATTTTGAGTTTTCAAGATTTCTAAAATTTTCCATTGCTAATGGGTAGAGCAGACCGAGAAACGTTGCTGGAAGTCAACTTTCCCTAATAAAAAAATGCTTACTTTATCCAGAATCCTCTATTTGAACTAAAATTTGGGAAATACGCAAAATTTATATGTAATCAAAAACGAAGACAGAAAAATTCCACCCGTACGTATTATTGCATCCGTAAAGATAAGCAAACGTTGAAAGTTTCATTAAAGTATCAGTATCCGTTAAAGCGGGACGACTGGTTGAACTTTTTTGGAGGTGACCTCACTTGACCTTGACTGACTCGTTGACCCTAGATGACCTGACCTAAAAAATTTGATTCAGCATGTCAAATTGATGTGGGAAAAGGTATGACAAATTTGGGCGCGCTGCCGCGCGCCGTTCGTCCGCTCTCTGCAAAAAAAAACCTGAGGGGGGACAGTTGAAGACCCCCCCCCCCAGACTGGACGGGTTAAGTCTGGCTTAAAAGACATTGATTGACCTAGAACGGGTCGCGGAAAACGATGTTCCAAAAAGGTTCAAAGTGCCGCCATTTGGAGTAGTTGCACCATATCAATACCAAACCCGGATCGTTTTGGTATTTTATCAACAAGAACAACCTGCTATCGTGTTTATATTAAAGTCGAGGTCACTGAGGTGAGGTCAGATCAAGCTACGAATTTATTCAAGTACCGATTGGGGAAAACTGAACTTGAACTTGGAACACAGTTTGTATGCTTAAAAAGTGATGTATCGAAGGCATTGAAGCTTGAACTTACGTAACCCACCCACAATGCGTGACCAAACATGGCCGTAGTATTTTATATGGCATGCAGGTGCACAGGTGTTGCTTGAATGCTTCTGTTGAAATAACCCAAAATATATTCATATTTTCCAAACCATAACTCAACATATACGACACATTACTAGGTCGACACACATTACTAGGACTATCATGACTTCCAGGTACCTCAGCATGACCGGACATGAAGAAACATGCCGTGATTTGATGTCTAGGTTATCTTTGTTTGCCAATGACATTTTACCTCGGTAGCTCAGCCACCCCGGTAGCTCAGTTGGTTAGAGCGCTTGCCTGCACTGGTCTCCCCTGTATTGGCAACACAGGGTTCGAGTCGCTTCGCGCGCTCGCATTTAGCCCCCGGCCGGGAATGTCAGTTGGCAGCTGGCCCGATAAGGCCAGGGACGAGCTACCGGACGGCCGTGTTGGTGTATTGACGGCACGTTAAACTTTCGGCCTAAATTCTGCCGTTGAACAGGAGTTCATGATCGGGTGGTGGGGCCACGGCTCACGCAACAAGCTCTGCTTAGCAATAGAACCCTGGTTCCTCAAGCCACTCCAGCAACAATTCGGATTCAATTTATTAAATTTAAATTTAAAAAAACCTGTGTCATTGATACGCATATTTTGGAGGCTGGTTTTCAACCCTGGTCTATGTTAGTTCTTGAAAAATGATGCCAAAAATGCATGACCTGCCTTTTGCACCCAGTTCCAGACTTGTATGTCCAGGTGATTTGTATGTCCAGACATATTGATGCAATATGACCTCTGGTGACCTCAGTATCGGTGAAGATGTAAATGTGCGGTATGCTTCCTGGCCCTCCGTCACCAAGGCTCTCCATGACCTCTGGTGACCTCATTATCGGTGAAGATGTAAATGTGCGGTATGCTTCTGGCCCTCCGTCACCAAGGCTTTCCAGGGGCGGGGATGGCCGAGTGGTTAAGGTGTCGGGCTATGGGTACCAAAGGTCCCGGGTTCGACTCTAGCGCCACTCAGGACATTTCCCAATCCCGCGGCCCACCGGCGAAACAGTGTGGGCGGCGCCATAAGCCGTGAATGTGCATAAAGTGTGTCGTGAACCAACCAATAAACAAATAATAAACCAAGGCTTTCCAGCTCTCCCTTTTTCGTTTTGCGCAGTCTACCTAGATCCGAAGGTAGTGGGGGAGGGTTTAATGGGCCTCCCTCCTCCCTCTACCACGGCCCAGCGAAGTGGGCGGGCCTATCGGCTCGGCGAAGGTAACATTGACTTATACATTTTACTATACTTACAGTCCTGTGCACTTGATTATATTTGTACCCATTTAATGAATTCGCATTCGAGGTATTCAGTAGTAAACAACATCGTGATATATTGATGCAATTGATAAACGTTTTTAATTTTGGAATAATTTGCTGTCTACATGATGCATGTACGACGATATCATGTACGTCATAGATATCCTATACATAGCGCGCGATTTATTCCACAGCCTTCATCGCCCTATGCTTGGTGGTTCAACCGTGAGTAGCGCGCAAGTCCCAAGTCCAGCGTTTTGCATTTAGTATGTACAACACATGAAGCTATCACCAGGACCGAGCCACGAACACACAGAGACGTGCAGCCTGAAGGTAAGAAGTAATGTAGACGTTAAGGTCATATGAAGGTAATGGTTAAGCCTTCCCAACGTTGCTGATGCTGCCGAAATGGGGATGCTGTTGACCTGACCTTCTTAAAGTTTGTGTCTTTGCTGCCTTTTTTCGATTTTTTTAGCTTCGCTCCTTTAGAGAGCACGGCCCTAACGCCGCTTGGTTTGCCCTTACCAGCGTTACCTCCTCCATTACCCCCAGCTTCACCTCCATACTCCATCTCCACCTCCATACCCCACCATCAACTCCACATACCACGTAGCAATCTTCGGTCCATACCCAGTGCAAACTCACCTTGTCTGACGACATGCTGCTGTGGGCCTGATCCGGATAGTGACCTGAAGCCCCCGGACGTCAGCGGAAGTCTCCAGAGGTCCCGCTCCAGCTACGACTGTCGGAAGTCTCCAGAGGTCCCGCTCCAGCTGCGACTGTCGCGCCAGACCTACCTACGGCCGACTGGCGGGAGGTGTGCCCTCGGGCGGTTCTCCTGCCGTCTGTGTGTGTGTGTGTACTCGCCAGTCCGGCGGGGGGGGGGCGGCGCCTGGTCCGTCCGTGTTGACGACGTCGGGTCGGCTGGGTGGGGGGACTGCCGGGGGGGGCGGCGCCTGGTCCGTCTGTGTTGACGACGTCGGGTCGGCTGGGGGTGGGACTGCCGGGGGGGCTGCCGGGGGGCGGCGCCCTGGTCCGTGTGTGTTGACGACGCTCTTGGCGACGGGCGGCGCGAGCCTCCGGTGGCCAGAGGCGTCGCCAGGCACGGCGGCGCGAGCCTCCGGTGTGGCCAGAGGCGTCGCCAGGCACGGCGTCGCGGAGCACGTATACTGACGACTAGCATAGGAACGGCCATACATGGACGCAGTACACATGGGCAGTCCCCCTACCCCACATTCCGATCGAATCCTGGATGAGTCGATCGTTAATCACACGACCAAGGAGCCACTTGCAAACCTTATACTTATAGATTATCTTATCTTATCTTAACCTTATACTCCCAACTTGTAGATAGGTTTTGGACTCTTCACCTGAAAATCGACGCATTCTTCGAAGTTCGATATTATCGTATTACTTTTGCTCTTCTATATTGACCTTCCTCTTCTGTAAACCTCCTCCGATGATGATGATGATGCTGGACGGTTCCGATAAACATCTACTCACAATTATTCACAATTACCGGTCTATGGCTCACAATTACTGCCCTGTGGAGAAAACAGATATTTCTCCCGACATCTGTGCTGCATCATGTGGCAAAATCTCAAAGAGCTCCTTAACCCGTCCCGTCTCCGGGGGGTCTTCAACCGCCCCCTCAGGTTTTTCGCGGATGGTGGACGAACGAACGAATAGCGCCCGATAGCGCGCCAAAATTTGGCATACCTTTTTCCACGTCAATTTGGCATGTTGTTTCAAAATTGTGAAGTTAGGTCATCTATGGTCAACGAGTTAGTCTAGGTCAAGTAAGGTCACCTCCAAAAACGTTCAACCAGTCGTCACGCTTTAACGGATACAGATGATTTAATGAAACTTTCAACGTTTGCTTATCTTTGGGGATGCAACAAAACGTACGAGTGGAATATTTCATTTTTTTCCGTTTTTGACTACATATAAATTTTGCATATTTGCCAATTGCAGTTCAAATACAGGTTTCTGGCTAAAGTAGGCATTTTTTATTAATTCAAATTGACTTCCAACAACGTTTCTCGGTCTACTCTACCCATTGAAAAAGGAAACTTGAGGAAAACTTGAAGATTAAAAAATTGGAATTTCAAAAATAGTTTGTATTTTTGGGGGCCATAAAAAATTGTGGCCCTGGTTGATTTCGCTGTCCTTTTCTCATTCCAAATAAATTTTGTTTTTTCACATATCCCCCAAACTGAACTCCCCAGAGCCAAAAACATAATGTAAATCGTGAAAAGTCGTGAAAATCTAGCCCACCTGGTGACATCACTTTTGTGGAAAATAGTTTTGGGCGGTGGATCCGGACCCTACTCGTCGAATGCTTTCCGATGACACCTCTTTCGTTTTCGTGCGATGCTTAGTTGGGATTTTAGGGGGTTACTACCCCCCCCCGAGACGGGGTGTGAGGTTCTGACCGGAATGACGGCGCGGGTTAAACGAACTTGCCCTTTAATGAAACCTCTAGACCCATTTAGCCCTCTAATAGGCCATCGAGACACATCTAGCCTTCTGATGGATCTTTTAGACTAATATGGCCCTCTAATGGGCCCACTAGACTCATCAGTGTAACCAAGCAAACCCAGAATCCAGACCCATTAGTGTAAGCAAACAGACGCAGAAACCCGGCTCATCATTGTAACCAAATATATCCGGAGCCCATGCCCACCAATGTATCTAAACGGACCCAAACCCCAGACCCATTAATGTAACCGAACAGACCCAGAACCCAGACCCATCAGTGTAACCAAGCATGCCTAGAAACCCGACTCATGATAAATGTAGCCAAGCAGAGTCACGTCATGTCACCCAGAGCCGAGAGGTGAATCCCATCTCATGCTGAGCGGAAGCGGTGCCGCGAGTCGCCCCTGTAAATGGTCGATAACACCGCCTGTTAACTCACGTCATTTACCGACCATTTACCGACCATCTACCGACCATTTACCGATCATTTACCGACCATTTACCGACCATCTACCGACCATTTACCGATCATTTACCGACCATTTACCGACCATTTACCGACCATTTACCGATCATTTGCCGACCATTTACCGACCATGTACCGACCATTTACCGACCATTTACCGACCATCTACCGACCACCGACCGAATGGCGCTACGAATCGTGGAGCAGGTGTTCTCGCCTCTCCTTCGTTGCAAATGTCGCCGGGCGCGAGCGCCACCTGCCACCGGAGAGACAGGTGTTTCTGACAGGTGTTTCTGACAGGTGTTTCTGCCCGGCGCGCCGGCCGGCTGTCGGCAGCTGTGCACTGTGCACGCCACGGCACGACACCTGACGCGTGTTGTGCGGACTCCGTGCGTACTGCACGTCGTGTGTACCGTAGCTACGCCGCACCCCTCCCCCTGCCCCGCACCCCTACCCGTCCCGGGACCGGCCGCCGTCCGGTGCCGACGGCCGGGCCTCAGGCGGATGTGTTTGGAGTCGGTAGTCGGGTCGACATTGATCGGCCCGGAGGTCAGCTCGGGGCCGGCACGTCGGCACCGAGTCAGGTGGTGGCGGCGGCAGGTGGCGTCGGTGGGGGGGGGGCACTTCCGGCGCCGGCACGTGTCGACTGACCAGGTGGGGGTGGCGAGTCCAGCTGCCAATGCTGGATCGTCGCCCACAAGCCTCCTGGGGATGGATATACATACATACATAATTACATATATATATCTATGTTTTTGTGTGTGTGTGTGTGTGTGTGTGTGTGTGTGTGTGTGTGTGTGTGCGTGTGTGTTTGTGTGTACCATGCTCTCGCCCATTATATAAAATGTTTCTGATACCTGCTCCCACTTTATGACTTCACCGAAGACGATGTCAGCTGCCATGTCTACTGGACGCACTTCACAATCGATTACGTGCCCTGCCACACACGGCTTATCCAGGGACTTGTCACAGGGACTTGTCGACACGAGACACGAGGGACTTGTCGCAGGGACATCACGCACGCGTCCTGTATTGCGTCAATCGTCCTTGCATGTTTTTCCGAGATCATGCGGTGTTGTGAACCTTCAAACACCGGGCTTACAACACAGGCTTTACAGCAGTGGGCTCGCCGCAATATTCCACGCACGTGCTGTTGATGCGCACATTTGCTCCGCATTTGGGGAGAGATAAAGGCTCAGGGCATGCAGGATGTTTTTTTAGGAGATGGGAGATCATACGTGCGAGTTTTGGCTGGATGACCTTTGGATGACCTTTCGCTGTGGGCCGGACCATGTGCGGGATGACCTTCGGGTGCTGCTCAAGTTCGACGTAGCACAGTTAGTTAGAGCGCTGGTCTGCTCTGGCCTCCCCTGTCTGGGCAACGCAGGGTTGGAGTCGATTCACGCGCTGGCATTTAGCCCCCGGCCGGGAGGGTCAGTTGGCAGCTGGCCCGATAAGGCCGGGGACGAGCTACCGGGCGGCCGTGTCGGTGCATTGACGGCACGTTAAACTTTCGGTATATATTCTGCCGTTGAACTGGAATTCGTGGAAACCCTAGTTCGTAAAGCCACCGCAGCAAGAATTCGGATTAAAAGGATTTGAAAGAGAAAATGATGTAGAATGCACCAGCTGACCTTGCTCCCGCCTATGGGTGGCCTCGAGAGTCGGACGGTTCAGGTACTCAGACTTGTTATTGTAATCTGAATGTGCCCGAGACAGGTGCGCTCACCATGGCCACCCGAATATCACCAAGTCTGATGATACATGGGTCAAAATATCACCAAGTCTGAATTCGTCTCTATTCCAGCCACGTCTTTACATCTTTACAGCCACATCTTTACATCTTTGCAGCCACGTCTTTACATCCGACACACGTGGCACGGCCAACAGCAAAGTCAATGATCCATGCACAACATCTACCGTCCTTCATTCTTCTGCGTTCTTCCAAGAAATGCTTCGATGCAACACAAACACGAACAGCGTTTCAACAACTGTGTGGGTTCCCACGTTGTGGCAAAGTTTCAACCTTACGCTTGTGGTCCAATGATGACGATTTCTGGATTCGTTCACACTGAAATTTCCACTACTGTTGAAAAACCAAAAATAAAACGCATCAACCCTCACAATGAACGAATAAGTTATCGTTGAAAACACCCTACAAGAGAAGAGGAG
Source organism: Imbricaverruca yamaguchii (assembly GCA_034440575.1). NCBI lineage: Eukaryota > Metazoa > Arthropoda > Thecostraca > Neoverrucidae > Imbricaverruca > Imbricaverruca yamaguchii. The sequence continues at coordinate 1,905,632 of JAOTOL010001582.1, read as the reverse complement.
CACAATTGGCGCCGAATTATACTTGGTTATTATAAATGCCTTGCATCCCATTGCTCGTGTGCCTTACCGCTGCATTTGCATATCAGATACAATGCGATGTGCGACGTATACGAAGCATTATAATGAATACCAGGACAATCTGCCGTCACTACCCCGCACCGAGTATGATCCAGAAACACACAAAATACTCACCTCTCTGACGAGACCAATCGCCCCTAGCGGATTATTTTAGAACTATTAGTATACAAACGTCCCGCTGGAAGTCTTCGCATCATCCCCCAACGAACACATAAATACTCTGGCATAATCTCCGGGTTTGAGAGTCAGAGGTGCAGCCAAGACTGGGGATGCCCCTCCCCCACCATCACCACCCCAGCGATCAAAATGCATTAAATCAAAGAGGAAATGTCGAGATTTTCACCAAGCAAGACGATAAATTTTCCGCGAATGTAGTCTCTGCTTCATGAATTATTTTTGGTCGAAATCCCATTAGGATAATTCCAAAGGTAGGTCCTTTTCAATGCTTTCCCTTCAATTGTTGGCAAAATAGCACAAAAAAACAAAAGATGTCCGCCGCGAAATGGATTTTCCACTCATTCTCCAAACACGAATGCACACACGATACACCTTTGGATCATGTGGATGGAAAACTAGAATCGCGCCTCCTCCTGTCCTTGAGACCACGGAAAATAACACACGCAGTCATCAGGCGCGCGGTGCTCGGCACACAGCACAGCACACAGCACACAACACACAGCACGCAACACACAGCTCACAACACACAGCACACAACACACAGTTCACAACACACAGCACGCAACACACAGCACAGCACACAGCACAGCACACAGCACAGCACACAGCACAGCACACAGCACAGCACACAGCACAGCACACAGCACAGCACACAGCACAGCACACAGCACAGCACACAGCACAGCACACAGCACAGCACACAGCACAGCACACAGCACACAGCACAGCACACAGCACACAGCACAGCACACAGCACAGCACACAGCACAGCACACAGCACAGCACACAGCACAGCACACAGCACAGCACACAGCACAGCACACAGCACAGCACACAGCACAGCACACAGCACAAGCAAGCACACAGCACAGCACACAGCACAGCACACAGCACAGCACACAGCACAGCACACAGCACAGCACACAGCACAGCACACAGCACAGCACACAGCACAACAAGCACACACACAACACACACACAAAAGCACAAGCACAACACACACAACAGCACAGCACACAGCACAGCACACAGCACAGCACACAGCACAGCACACAGCACAGCACACAGCACAGCACACAGCACAGCACACAGCACAGCACACAGCACAGCACACAGCACAAGCACAAGCACACAGCACAGCACACAGCACAGCACACAGCACAGCACACAGCACAGCACACAGCACAGCACACAGCACAGCACACAGCACAGCACACAGCACAGCACACAGCACAGCACACAGCACAGCACACAGCACAGCACACAGCACAGCACACAGCACAGCACACAGCACAGCACACAGCACAGCACACAGCACAGCACACAGCACAGCACACAGCACAGCACACAGCACAGCACACAGCACAGCACACAGCACAGCACACAGCACAGCACACAGCACAGCACACAGCACAGCACACAGCACAGCACACAGCACACACACAGCACAGCACACAGCACAGCACACAGCACAGCACACAGCACAGCACACAGCACAGCACACAGCACAGCACACAGCACAGCACACAGCACAGCACACAGCACAGCACACAGCACAGCACACAGCACAGCACACAGCACAGCACACAGCACAGCACACAGCACAGCACACAGTATAACTACATAGCGAAATCAGCAGACGAAAACATGGCTCGCTTCTTTTCTGCTCGCTCTAGAGCACATGACGCACAACTGTTGCAGCTATCTCCACTGTACCGTATCCCTCATAGAGCGCTTCAGGGCATGTTTCAGTGTTTCAGTGTCACAGCGTTTCAGTGTTTCAGTGCTTCAGTGCTGCGTGAAGTACCCTTTACGAAGTGTTCACTGGATGGTCCATTGGGAGGTTCACTGAGTCACTGCACTGTCACTGCACTGTTCACAGTGTGTCACTGTACATTTAATGGTGTGCTCGTGCATATTCAACTGGACAGCTCACTGAGCTTGTTGCCGTGATGAGCGTGTCGCCTGTGCACTTCACACTGCGCTTGGGCGTGCGTCACACTTCACTACGTCACACTTCACACTGCGCTTCGGCGTGCGTCACACTTCACTACGTCACACTTCTGCGTCACACTTCACTCTGCGGTCTGTGACTCGTTGTCTCGCTGAACTCGTCATTCAGATGCAACTGAAGCGCTAAACCTCAGCAACAGAGTCGTGAATACGTCACTGCACATCCTGTGCTACTTGCAGCGTGCTACACCACCTGCACCACTTGCACCAGCAGTGTCATGGGCCACTTGTACCACTTGCACCACCAGTGTCATGAGCCACTTGTACCACTTGTACCACCAGTGTCATGGGCCACGTGTACCACTTGTACCACAAGTGTCATGAGCCACTTGTACCACTTGTACCACCAGTGTCATTGGCCACTTGTACCACTTGTACCACAAGTGTCATCAGCCACTTGTACCACTTGTACCACAAGTGTCATCAGCCACTTGTACCACTTGTACCACAAGTGTCATCAGCCACTTGTACCACCAATGTCATGGGCCACTCGTACCACTTGTACCACTAGTGTCATGGGCCACGCTGCCACTTGTAGCAGGAACTTGGCTGCGTGACAGTGATGATTATGCCACACGTGCGAGCCGCAGGTGGAGTGTTCTGTCTCTTTGGCTGTGTTAAAGCCCGTGCAATGCTGGATCGGGACCGTCGAATAGCTAAACATTTGAACATTTCAGCACACCATAGACCAGCTGCGATGCGTTTTTTGAACTCATCAGCTTTAGCATTGCAGGGCTCTTTCTACGGCTCCCCCACTGTGCTGCCCGTGATAGAGTTTTAGTGCACATGAAAAGTGTCTTTACACATTGCATAGTGAGGACCAGATGTAACCAATGGTGATAAGCAATCCTCATTGACCAAATGTAAAGGTCACGCTATCTTTGAGTTCTCCAATAATCGACGCTGGGCCAGTGGTTGGCTGTCTGACAAATCAGCTCCAATTATTCACTGATTGGCTGATAATAACGGCCTTGCTTGGCGACTTTTGGCGGCCGCGGCAGAAGCCAGACCCCGGCTGGCTGGACACCAGACGATGCACAGTCATTGGCTGCATTTCCGGTGCGGTGATGTGATTGGTTGCTTGGTGCGTGCTCTAACTTTTGATTGGCTACGTTCTGGCGGCATCAGATTCACAAAGGAACGGACGAGACTCGTCGCTGATTGGCTGCCTTCTTGGCCCGTCGATGGGATTGGCTGTTTGGTGCGCACGCTGGCCGCTGATTGGCTGTCTTCTTGGTCCGTTCATGTGATTGGCCGCTCGGTGCGCGCGCCGGCCGCTGATTGGTGGACTAGGGCGGACACCTGCAGGCGCAGCAGGACGGGAACAGGAACCAGTCGATGAAGATGCCCTTGCAGTCGTTGTCGGGGTCGTAGGCCAGCAGCCGGTGGTAGGTGTACTTCTGCTCGCAGACACACCGTCCCGTGCAGTGGTTCGTCGTGGTGCCTCTGCCGACGGGAGGTCATGAGGGCATGAGTCATCGTCGTGAAGTCACGCAGGAGGTCGACAAGGGTCAGCAGCAATGTCACGCCTGTCATGAGAGCAGAACAGCTCGCGGTTTGTTAGATACACCTGGGTGTCGAGTGACAAGGGGCGGGTACACGTATACGCATCAGGCAGGGGCAGAGTCAGGGGTGGGTCAATGAATTTGCCTCGGGGAGGGGGCCTTCGGCGTCACAACGCGTTCAGGGTAGAGACACACTCGAGTACAACAAATACAAATATTAATACCAACACCGATGCACTCATTTTGGTCTCGGTGGGACATCCTCCCCTGAGCAGGGCGTTTTGGGCTTCAAAACAATGAATTGCTGGGAGGAACTCCTCCTGTCTCTAGCCTTTCCCGGTCGAAGGGGCGACATCTTTCCATGGGGGCACATGCCCTCATTGTGGCCAAGTGCTTCACTTGTCCAGGCCGACCAGGGAAGGACATGCCCACCCTTCCGGTTTCTCGGGGCGGGGATGTCTGAGTGGTTTGAGACGTTGAGCTCTGGGTACGAAAGGTCCCGGGTTCAACAAGCGCATCCCTCAAAACGTTTCCCAATCCCGCGACCCACCGGCGGAACAGTTTGGGCGGCGCCATTAGCCGTGATTGTGCATAAAGTGCCTCGTGAAACACCCGATAAACAACAATCTTCCAGATTCTTTGTCGCAATAGTTTACAAACGAACAAAGTCAAAGTCAGGTGTCAGGCAGCAGTCATGAAGTGGCCAGAAGTGGCCACAGAAGCCATGGCCAGCATAACTACTGACCAGGGCATCCATGACGTGATACAGCAGCTCAATAGGATCCGTCCTGCACTAGCACTATCTCCAGAGCGTCGTGAAGTAGCAGGCACAACTCAATATGATTGAATTATAGTGTGATGAAGAACCTGCGTGAGTAAAATGCACTAACTCAATAAGATTAATGAAAGTATAGTTTGATGGATAGACTCCGTAAAGTAATAGGCACTAACTTGAAATGATTTGTGGAATTATGCTTTGAGGAACAGCCTCCGTGAAGTAATAGGCACTAACTCAATATGGTTGATTTAAATATAGTTTGATGAACAACTTCCATGATTTAGTGGGTACCAATTATCATTCTTTATCACATCACTCCATTCGTCATCGTTGGCTGGTTCTGGGGGAAATGTTCCCTCCCCCAGGTTTTGAGGAAGACGTAAGTGGTCACCTCCAGTTTTGGAATTGTTCGCTGCATATTTGTTTCACGGAAATATTAGACTATCTCCCTTCGTCCTTTTTTATGTTAAAGATACTCTTGTTTTGTTTTCGCTCTATTCGTGATTGAATGATGTCGACTGAACGTTTCGCTTCTGGTGCGTTTTGCAAAATTCAAAAGCAAGTAGCTAAAGCGCTGTTTAACCCGCGCCGTCTCTCCGGTCAGATCTTCACAGTCCGTCTCGGGCTCAGGGGGAGATAATAACACCCCTCTAAAATCCAACCTAAGCGCCGCACGAATACGAAAGAGGTGTCGAAAGGATTTCGCTGTCGAAAGGACAGCGAAATCGACCAGGGCCATAACTTTTTTTTTGGCACCCAAAACGAATTTGTTTTTTAATTTCAAAGTTTCAAAAAACATTATTTAAAAATGGAGGATGAAAATTTGAAATGAAAATGAAAAATGTTCCCTTTCAAAAAGGAAAATGAAAAAAAAGTGTTCTTTCATTTTCCATTCCCAATGGGTAGAGCAGGCCGAGAAACGTTGGAAGTAAACTTACCCCAAGAAAAAATGTCTACCTTAGCCAGAGTATTCTATTTGAACTGCAATTGGCAAATATGCAAAATTTATATATAATCAAAACCAAAACAAAAAACATGAAAAACTCGACTCGTACGTTTTGTTGTATCCCGAAAGACAAGCAAATGCTGAAAGTTTCATTAAAATATTTGTATCCGTTAAAGCGTGACGACTTGTTGAGCTTTTTTGGAGGTGACCTCACTTGATCTTGACTAACTCGTTGACCATAGAAAAACTGACGTACAAATTTTGAATCAGCATGCAAAATTGATGTGGGAAAAGGTATGCCAAATGTGGGCGTGCTGCCGCCCGACGTTCGTCCGCTATCCGCGAAAAACCTGAGGGAGCGGTTGAAGACCCCCCGAGACTGGATGGATTAACAGTCTCCTATGTACTCTTTAGAAGTTTGGTTGGGCTCCAAATTGCATCAGTTTTTAAACACACCTTAGACTCGTTTGGATCAAACATAGAAGCACCCATTCACACGATTGTTAGCACGACACTTTTTAATCACGGGCGGTGGGTACTGTGGGAAGGGGGGGGGGGCATGTGCTCCGCCACCCCTACGTGCAAATGTGGTGCCCCTCTGGTTGGGAAAGACACTCCTGCAGGAATGCTTCAGTGCTCCGCGAATTTTCCAGCCGAACACGCTCATTTCAGAGGACATGGCGCCGCTGAGAAACATGGCGCCGCTGAGAAACATGGCGCCGCTGAGAAACATGGCGCCGCTGAGAAACATGGCGCCGCTGAGAAACATGGCGCCGCTGAGAAACATGGCGCCGTCCGTGCGCAGCAGTTCGGTACAATGTTTATGATCCTGAATGCTCCTGTTACTGAGCTCAGCTCCTGTGTACCAATGCTCCGTCGAAGACGATCCTCCCAGGAAATGTCCTCCCCTCCCACCATGAAAATTAACAGATCCGTCCTTGATTTTAATCACTGTTCCTCGATTGGATGCTAGCAGGGTTTGCGTGCCAGCTTGTCATCAGCAGGATTGGTACGTCAGCTTGGCATCAGCAGGATTGGTGCGTCAGCTTGGCACTTTCACGTGCAATCTGTACAATCATGCTTTTCTTCTGTAATCAGTGTGCCGGAACTTTACATGCACCGACTCACATTGGGGTGGTAATTTTGGTAGGCAGGAGCTTTGCAGATAAAAACATTGCTGAATCTGCAGGCGCTTTGACGTGATTATCTCCAATCAACACCGAATGGCACCATGCCGACACACTAAAATAGGAACTTTATCCTTGTGAAAATCCGTCGTTGAATCCGCCCTTGTCTTCGACAAACTTTTTATTACACATGATGCTTCATGAGTACATTGATACAAGAAGGTACTTGCAAATATCTTCATAAATTCGTCGGTTATTCGGCGATTGCTTGTATATTTTGTTTGTGTAATACCAGGACTGAATTACAGCTGGGATAAACTTTCTCCGTTAAGTGACATGTGTTGACTGTCAGCACTCACTTGCAGATCTCCTGGTAGATGACCGAAACTCTCTTTGGTTTCCTGGTGATGCTGCGGTAATTAATAAAGCTACATGACCAAAGCAGTCGATGCGCCCTAAAGCCCGAATAACTAACGGTAGTTCATAAACTAACTAGCAGATCTCCTAGTGGATGGCCTGTCGGAAGTGATAAGCTCACTCGCAGATCTCCTGGTGGATGGCCTGGGGGAAGTGATAACTCACTTGCAGATCTCCTGGTGGATGGCCTGGGGGAAGTGATGCACTCACTTGCAGATCTCCTGGTGGATGGCCTGCGGGAAGTGCTTGGTGTTGACGATGGCTCGTATCTCACCCGCGGAGTTGGCGGCCCAGTAAGGCGTGATGATCTCGATGCGGGACTGACAGCTATCCACTCTGCCGGCACGTCACGTCACGTCACGTCACGTCACGTCACGTCACGTCACGTCACGTCACGTCACGTCACGTCACGTCGCGGCACGTTACAACACGGTGTGTTACGGCATGTTTGGTCACGTCAAGACACGTCAGAATACGACATGGCATGTCACGGCAGGCCATATCAGGTCATCAGGTCATCAGGTCATCACCCCTGACGTCTCAACTCCGGCTCCGGTCACATCAAGCCAAACCGCTCCATACACCACTCAGTCGTACTGAGTCACTTTACGATAACCGAGTAAAGGTGTTGGGCTATGGGTACCAAAGGTCCCGGGTTCGACACTAGCGCCGCTCAGGACATTTCCCGATCTCGTGGCCAACCGGCGAAACAGTGTGGGCCGTGATCGTGCATAAAGTGCGTCGTGAAACGCCCAATACACAAACAAACAACCGATCCACGTCGCAAACAAACCAGCAAACTCACAGGTCTTTGCTGCCTTTGTCGATCCGGGGTGGCGGCGCCACCGTCGCCCGTTTTCGCCGGCCGCCGGCGGCGGCCGGCGTGATGGTGTCGTTGACGGAGCGCCTGCCGCGTAGTTGCTGCGGTCATCAACAGATGGCGTCAGTGGGTTGGAAGAGCATCTAGTTAGTCTGGGACGGAGCTGCCGACCCCTGACGCCGGCTGGTGGCGGGCGGACTCGGCACTCCAGTCGGCGGTGGGACTCGAACCGGCGATCTCGCGATCAGGGATCGAATGGCCGTCCGACTGAGGTGCCGCGACCCCAACGACTGTGACTCACAGTCATCAACATCGGCACAGCCGCGAATGATCGAAGCACCCCGACACTGGTCGAAGCGCCCTGAAACCCAGATAACTAACATCGTCACAGGAAGCACAATATTCGTGTTGCAGAAAGTCACGAGACGTTAAAGATGCATCGCAACACAAAACAATATACATTGCAGAATTTAAGCTAAAAATACAGCAAACACAGAAGCTAGTCTGGCGACCAAATCCCAAACATCCCGGCCAACGGAATCTCTGTTTGCTAACTATGACGTTACTTTATGCTTGTAGTGCAATGCATCCAAGGCATTAGTAGTCATTTCGACCTTAAAGCATCATATTTATTATTACCATTGCTGCAAGCGTTTATAGGTTAATCAGTGCAAATTATCCAACTTTGGTAGGATTATTTCATTGGCATTAATTATTACCATTCTTTAATATGCATGATTACGAAGTGCCCTCTTATTACCAGCACGTAGCCAAACCAATAAATACAACACATCCGGTTTCAGCGCAGCTGACGTCTATCAAAAGCCACCAATGTACGTCTGGTGGAAAGGAGCGGCAACTACATTGGCGCTAGACACCCGGAACTCACTTAACCACATTCCGAAATATTTACAAGGAGGCTTAAAGCGTGACTGCATAAGAGACACGCTCAGATGCACACCCAAACACTTAGCGGGTCGGATTAAGTACATGTGGCACTCGATGCTTGATAAGTACAACAGGCTAAAAATGCTTGATAAAAAGTGTTTATGCCCGAGCGATTAGACGGCCTGATCCCAAAGCGGACGGCGAGTGCGGTAAAGCGCCGCCGCTGATGTGGAATCCCACCCGTGCCGTTTGGGTGCGCCCCTGAGCGGTCGCCACCAGAAAGCAGAGCACATCAGAGGCAATCGCCACCTATAATGAGGAGGCCGAAAGAGAGCTGACCGGCGAGCACTTAGTCAAAGCCACCGGAGGAGCGACGACCGGCGAGCACTTAGCCAAAGCCACCAGAGTCGCTGCAGCCGCCACACGCATGTACATGGGCTGCAAGCGCGCGACGTCAAGGTCATGTGCCCCCGCCGGCAGGGGGTGATCGGGGGGACTGGCCTGTCATCTGGCTGGTGGAACTGAGGGCTGCCGAAGTGATGCTGTCGAGGGCGCTCTGTCAGAAGGCCCGTCAGTTATAATTGAAATATTGTTCGCGGTGTACTGCAATAGTTGGTGATTGGGCGAGACAAAAAAATAACTGACAGGTCATGAACAAATTTTTCCTTGCTGAGCCTGATAAAGTTGTCTAACTATATAATCGAAAGGTGCTTGTACCAAAAGAAACAGATAAGCTCATTCAGTAAATGTCAACGCATGAATGCCAATTGAAATGCAAACGACAAACGCTGCCGCATCGAGAATGATCCTGCTGCAGCATGTGATATTACCCTACGAACACCCTGATACAAACCTCAGGAAGCATTTTCCGTTCAGCTTGAGCAGTTGACTCCACCCAGCCAAGCTGGGCACGGAGCCTCATGCAGTGAGTCCCCTCCATACCGACCCTGAACCTCATGCAGTGGGTCCCCTACCTGCCTTGATCCTAGTGCAGCGTCTCCCCTACCCGCCTTAAGCCTCGTGCGGCGTCTCCCCTACCCGCCTTAAGCCTCGAGCGGCGTCTCCCCTACCCGCCTTAAGCCTCGTGCGGCGTCTCCCCTACCCGCCTTGATCCTAGTGCAGCGTCTCCCCTACCCGCCTTAAGCCTCGTGCGGCGTCTCCCCTACCCGCCTTGATCCTATTGCAGCGTCTCCCCTACCCGCCTTGATCCTATTGCAGCGTCTCCCCTACCCGCCTTAAGCCTCGTGCAGCGTCTCCCCTACCCGCCTTGATCCTATTGCAGCGTCTCCCCTACCCGCCTTCCCGCGCGTCTCCCTACCCGCCTTGATCCTATTGCAGCGTCTCCCCTACCCGCCTTAACCTCAGTGCAGGGTCTCCCCTACCCACCTTGATCCTATTGCAGCGTCTCCCCTACCCGCCTTAAGCCTCGTGCAGCGTCTCCCCTACCGCCTAAGCCTCGATCCTATTGCAGCGTCTCCCCTACCCGCCTTAAGCCTCGTGCAGCGTCTCCCCTACCCGCCTTATCCTAAGCCTCGTGCAGCGTCTCCCCCACCCGCCTTAAGCCTCGTGCGGCGTCTCCCACCTATCCTCTCCGCCTTGATCCTATTGCAGCGTCTCCCCACCCGCCTTGATCCTATCAGCGTCTCCCCTACCCGCCTTAAGCCTCGTGCAGCGTCTCCCCTACCCGCCTTGATCCTATTGCAGCGTCTCCCCTACCCGCCTTAAGCCTCGTGCGGCGTCTCCCCTACCCGCCTTGATCCTATTGCAGCGTCTCCCATACCCGCCTTAAGCCTCGTGCAGCGTCTCCCCTACCCGCCTTAAGCCTCGTGCGGCGTCTCCCCTACCCGCCTTGATCCTAGTGCAGCGTCTCCCCTACCCGCCTTGATCCTAGTGCAGCGTCTCCCCCGCCTTAATCCTCCCTACCCGCCTTAAGCCTCGTGCGGCGTCTCCCCTACCCGCCTTAACCTGTGCAGCGTCTCCCTACCCGCCTTAAGCCTCGTGCAGCGTCTCCCCTACCCGCCTTAAGCCTCGTGCGGCGTCTCCCCTACCCGCCTTAAGCCTGTGCAGCGTCTCCCTACCCGCCTTACCTGTGCAGCGTCTCCTCGCCTTGATCCTAGTGCAGCGTCTCCCTACCCGCCTTGATCCTAGTGCAGCGTCTCCCTACCCGCCTTAAGCCTCGTGCGGCGTCTCCCCTACCCGCCTTAAGCCTCGTGCAGCGTCTCCCTACCCGCCTTAAGCCTCGTGCGGCGTCTCCCCTACCCGCCTTGATCCTAATGCAGCGTCTCCCCTACCCGCCTTGATCCTATTGCAGCGTCTCCCCTACCCGCCTTAAGCCTCGTGCAGCGTCTCCCCTACCCGCCTTAAGCCTCGTGCGGCGTCCCCCACCCCGTCTCCCTACCCGCCTTGATCCTAGTGCAGCGTCTCCCTACCCGCCTTAAGCCTCGTCGCGCGTCTCCCTACCCGCCTTGACCTAATGCAGCGTCTCCCACCTACGTCTCTACCCGCCTTAAGCCTCGTGCTCAGCGTCTCCCTACCCGCCTTAAGCCTCGTGCAGCGTCTCCCCTACCCGCCTTAAGCCTCGTGCAGCGTCTCCCCTACCCGCCTTGACCTGTGCAGCGTCTCCCTACCCGCCTTGACCTGTCAGTCAGCGTCTCCTACCCGCCTTAAGCCTCGTGCAGCGTCTCCCCTACCCGCCCTAAGCCTCGTGCGGCGTCTCCCCTACCCGCCTTGATCCTAGTGCAGCGTCTCCCCTACCCGCCTTAAGCCTCGTGCAGCGTCTCCCCTACCCGCCTTAAGCCTCGTGCGGCGTCTCCCCTACTCGCCTTGATCCTCGTGCAGCGTCTCCCCTACCCGCCTTAAGCCTCGTGCAGCGTCTCCCCTACCCGCCTTGATCCTAGTGCAGCGTCTCCCCTACCCGCCTTAAGCCTCGTGCAGCGTCTCCCCTACCCGCCTTAAGCCTCGTGCGGCGTCTCCCTACTCGCCTTGATCCTGTGCAGCGTCTCCCCTACCCGCCTTAAGCCTCGTGCAGCGTCTCCCCTACCCGCCTTGATCCTAGTGCAGGGTCTCCCTACCCGCCTTAAGCCTCGTGCGGCGTCTCCCTACCCGCCTTAAGCCTCGTGCGGCGTCTCCCCTACTCGCCTTGATCCTCGTGCAGCGTCTCCCCTACCCGCCTTAAGCCTCGTGCAGCGTCTCCCCTACCCGCCTTGATCCTAGTGCAGCGTCTCCCCTACCCGCCTTGATCCTAGTGCAGCGTCTCCCCTACCCGCATTGATCCTAGTGCAGCGTCTCCCCTACCCGCCTTAAGCCTCGTGCGGCGTCTCCCCTACCCGCCTTAAGCCTCGTGCAGCGTCTCCCCTACCCGCCTTAAGCCTCGTGCGGCGTCTCCCCTACCCGCCTTGATCCTAATGCAGCGTCTCCCCTACCCGCCTTGATCCTAGTGCAGCGTCTCCCCTACCCGCCTTGATCCTAGTGCAGCGTCTCCCCTACCCGCCTTAAGCCTCGTGCGGCGTCTCCCCTACCCGCCTTGATCCTAATGCAGCGTCTCCCCTACCCGCCTTAAGCCTCGTGCAGCGTCTCCCCTACCCGCCTTAAGCCTCGTGCGGCGTCTCCCCTACCCGCCTTGATCCTATTGCAGCGTCTCCCCTATCCGCCTTAAGCCTCGTGCGGCGTCTCCCCTACCCGCCTTGATCCTAATGCAGCGTATCCCCTACCCGCCTTAAGCCTCGTGCAGCGTCTCCCCTACCCACCTTAAGCCTCGTGCGGCGTCTCCCCTACCCGCCTTGATCCTATTGCAGCGTCTCCCCTACCTGCCTTGAGCCTCGTGCAGCGTCTCTCCTCCATACCCACCCTGAGCATAATGCAGCGTCTCCCCTCCATACCCACCCTGAGCATAATGCAGCGTCTCCCCTCCATACCCACCCTGAGCATAATGCAGCGTCTCTACTCCATACCCACCCTGAGCATAATGCAGCGTCTCCCCTCCATACCCATCCTGAGCATAATGCAGCGTCTCCCCTCCATACACACCCTGAGCATAGTACAGCGTCTCCCCTCCATACACACCCTGAGCATAGTGCAGCGTCTCCCCTCCATACCCACCCTGAGCATAATGCAGCGTCTCCCCCATACACACCCTGAGCATAGTGCAGCGTCTCCCTCCATACCCACCCTGAGCATAATGCAGCGTCTCCCCTCCATACACACCCTGAGCATAGTGCAGCGTCTCCCCTACATACCCACCCTGAGCATAATTCAGCGTCTCCCCTCCATACCCACCCTGAGCATAATGCAGCGTCTCCCCTCCATACCCACCCTGAGCATAATGCAGCGTCTCCCCTCCATACCCACCCTGAGCATAATGCAGCGTCTCCCTACCTGCCTTCCGGTTGTCACCCAGCTATGGACAAAATCACGTTCTGCATGGTGATTGGTGGAAGTTGGCAATACTGAAGGTACTCTAGGTGGGCCTCAGTCCAGTTAACTTCAAACTCACACCTACGGCACGATTTTTGGCCCATGCTCTGACGTGGACTTGAGTGTCGGCACCGCCCAGCACGGCGCAGAGCACTTCCCACATGTGCAGCTCCTGTAGATACATGGAGAGGAAGCAAGTGACATGCTGTCGATTTAGATTTTGGCTCTTCTGCGATACCTACAGCTACATGTGATGGTGCGCTCCTTAATGCACACCTACCTATGCTGCATAGCGACACTGCTTGGCAAAGCAGCCACGAAGGCCATACAGCGTAACGGTCTGCGCACGCCGGATAAACGCTGTGAAGCAGGCGACCTAAGTGGCTAATTTGAACCAGATACTTTGCAACCACGAGACAACTTCGTGACCGACTGGGTGGTGGGCTCCGGGCTGTCCCGATTTCTGCACAGCCTGTGCACCTTCTGCAGGTTACACCTGCTGAAATCGAACATGGAAAATGTGGCGTGAAACTATTCCCATCCATGAGAATATGTCAGCGTTCGCGAGACTTTTATATCACAACTTGTGATCTACAGGCCTTGGGTGCTGCCAACTTTTGACGATTTTCATGCGGGAGCTGCAAACTGTTAAGAAAAACAGCCGGAGGAAAACGCTACGCAGTCTCTGGATCTATGCGGCATAGAATATCAGCCGCGTATTGCCCGCCTATAACCCGCCGAGTACTCGCCTAATACCCGCCCAATACCCGCCTATTACCCGCCTATTACCCACCTATTACCGGCCTAATACCCGCCTATAGCCCGCCTATTACCCGCCTAATACCCGCTTATAATCCACCTAATACCCGACTATTACCCGCCTATTACCTTCTTATTACCCGCTTATTACCCGCCTATTACCCGCCTATTACCCGTCTAATACCAACCTATTGCCCGCCTATTACCCGCCTATAACCCGCCTTATACACGCCCATTATCCGGCTATTACCCGTCTAATACCAGCCTATTACCCGCCTATTACCCGCCAAATACCCGCCTATTTCCCGCCTGTTACTCACCTACTACATCTACAGCGCAAATCGTCGTTCATTGTCACGTTCCTACAGTCCAGTATCCGCCTAGTACCCGCCTATTACCCGCCTATTACCCGCCTATTACCCGCCTAGAACCCGCCTATTACTTATCTATTACCCGACTACTACATCTACAGCGCGAAGCGTCGTCCGGTGGCACGTTCCCGCGGTCCAGTACCCGCCTAGTACTCGCCTATTACCCGCCTAGTACCCGCCTATTACCAATATATTACGCGCCTATTACCCGCCTACTACATCTACAGCGCGAAGCGTTGTCTGTTGGCACGCTCCCACAGTTTAGTACCCGCCTAGTACCCACCTACTACCCACCTATTACCCGCATATTACCCACCACATCTACAGCGCGAAGCATCGTCCGTTGGCACGTTGCCAGTCTAATTCCAGTCAACAAGAGCAGGAGTCTTGTGGCAGGAGCTCATCCCCCGCGCTACGGACACAACCTCCCCAGGGTGGGTGCAAATTATGAGTGGCACAAGTGTTGCTGAGCAATGGGCGACGAGAAGAAGCTGAAGTATGGCAGATAGAGCCTACCGAGAACGAACCATTCACCGAGGGTGGGTATTGTTGAAACCCTTGAGCATTAACTTAATCACTGGAAATTTTCCTAATTGTGGTCAATTGCAACTGCCAATGCCACCGCAAGAACGGCGCGACATTCACCAGCTTATCTGATATCAGCACAATGGCATCCACAAATCGGATTAAATTGTTTCGCACAGTATGACATTCGCTAAACAAAAGTGTTTCACTTTTGTACTCCCCGGTAGCCAAATAGCAGCGAGACAGCATTCCGGAATCTCAAAGCTCGTGCGGTTGCGACTTTCTATCGCATTGCACTGAGCTGACTCAGTTCTGCCACCCATTGGATTCTTGATTCTTACATCCGTCAGAAGCCGTTAAATTTAACATTGGGGTTATTATCAATGAACGGTTGCATGTCCCATGTCAAAGTCTGTCCGCCAACGGCTATGATCCGCGTTAACTCATGCTCTTGTCTCCTGGAACTAGTCTCCGGACGGTGACGGTACTCTCTACAAGCGGCTACTGGACTGCAGGAGCTGTACTGCACGTGAACGATGTTCACGAGAATGACCGGTTCTGTCAGGAATGCTCTTGAAATGTCGTCCTCGTGACCTGCGTCTCACCTGGTCCCTGCCATGGGGTGGTAGCCTGAGAGGGGCGGAGGGCACAGGGTAATTGTAACGCCGCGGTTCGCCAACAGATGGCTCCACCACCACACAGCCCCGCCCACCGGCGCCGGCCGTTGGCCGGCGCGCGCGGCGGCCGCCAACCGCCGCCGAGTCTCCGCCCACCCCGAGTCGCCGATTGGCCCGCTGTCGTCGCGGCAGCCGGCGGCGGTCGCCGGCGAACGCCGATTGGCTGCCGGCCGCCAGAAGGTCCGCCCCCTGGCTGAGAAACACGTTGTGCACGAACGGCGGCCGCGGCGCCGGCATCCTGGTGGCGGTGCGCGCGCGCGCCGCCACGCGCGTCGGCGCCACCGTCGCGTTCGCGCGCGCGCGACTCGCTTGCGCGCGCCGGCGCGCCGCCGCCGCACTTTTCGCGCGCGCCGCCGCGTGCGCCTTAGCTTGCGCTGCTCGTCGCCAGGCGGCGCGCAGCGCGGCGCGGCCGCCGGCGAACTTGGCCGGCTGGCGGGGCGGCGCGGCCGCCTTGGCGGGAGCGCGCGGCGTCTCGGCGCGCCATTCGGCCGGCCAGAGGTACTCGGGGAAGTCGATCGTGTTGAACGACTGGATGCTGGGGAACACGGGTACCTCTTCGAAAATGTCCGCCGGCGGTCGGTACTCGCCGAACATGCGCCGCGTCAACGCCTTGTTCAGGTCGATGAACGACTCGATCCGGGTTCTGAAACAGTCGAGTGGTGCGTCATGTTTGGCTGATTTATGACTGCGGCTAGGGCTTGCGCGGCAGAGAAGATCACGACAACTGTGAAAGACCTTACGGTCGTTTGGGAATGAACAAATTCTACAAGAGTTGCATGCGGTGACGAAAAACGTTTTTTTAGGAAAAGAACGAGGACACAGAACGGGGCTTAATTTGACCTTATTTGGCTTTCTATGGAAGCACTTTTCAAACAATGTAACACAGGGTGTAAAGTTGGTCTTAATTTGTGAAGCTTCGTGCTGGAAAGGGGCTACCCCCTCCCAGCTGTACCAATGCGGCTACAGATTAAACGCGTGACGTGCCGTGGTGATGAGAGAGAGAGAAAGAGAGAGAGAGAGAGAGAGAGAGAGAGAGAGAGAGAGAGAGAGAGAGAGAGAGAGAGAGAGAGAGAGAGAGAGAGAGAGAGAGAGAGAGAGAGAGAGAGAGAGAGAGAGAGAGAGAGAGAGAGAGAGAGAGAGAGAGAGAGAGAGAGAGAGAGAGAGAGAGAGAGAGGGAGAGAGAGAGACCTGGTCTCTGCAGTAGAGCCTGCCGTGGTTAGGCTCACACCGGGTAGGTGGTGCTCTGGTCTCTACAGTAGAGCCTGCCGTGGTTACACTCACACTGGGTAGGTGGTGCCCTGGTCAGTAAGACCCTGCCGTGGTTACACTCACACTGGGTAGGTGGTGTCCTGGTCAGTACAGCCTGCCGTGGTTACACTCACACTGGGTAGGTGGTGCCCTGGTCTCTGCAGTAGAGCCTGCCGTGGTTACACTCACACCGGGTAGGTGGTGCCCTGGTCAGTACAGCCTGCCGTGGTTACACTCACACTGGGTAGGTGGTGCCCTGGTCAGTACAGCCTGCCGTGGTTACACTCACACTGGGTAGGTGGTGCCCTGGTCTCTGCAGTAGAGCCTGCCGTGGTTACACCCACACTGGGTAGGTGGTGCCCTGGTCTCTGCAGTACAGCCTGCCGTGGTTACACTCACACTGGGTAGGTGGTGCCCTGGTCTCTGCAGTAGAGCCTGCCGTGGTTACACTCACACTGGGTAGGTGGTGCCCTGGTCTCTGCAGTAGAGCCTGCCGTGGTTACACTCACACTGGGTAGGTGGTGTCCTGGTCAGTACAGCCTGCCGTGGTTACACTCACACTGGGTAGGTGGTGCCCTGGTCTCTGCAGTAGAGCCTGCCGTGGTTACACTCACACTGGGTAGGTGGTGCCCTGGTCTCTGCAGTAGAGCCTGCCGTGGTTACACTCACACTGGGTAGGTGGTGCCCTGGTCTCTGCAGTAGAGCCTGCCGTGGTTACACTCACACTGGGTAGGTGGTGTCCTGGTCAGTACAGCCTGCCGTGGTTACACTCACACTGGGTAGGTGGTGCCCTGGTCTCTGCAGTAGAGCCTGCCGTGGTTACACTCACACTGGGTAGGTGGTGCTCTGGTCTCTACAGTAGAGCCTGCCGTGGTTACACTCACACTGGGTAGGTGGTGCCCTGGTCAGTAAGACCCTGCCGTGGTTACACTCACACTGGGTAGGTGGTGCCCTGGTCAGTAAGACCCTGCCGTGGTTACACTCACACTGGGTAGGTGGTGCTCTGGTCTCTGCAGTAGAGCCTGCCGTGGTTACACTCACACTGGGTAGGTGGTGCCCTGGTCAGTACAGCCTGCCGTGGTTACACTCACACTGGGTAGGTGGTGCCCTGGTCTCTGCAGTAGAGCCTGTCGTGGTTACACTCACACTGGGTAGGTGGTGCCCTGGTCAGTACAGCCTGCCGTGGTTACACTCACACTGGGTAGGTGGTGCCCTAGTCAGTACGACCCAGCCGTGGTTACACTCACACTGGGTAGGTGGTGCCCTGGTCAGGACAGCCTGCCGTGGTTACACCCACACTGGGTATGTGGTGCCCTGGTCAGTACAGCCTGCCGTGGTTACACTCACAGTGGGTAGGTGGTGTCCTGGTCAGTACAGCCTGCCATGGTTACACTCACACTGGGTAGGTGGTGCCCTGGTCTCTGCAGTAGAGCCTGCCGTGGTTACACTCACACTGGCTAGGTGGTGCCCTGGTCTCTGCAGTAGAGCCTGCCGTGGTTACACTCACACTGGGTAGGCGGTGTCCTGGTCAGTACAGCCTGCCGTGGTTACACTCACACTGGCTAGGTGGTGCTCTGGTCTCTGCAGTAGAGCCTGCCGTGGTTAGGCTCACACCGGGTAGGTGGTGCTCTGGTCTCTACAGTAGAGCCTGCCGTGGTTACACTCACACTGGGTAGGTGGTGCCCTGGTCAGTACAGCCTGCCGTGGTTACACTCACACTGGGTAGGTGGTGCCCTGGTCTCTGCAGTAGAGCCTGCCGTGGTTACACTCACACTGGGTAGGTGGTGCCCTGGTCTCTGCAGTAGAGCTGGTGCAGGCGACTTATGCAGGGCAGACCTCTGATGGTGTCTTGACCCCACGCCTGGTGACCCAGCACCGCACTCAGCGCCGCCCAGATCACCTGCCGGGCACAGAGTGCAGATCAGACGCCCGTGTACAGATCAGACGCCTCAGGTGCAGATCAGACGCCTCAGGTGCAGATCAGACGCCTGTGTGCAGATCAGACGCCTCAGGTGCAGATCAGACGCCTCTGGTGCAGATCAGACGCCTGTGTGCAGATCAGACGCCTCAGGTGCCTGCGTGTGACGTAGATGGACGGATGTCAGTCGGACATGACGGTGTGATACTTAGTCAGGTCAGGTCATCCCCTGAGGCAAGGTCAGGCCAGGTGGTCGGTCGGGAGCCACCATGAGTAGGGATTGGCAGTTGTTTACGTAGCTGTAAGGCCTGAGACCGGGTGTAGCAATTTCCCGTCCATTCAGCACCGCAAGAACGAAAATTAAATCGGTTCCCTTGGGACGGACGCCCCGCCCCGTCCTCTGGGCTCCGCCCCCAACCACCGACGTGTCGCGTCTCCCGGGCGCTTCCCTGTCGAATGGCAATGAGCGAGGACGACAAGACAAGATCCGGTTCGCGCTGATCTGGCAGCACTGACAGCAGATCTGGCAGCTCTGACAGCAGATCTGGCAGCTCTGACAGCAGATCTGGCAGCTCTGACAGCAGATCTGGCAGCTCTGACAGCAGATCTGGCAGCTCTGACAGCAGATCTGGCAGCTCTGACAGCAGATCTGGCAGCTGTCTCCACGGCGCTGGTCCCGGCGTGATACGGGACGGCCCGGGCCCGGGTCACAGAGGCCGTGTAGCGTGTACTTCTCCCGGAGCCGACCTGGGCTGAGGTCACGGAGAGTGTGTACCGTGTACCGTGTACCGTGTACTTCTCCCGGAGCCGACCTGGGCTGAGGTCACGGAGGGTGTATACCGTGTACCGTGTACCGTGTACTTCTCCCGGGTCACGGATAGCCTGTACCGTGTACTTCTCCCGGAGCCGAGCCGGCGCACGATCACGAGCGAGCTGATCAGCTGCCTGCACAGCGCTGGCGGGGGGGGGGGAGGGGGCGTGACGGTGCACAGCCGAGTCCGCGTGTGTTCGGCTCGTCTGGTGCCGTATACCGTCTGACGGTGCACGTTTTCACGAGTATCGCACTTAGCAGTTGTGCTTCGTGCTGGCTATCTCAGTCTCGCCCACGGCCTGGTGGCGTGAGAGATATCAGCTGCGGGGAGCATGCGGACAGTGGGCCACCAGGGTACTCGTACTTCACTGGGGTACTCGTACTTCACTGGGGTACTCACACTTCACTGGGGTACTCGTACTTCACTGGGGTACTCGTACTTCACTAGGGTACTCGTACTTGACTGGGGTACTCGTACTTCACTAGGGTACTCGTACTTGACTGGGGCATTCACACTTCACTGGAGTACTCATACTTCACTGGGGTACTCGTACTTCACTGGGGTACTCACACTTCACTGGGGTACTCGTACTTGACTGCGGTACTCGTACTTCACTAGGGTGCTCGTACTTGACTGGGGCATTCACACTTCACTGGAGTACTCATACTTCACTGGGGTACTCGTACTTCACTGGGGTACTCACACTTCACTGGGGTACTCACACTTCACTGTGATACTCGTACTTCACTGGGGTACTCGTACTTCACTGGGGTACTCACACTTCACTGGGGTACTCGTACTGCCAGACACCCTAGCCTTCGGAGCCGTGGGGCACCAGGATCGAATTCAAATCTTCCTCCCGTCAGGTCGCTGGTGTGCCGGGAACTTAATCTTCCAGACGCCCTGCTCGTCGGGTGGGTGGAATACGCAGGCACATGGACTCGGAAGTATGTCTGCCCGTCAGCGCGGTGGAGTGGAACACATGGCCTCCGAGACTCCCGCTCGTTAAGTCGGTGGTAAACTGGGGTATACCCCCTCCCGGACACAACCCTGGCGGTGCGGTGGGGGCAGGGCTCATGGCCTCCAAAGCCCCTTTTCGTCCGGTCGGTGGTGTACTGGGATATACTGCCTCCCGTCCGGTCGGTGGTGTACTGGGATATACTCCCTCCCGTCCGGTCGGTGGTGTACTGGGGTATTCCCACCCCGGACACCCCTCCGGTCCGGTCGGTGGTGTGTACTGGGGTATTCCCACCCCGGACACCCCTCCCGTGGTGTCGGCGGCGGACTCCGTGCCCTCCACCTGGCCGGCGCGATGTTATCGGCCGTGCAGCAGGTGTGGCCCCGGTCGGCAGACACAGCCGGCGTGTCTCAGTGTCGGTCGTGGCCGGGGCAAGGTCAGCACGGCCGCCGCCGAGACGCCGGCCAGATCTGATCAGGTGGGTCACAGCCGCAGACGACTTCCGCTGCGGGGCTGCGGCCGCACTGCGGCTCCCTCTCTGTCTCAGCACCGTGTCTCAGCACCGTGTCTCAGCATCGTGTCTCAGCACGATGCTGTGATTTCAAACAATGATCTGACGCGTCACATACCGTAAGTCAGAGTCATCATGAGGCTTATGACGCCTAGTTCCTTGGCACTAAGATACCATCAAACATTCAGGCTCTCAAGTCTCGAGTAGAAGCAGTCTCTGTCTCTCTATCTGGAGATGAAATGGTGGCTCAATACATGCTGAACACGCATCCGTCTAAAACTGACATGATCAAATTGAAATGCAACCGTTGCATCTTCGATATCAGTTGTTCTATCAATAATTAGATTTAAATACGCAACGAAATATATTTAATTGTATTATATTCTTGCTTATTTTAGTGTGTAGAAGGTCAGTCAATGTGTGAGTGCGTGGCGTGCCAGCTTTGTATTCTTGACGTAGGCGCCGTAGATGGAGGTTCCAAATGTACCATTTATGCACGAACTCCGTTCGAAATGCCCAGCAAGATGCCTCACTGCCGCCCAGTTGCAGCGTCAGTTTACGCGGAGAGACCTCCAGCACGTCAACGATTGTAACCAATCCCGTGCCGGTGCTAGGCTAGCCGGCTTTTCCTGCCGTTGCCCCGTACGGTAGAGATACACAGATACTGAACCCTATCTGATACGAAGGGCGATTTTTCCATACACACCACCTCTGCGGGCCAGTGCCGAAGGAACGTTACGCCGGCGACCGTACTCCTGCACGGTTCTGCGGGTTAGTCCCGAAGGAACGTTACGCCGGCGACCGTACTCCTGCACGGTTCTGCGGGCTAGTGCCGAAGGAACGTTACGCCGGCGACCGTACTCCTGCACGGTTCCGATCTCCCAGGCCTGATGAGCCCACGGCGGAACTTCACGTCGCGTGTGATGACGTTGTGTGATGACACGTGTGTGATGATGATGACGTTGTGACACGGCCAACGCTGCCCAGCTGCGGTCATCTCCCGGTGTGACACGGCCAACACTGGCCCGCTGAGGTTATCTCCCGGTGTGACACGGCCAACACTGGCCCGCTGCGGTCATCTCCCGGCAGGTAACCGGTCCGGCAGCGTCCCCCCGACGTCCGCCGAGGTCACACGCCAAGGTCACACCCCAGACAAACACCTCCCACACAGGCGGAGGGCTGTCTGTGTTTTCTGACTGTGGTTGGAGGACTCTTGTGCTATGTCCCAGTTACCTGTCACGTTACCCGATTCATGTTACCCGAGCGTGAAGACCTCCGGGGTGTTCCATATGCTCTATCTACATACGATATGCTATATTCCCATCCTGCCCTGTTGTATGGATTCCAAATACTTCAGGTTTGTCGATGATTCTCCAGAGATTCCTGCAACGGATCGCGAAAGGTCTCTTTTCTCTTGATGAAAGATCTCTTCTGAATGATTCAAGAGTTCACCCGCGGTATCTTCGATAATCCAGGCATGCTGTATCCGGCTTGACACTGTGTTTTCTCCGGCATTTGAACAGTTGTCTCCGATGCGGAAGATCCGGCTTGACACTGTATTTTCTCCGGAATTTGAGAACCTGCCACCGATGCAGAAAATCCGGCTTGACACTATGTTTTCTCCGGTATTCGAACAGTTTCCTCCGATGCAGGAGAAGCTGATGCATTCCTTCCATCAAGCGCAAAAGGCAGGTGACAAATGGAGTAGGCTTCAGAAAGTGGCTGACAGTTAAGGTGAGTTTAATGACAATAATGTAAGCCTGTTGGTGAGTTTAATGACAATAATGTAAGCCTGTTGAGGTTATGGTATCGTCCGAGGACATAACAAGCAAACCTCGAAGAGCTCTTTACGAACGTTCCTGAAACATGTCGGGTGTTCTCAGCACATTTTGGAAGCGGCATAAGCTAGGATTTAAGTTCGCTTGCCAAGTACACCGTATGCCACCAGGGACGGATCTAGGCGGCGGCATTGGGCCGAGTTCGAGTCCTCCTCCCCCCCCCCCGGGCAGAGGTGATTGTTGCGGACATTTTGCACTAAAATGACAATTTCTCCAAATCTAACATCATTTTATGAGACAAATGTTGCCGTAACAGACCGGACTAATGTTCGCTGTTCACATCGGATTAATTTAGGGCACTTGGGTATCTTCCATTCATACCCCCAAGCCAGACCATTTGATCCGCCCTGTATGTCGTCCACCACCATTGTGTGCTAGTCAGTATACAGCTCAAGCTGTTCTCGCGTGCCCTGGGGCCGGGATAGGCTGACAGGCTGATATCTAACAGGCTGATACAACAGGCTGATACAACAGGCTGATACAACAGGCTGATACAACAGGCTGATACAACAGGCTGATACAACAGGCTGATACAACAGGCTGATACAACAGGCTGATACAGCAGGCTGATACAACAGGCTGATACAACAGGCTGATACAACAGGCTGATACAACAAGCTGAGCTGACAAGCTGAGCTGACAAGCTGGGCTGACAAGCTGAGCTGACAAGCTGAGCTGACAAGCTGGGCTGACAAGCTGAGCTGACAAGCTGAGCTGACAAGCTGAGCTGACAAGCTGAGCTGACAAGCTGAACAAGCTGAGCTGACAAGCTGAGCTGACAAGCTGAGCTGACAAGCTGAGCTGACAAGCTGAGCTGACAAGCTGAAAGCTGACTGACAAGCTGAGCTGACAAGCTGAGCTGACAAGCTGAGCTGACAAGCTGAGCTGACAAGCTGAGCTGACAAGCTGAGCTGACAAGCTGAGCTGACAAGCTGGGCTGACAAGCTGAGCTGACAAGCTGGGCTGACAAGCTGAGCTGACAAGCTGAGCTGACAAGCTGAGCTGACAAGCTGAGCTGACAAGCTGAGCTGACAAGCTGAGCTGACAAGCTGAGCTGACAAGCTGAGCTGACAAGCTGAGCTGACAAGCTGAGCTGACAAGCTGAGCTGACAAGCTGAGCTGACAAGCTGAGCTGACAAGCTGGGCTGACAAGCTGAGCTGACAAGCTGAGCAAGCTGAGCTGACAAGCTGAGCTGACAAGCTGAGCTGACAAGCTGAGCTGACAAGCTGAGCTGACAAGCTGAGCTGACAAGCTGAGCTGACAAGCTGAGCTGACAAGCTGAGCTGACAAGCTGAGCTGACAAGCTGAGCTGACAAGCTGAGCTGACAAGCTGAGCTGACAAGCTGAGCTGACAAGCTGAGCTGACAAGCTGAGCTGACAAGCTGAGCTGACAAGCTGAGCTGACAAGCTGAGCTGACAAGCTGGGCTGACAAGCTGAGCTGACAAGCTGGGGACAAGCTGAGCTGACAAGCTGAGCTGACAAGCTGAGCTGACAAGCTGAGCTGACAAGCTGAGCTGACAAGCTGAGCTGACAAGCTGAGCTGACAAGCTGAGCTGACAAGCTGAGCTGACAAGCTGAGCTGACAAGCTGAGCTGACAAGCTGAGCTGACAAGCTGAGCTGACAAGCTGAGCTGACAAGCTGAGCTGACAAGCTGAGCTGACAAGCTGAGCTGACAAGCTGAGCTGACAAGCTGAGCTGACAAGCTGGGCTGACAAGCTGAGCTGACAAGCTGAGCTGACAAGCTGAGCTGACAAGCTGAGCTGACAAGCTGAGCTGACAAGCTGAGCTGACAAGCTGAGCTGACAAGCTGAGCTGACAAGCTGGACAAGCTGAGCTGCAAGCTGAGCTGACAAGCTGAGCTGACAAGCTGAGCTGACAAGCTGAGCTGACAAGCTGAGCTGACAAGCTGAGCACAAGCTGAGCTGACAAGCTGGGCTGACAAGCTGAGCTGACAAGCTGGGCGACAAGCTGAGAAAGCTGAGCACAAGCTGAGCTGACAAGCTGAGCTGACAAGCTGAGCTGACAAGCTGAGCTGACAAGCTGAGCTGACAAGCTGGGCTGACAAGCTGAGCTGACAAGCTGAGCTGACAAGCTGAGCTGACAAGCTGAGCTGACAAGCTGAGCTGACAAGCTGGGCTGACAAGCTGAGCTGACAAGCTGGGGACAAGCTGAGCTGACAAGCTGGGCTGACAAGCTGAGCTGACAAGCTGGGGACAAGCTGAGCTGACAAGCTGAGCTGACAAGCTGAGCTGACAAGCTGAGCTGACAAGCTGAGCTGACAAGCTGAGCTGACAAGCTGAGGACAAGCTGAGCTGACAAGCTGAGCTGACAAGCTGAGCTGACAAGCTGAGCTGACAAGCTCTTTGCGGTGTTTTTCTAGTCTAAATTGAATCTCCTGACGTTCTGAATTGTTGCAGCTTATCACGGATTATCATTTGCATTCGCATTTCCATGAACACCCAGGCATTTACAAGTATGTTCACGTTCCCATGACCATTGACCTTAAATGCGTCCGTGCACGCCACAAACCCTCGCGTCGTTGGTGCTCTGTCCGCCGCTCAACGTTAGCCAGGTTCTGTAGCCCTCGCCGCTGCTAGTTTCAAGTTGTGTTCATGTGGGGAAAGTGATCACCCAGATAGCCAGGTAGGAGGGGATAGTGCTTTCCCTAACCTATCATCGGTGGCTGAATGTTGGTGTTCGGTTATGCTTGGTGACACGGATAACCAAGGAAGAGGGGACAATGCTTTTCCTAATTTATCGTTTGTGAACCCGCACCCCCCCCCCCCCTCGCCCCCGGCCCTGGCGTGATGAGCCAGGGCCTTCCCAGCTGAGTGAAGCATATACTTGCATGCGGCGGGATCACAGAACAAAGTCCAGCAGGCCGTCTGCCTGACGGTAGCGAATACTACGTGAAGCGCTAACAGATGTGTAAATGTACCAGCGCCCCGTAGGTACTCGTGACGGCTGAGGCGGCATCTCGCAGAGGACATATGCACGCGCACATATAGTTGCCCACATATGCATATCCACCTGGATATGTACATCCACCTATGTACTACATCTACCTACGTACTATATCCACTTACCTACATATATCCACCTCCGTGCCTGTATCACACATGTACCGAAGCCAAAGCCTATGTGCAAGGTTGTGGGTTCGAGTCTCACCTGTCGCTACTATTCGCCCGCGACCAATCGGCGTGAGAGATTGGCGACGTTACATGACTCAACGGTCGATGTGTCGTAAAACCAATAACCAACCAAAGCCTATGTGGATTGATTTATGTTCAGCTCGTTGGGTGGGACAGTCTGTGACAGTAGTCGCTGATTGGCTGGGACGTGTTGATAGCAATCCTCAATGAGCCATAATGATTTGCAACGTTTTTTCCTGTCAAGGAAACTGAAGGTCTTTCGCACACATGTTTCGATTTCGACCAGAGGCTGGATGTTGGCTGAATACATAGAAAACGTCGCAGATTAACATCTAATCAAATTGTCTTCGGGCTACTCGAAAGCCTCTCCGCCGTCTCACGTTTTGATACGTCCTCTGTCACTGCATCAGACAAATGTAGGGGCGATCTCAAGGTTGTCGAAGTCACTGTTCCTGTGCCACTGCTTCGGACAAGTGAAGAATCGAGCTCAGAGTCGTTGGATAATACTGCTGTGCCCATGTCACTGCTAACGATGGGCATAGGGGCGAGCTCAGGTTCGCCTGAAATCAGGGTGGATGCATTCCTGCATCGGATCTCTCCATGCATCGGCATAGGATTAACGATAAAATTTATCAAAATTGGAACGACGCATCGCCACCCGCCCCCCCTGAGTCCAGACAATGCTTCAGATCGTCATACTCCGAAGCGAAACGTCCTCTCCTATGCCTACGAATATCTTCACACCTGCAGTACCACAAGTTGACTGCTGAAGAATAGTATTTGAACGAGTGACAGTCACTGAGCGGCTGAGTTGAATACTTCTGAGGAGTAGGATTTCTGCAAAACCAGCATGTGGCTAACGGGCCAAACTGCTGCAGCCAAGCTGAACCCAGCTGCGCCCACACTAGCAGGCATCATGCTGTAGCATGCCACTACGCATACTCTTCCTCTTCAAAACCCAACAACTGGCTGACTTCGTGACCGTTCCGCTGAAAATGGTTGGCATTATCCTTGCTCCGATATGCTCCGCCACCTCAGTTAGCATGAGCTGCCGACACCGGCGGATTCTCCGGGCATCCACTGGACCGACAAGAGCCGAACGTGAGATCCAATCTAGGCGCTCAGAGCCGAACACGTGAGCGAATCTAGCCGCCGAATTCCGTCTGGCGGCTGGCCCGATCCGGTCTAGGTCAGATACATGTCAAGATACTCACGTGCAATAAGGTAATCCACAGTGAATTTGTGGTTATTACGGCCTCGAGTTAAGGTGGTAAAACAGCAGGGCAGAAAAGGTCAAATTCACCGTTACGCTTGTCATAATAAACGTTATGAATGTTATATTAGTGGTGGTCTTGCATGGTACATAGTGGATAGGTCATAGGTGACCTATGCATTTGGCCATGGTGCACAGTTCAAATGTATGGTGGTCATCCATGTCAGAATAGAATGCATCAGGGTGAGCGATACATTATTCTGGCTAGGGCGGCACGTTAGGCGGGCGCCGCTGCAGGTAGCGACAGAAGATCGGCACGCGGAACCGTATCAGGCTTTGCTTTGGCGGCAAGTTGAGGTTTAGTTTTCAGTCATGCAGTCGAATGAAGCCACAGCCGATGGGACGGGGACTTTAAGCTCCACTTTAAGCTCAACTTGAAGCTCCACACAGCGTGTTTAGCGTGGTGGTCTGGCAAAGCCAGCCGCGTACGCGTTCCGATCAGATCCGCTGTGCGTAGGCCGGCGAACTGGCCGTTGGATCCGGCCCACACCTCTGCCGCCCATATCGCGAGTCCTCGGGCTTTTACGACACATTCGACCACCAGGTCATACAGCGTCGCCAGCCTCTCCCGCCGACTGGCCGCGGGTGGACTCGGTAAACGCCGTCGGTCGTGAGATTCGAACCCGTGATCTTGCGACCAAGAGTCCGACGCTCTACCAACTGAGCTACCGCGACCCCTCACTGGCTATGCAGAGCCCGCAACGAACACGGGGGTGATGTGGTTGGTGCCTTGGACTAGCATGAGCGTGAGCATCTCTCGGGTCACACGGACTTCCTCGTGTCGAGTTACCGTCAAGATGTGTCCAGTCTCCATCGTCGGCTGCCGGCCGCGCTGTGCACTGTGTGCACTGTGTGCACTGTTCACGTTCGCTGTACTCGCGTCCGCCGGCCGCTGTGCGCCGCCTTTCACTAGCTCGCGCCGTGTGCACGTCCGGTCGGAAGACAAGACACGCCCCGCCCCGCCCCGCCCCGCCCCGCCCCCGCCTCCAGCCCGCGCAGTCAGCCGGAAGCGCACTTCTGAGGCGGGGAATTACGCCGAGATGCCGCGGCCCAGTGTTCCGGAAAGACCGCTGACTGGTCGCTCGACGGGGCGGCTTGAGTCAACGCAGCCTCTTCGTGAGCCGAGTGCGTTGCTGGGAGCAGTGGAATACGGAGTCAACGAGACGACTCGAGTCCATACAGCTCCTTTGTCAGCCGAGTACGCTACCGGGAGCAGTGGGACTGGGGAACCAGCGAGACGACTCGAGTGCTCCCCTCGTGTTGGGGAGGGGGTGTCATCCGCCTCGTATTGATCGCGGCAGTGGTAGATCGTGTGACCTGCCGTATGGACAGGCTCACATAACCGAAAGCCTCGTATTGGTCGCGGCAGTGGTAGATGATGTGACCTGCCATATGGACAGGCTCACATAACCGAAAGTCTCTTTGCTTTGTTGATTGGAACGGTGCACCACCTGGAAATATGAGTGCATATTTGGGTGCATATTTGGGTGCATATTTGAGTGCATATTTCGCGTCTTGCCAGAGGCCAAACTGTGTATCATTTTGAAGAGGACGCCACACCATCAATGCATGCTTTCGTCCTCTCCGCTGACGCCAATTTATGTGCCCTGCAATGTTTTCTAAGAGAGGTTGCTAAATCGTATGCCAACTGTTTGGCAAATCTTACCTTCAATAAGCATAGAAAAAGCCAAAATATTAGCATCGTCGTTTTCTGATATCGTTCTCTGATATCGTAGCATCTCTGATATCGTGTTTTTCTCATTTGGGTAGCAATTAAGCTTTGCCTCCCAGCACTTCCACTGGGATGAGGTCCTAACTCCGGAATAGGAACAAGCGTGTATCTTTCAATGGCGCTCCAGACCCTGCATAGTAGCACACGCATGACGTCCCAGTCACTGCATAGTATCAACCATATGCCTATCAATGAAATGCGGCGGGTTTCGATCTCCTCTTACCCTGAAGACATTGACCTGGTGTCATCAAAGGTATGCTGTAGTGAGTTCACTACAATAATCTACCCCACACACCCCACAAACAAAATTGTCCTTCTGTCTTCGGTAGCTTCCGAGATCTTCAGGCCAGGGGCGGAGATGGCCGAGTGGTTAAGGTGTCGGGCTATGGGTACCAAAGGTCCCGGGTTCGACTCCAGCGCCACTCAGGACATTTCCCAATCCCGCGGCCCACCGGCGAAACAGTGTGGACAGCGCCATTAGCCGTGAATGTGCATAAAGTGTGTCGTGAACCAATCAATAAAGAATAATAAACAAGAGATCTTCGGGCCGAATCCGCCTCTGCGGTGCGCATTAGGTGAGGGACCCTCCAGCGTGAGTGTTCTAAGCCAGAGGCGGTCATATTTGTTCGCACCACCAATGCCTTTTCTTTTTTTGGTAAAGTTAGCACCAGCTACAAAATTGCGAAGTGTTTTCACGGTAGGGTAGCTAAGTCGAACTATTCTACGGCAAAAACATACCGTCGTACCATGCACAGGAATGAGTGATTATTGAAATCACATGATTGGAAAGAACTGGACCATTTATACCAGGACGACAAAGGTACGGGCAAATTGTAATCAAGTTTGCTCGGTCTGAAAATGTGCATTTCAAGCGTGTGTGACAATGTGGGAGCACGTCAACACGGTCGTAACATGGGAGACGGTACAGCTGCAGCATGACATCCTACAGCTGCAGAAACACGTCCTGCCGCTACAACACAGCCTTGACAGCTGCAAGAGAACATTTACAGGCGTAACCAACCTTTTGCACGTGCAACCCAACCTTTTGCACATGCAACACAACCTTTTGCGTTTGCAACGCTAGCTTTTGCAGCGGTAGCACAACATGTTACACTTGTAACACAGCCATTTGCAGCTGAAACACTCTCCCACAGCTGCAACCCCATCTTTTACAGTTCCAACACCAACTATCTCCCTACGTCTAGCATTGCAACATCAACTTTCTCTTTAGTTTACGTTAGGCTTGCTGGCAAAGTTCCATCCACGTTTGAAAAGGAACAAAAATTGATGGCGTGTTCCACTATTCAAGTTTAAAGTCCTATATTCCATTGAATAACAATGAGACGGTATCCCTGATGTCATCAAAACAACATGGAACGTTAAGATGGCACAATGTCCGTTTATCGTCTTCTTTTGGTAGAGAATATGGTCCCTTTCCCTTTTCACTGCTATGAGCATCCAGACAGCAGCGTTCTGGTCCAAACTTGTTCACAAACACTACACACTGAACTCAGCGACAGCCTGCTCACACTGTCATCCCTGTGCTGATCATGTGTAATCTGTGCATAGCATGGATGATCGGTGCTGATCTTTGGAGCACAGAACATATATGATTTGTGCTCAGCATATATTACACTACACTACTGATCTGACATGTACTGATTTTCAGAGCACAGATCTTAAGTGATCTGCGATGATCGCATGTCACCATGTCAGATCATAAATGCTCAGCAACCGGCTTATAAGGCGGTTGCTGTCTCTTTTCACAAGAGACGAGGCTGCATCTGGCCGGTGTTGCTGGTGTTGTTGCGGTGTGGCTGTGTGTCTGGTCAGCTGGTGTTGTTGCGGTGTGGCTGTGTGTCTGACCAGCTGGTGTTGTTGCGGTGTGGCTGTGTGTCTGACCAGCTGGTGTTGTTGCGGTGTGGCTGTGTGTCTGACCAGCTGGTGTTGTTGCGGTGTGGCTGTGTGTCTGACCAGCTGGGGTTGTTGCGGTGTGGCTGTGTGTCTGGCCAGCTGGGAATCACGGACAGCTGTTGTTGCGGTGTGGCTGTGTGTCTGACCAGCTGGTGTTGTTGCTGTGTGACTGTGTGTCTGACCAGCTGGTGTTGTTGCTGTGTGACTGTGTGTCTGACCAGCTGGGAATCACGGACAGCTGTTGTTGCGGTGTGGCTGTGTGTCTGACCAGCTGGTGTTGTTGCGGTGTGGCTGTGTGTCTGACCAGCTGGTGTTGTTGCGGTGTGGCTGTGTGTCTGACCAGCTGGTGTTGTTGCGGTGTGGCTGTGTGTCTGACCAGCTGGTGTTGTTGCGGTGTGGCTGTGTGTCTGGTCAGCTGGTGTTGTTGCGGTGTGGCTATGTGTCTGACCAGCTGGTGTTGTTGCGGTGTGGCTGTGTGTCTGGTCAGCTGGTGTTGTTGCGGTGTGGCTGTGTGTCTGACCAGCTGGTGTTGTTGCGGTGTGGCTGTGTGTCTGACCAGCTGGGAATCACGGACAGCTGTTTTTGCGGTGTGGCTGTGTGTCTGACCAGCTGGTGTTTTTTGCGGTGTGGCTGTGTGTCTGACCAGCTGGTGTTGTTGCTGTGTGACTGTGTGTCGGACCAGCTGGTGTTGTTGCGGTGTGGCTGTGTGTCGGACCAGCTGGCGTTGTTGCGGTGTGGCTGTGTGTCTGGCCAGCTGGTGTTGTTGCGGTGTGGCTGTGTGTCTGACCAGCTGGTGTTGTTGCGGTGTGGCTGTGTGTCTGGCCAGCTGGTGTTGTTGCGGTGTGGCTGTGTGTCTGACCAGCTGGTGTTGTTGCGGTGTGGCTGTGTGTCTGGCCAGCTGGTGTTGTTGCGGTGTGGCTGTGTGTCTGACCAGCTGGTGTTGTTGCGGTGTGGCTGTGTGTCTGGCCAGCTGGTGTTGTTGTGGTGTGGCTGTGTGTCTGGCCAGCTGGTGTTGTTGCGGTGTGGCTGTGTGTCTGACCTGACGTGTCGGCCCGCACATGGGCGGATCCAGTGAGGGGGCGCTGGGGACGTGTTCCCCAACTCCCCACTCCCCATGGGAAAGGTAGCGCCCCGCCGGCCAGGAAGGCGTCCTGTCAGGAAGGTAGCGCCCCACCGGCCAGGAAGGCGTCCTGTCAGGAAGGCGTCCTGTCAGGAAGGCGTCCTGTCAGGAAGGCGTCCTGTCAGGAAGGCGTCCTGTCAGGAAGGCGTCCTGTCAGGAAGGCGTCCTGTCAGGAAGGCGTCCTGTCAGGAAGGTAGCGCCCCACCGGCCAGGAAGGCGTCCTGTCAGGAAGGTAGCGCCCCACCGGCCAGGAAGGCGTCCTGTCAGGAAGGCGTCCTGTCAGGAAGGCGTCCTGTCAGGAAGGCGTCCTGTCAGGAAGGCGTCCTGTCAGGAAGGTAGCGCCCCGCCGGCCAGGAAGGTGTCCTGTCAGGAAGGTAGCGCCCCACCGGTCAGGAAGGTGTCCTGTCAGGAAGGTAGCGCCCCACCGGTCAGGAAGGCGTCCTGTCAGGAAGGCGTCCTGTCAGGAAGGCGTCCTGTCAGGAAGGCGTCCTGTCAGGAAGGTAGCGCCCCACCGGTCAGGAAGGCGTCCTGTCAGGAAGGCGTCCTGTCAGGAAGGCGTCCTGTCAGGAAGGCGTCCTGTCAGGAAGGCGTCCTGTCAGCCCGCCGTCAGGAAGGCGTCCTGTCAGGAAGGCGTCCTGTCAGGAAGGCGTCCTGTCAGGAAGGCGTCCTGTCAGGAAGGTAGCCCCACCGGCCAGGAAGGCGTCCTGTCAGGAAGGTAGCGCCCCACCGGCCAGGAAGGCGTCCTGTCAGGAAGGCGTCCTGTCAGGAAGGTAGCGCCCCGCCGGCCAGGAAGGCGTCCTGTCAGGAAGGTAGCGCCCCACCGGTCAGGAAGGTGTCCTGTCAGGAAGGTAGCGCCCCGCCGGCCAGGAAGGCGTCCTGTCAGGAAGGCGCCCCTGGGAAGGCGTCCCGTGTCAGGAAGGCGTCCTGTCAGGAAGGTAGCGCCCCACCGGCCAGGAAGGCGTCCTGTCAGGAAGGCGTCCTGTCAGGAAGGAACGTCCTGTCAGGAAGGCGTCCTGTCAGGAAGGCGTCCTGTCAGGAAGGCGTCCTGTCAGGAAGGTAGCGCCCCACCGGTCAGGAAGGTGTCCTGTCAGGAAGGTAGCGCCCCACCGGTCAGGAAGGCGTCCTGTCAGGAAGGCGTCCTGTCAGGAAGGCGTCCTGTCAGGAAGGCGTCCTGTCAGGAAGGCGTCCTGTCAGGAAGGCGTCCTGTCAGGAAGGCGTCCTGTCAGGAAGGCTCGAGTGCACCGCCACCCGCTCGCTGTATCTTCTCGCCAAAGACACCTCCTTTAGAGGTAATGTGTCCCTTCGGCATGTTGAAGCCGTGGAAAGAACTTTCCACCGCAGGGCCCTCCCCCCCCTCCCGAGCAAATGTTCCCCTCGCATGACAAACTCCTTGATTCGCCCCTGGGTTGGCCCGATGGTGTCGTGCCAGCCCCCAGACCACAGCACGATATAAGCGATCACAATGAATCTTGTCGCAATCTGTATTCTCAACAGGCTATGTTCACGTAATCGGCTTGTCGTGAAATATGATTATGGGTTTAATGATGAAGTCCTGTAGAAATTACGTTAGCTATAGATTCATCTGGTGCGTGCGATCGATATCGTTATCCAAAAAGAACTCTGTTTTAACGACGCGCTCCATTGTGGGATCGCATGGGATCGACAGTCTCCCACGCCGATTGGTCGTGGGTGAACTCGGTAATCCAGTAGGTCGTGAGATTCGAACCCACGATGTCGCGATATGGAGTCGAATGCCCTACCTATCGGGCTGCCGCTACCTCACGTCGGCAAGACGTTTTGGGATGACATACTTGGCACAGAGGTAAGCACGTAATCACAGAGGTGTAAGATATCGATGTGTTCCTTGTTTAAAGCCTTGCATTTTGACTGTATCTAATTTGTAATTGGTCGAATAGCCCACGTTGCCATCTGAAATGACATCTAAGACCTCTGTATAACAATTGATACGATGCGGCAGAGGCTAGTACGTAACAATTGACACGACATGTCAGAGTCTAGTGTGTCCTTCAGCTTGGCAACAGCAAACTTCCATAGTTACCGATATTTGTATTGTTTTTCTGGTAGGACGTACGCCTCCGCAGAATTATAGAAAAGTCACCCTCATCACTGTCGCCAGCAATATTTCATCCCCAGCGCTGCCGTCACAACGACATTCCACCACCACCACAAGAAGCGAAAGCATTTGTTTTCCGGCCCTGCAACCGTGCGAAATCCTGCGACGGCGGATTTTCCATTGCGTTGACCGCGGCAATGTGAGGTAATCTCGAGCTTCAGGTTACACGACACGGCTGGCTGTTTTTGGTCGCCATTCCTACTTTAGCAACAATACATCAACCTCGACCAAATCGCAGTGCACTTAATGTCCTTATCAATCTGGCACGCAGCTAGTTCATCAAGCGGAGAAGCTTTGCGAGTCTGAATTGGCTTCCGGGTGGAATGCGACATGCGGTACATCCCACGGCGCTAGAACAAAAGTGCCCACATGCGTTCAGTAGAAAGGCACGTGCTGCAGCTCGTGCGGGAGTTACAGGGCACTTCTGGATTGACGACGCTCACCACAGGCTCTGGTGTCGCGTGGTCCGGCTAGTGTTGCACCATCATTAGCACACCGAAGGGAGGAACGTGCCCTTCCTGTTCCCCCACCCTTGTTAGAAATATGTTCGTTTCACTGCACTAATTTTGCAAGATTTAGCAGTTCCCACTGTGTCTGTGAGGCATCTGAAACCAGTGCTTGGTCACACGTATTTTTAGATCTTTCGATGTGACTTTCAGAACATCGTCGCTTTACCCTCAAGCATACAAATGAATTTGTTCAAGTCCCCTGGAAAAAATGTCGAGCGCGCCCGCACACCATGACATGGTTATGCATGAGCCAGTGCCATGATAAGGTCTTGATGAGGCGTGCGCCATGAAAACTCGACCCTTGCATTGCAATTAGCAAGTGAAGGTGGCCAACCATGGGCGGACCCAGCTATTGTTCACCCGGACAGTTTCCATGATTTGGTCGTTATCGATGGAATGTTGATTATAATCTAACGCGGGACAAATCGGACTGCTAAGAGTGGGACGCTTCTCCTCCTCCTCCCCTACCACGTACCTGTGTGCGCCTGTGATCTCAACTGACTGCGAACATGACCTCACCATTAAGGAGGTCGTAAAGCTGCAGGAGTTCACTTCTCAGTACAGGGACGCTGAGCGTTTAATGTCCAGGCACTCCCCGAGACAACTCAAGTGAACCGTAAGTCCCGGGTGGAAGCTATTAATTTCCGGACTAGAAGTCCGGGCAATCCACACTGTGCATCGATGAATCTCCCAGACGGAGGTTGCAGCACCAATTTAGCCGCGTGATTTGGCAGTATTATTCCGGACGTCCGTGACTCGAAGGAACTATTATGTGATTGGCTGCATCTAGTTCTTTGTGATCAATGACAGGTCGGGTGTGGTGATCCATATTTGTTCCGATTACCTCCTGATTGGAGGACTGTCGACGGAGTGCCAGTCAAGAACATACCGGAAGCGGATTTTCCGCTCCACTCACTTAACTGTTGGTGCAGGGGTGCGATCCTGGCATATCCCTTGCCTGCACTTCTATCCCTGGGGCACCGGTTTAGAGCCATGGAAACAAAATAAAAGTGTAAAAACGCTTTTGATAAAACGCTCTTAGTACCTTTTCACTCATCGTTAAACGAATCGGATTATTGTTAAGAACCACCTAAAGTGTTGGGATGTCTGAATATCTGCTACTTGGCTTTAAAGCCAATGCCTAGATCTACCAATACCTATGACCTCAATACTACAATGCTATGTCCAGACTTTAGTGTCCATAGATGAGACTATATGCAAATCATCACACATACCGGCAGTGATTGCGTCAATGTTTAGATGTCAGAAAGCTGTGGAACTGGCAGTCATAAGTTAAGCTGTGGCAGGCTGTGGCAGGCTGTGGCAGGCTGTGGCAGGCTGTGGCAGGCTGTGGCAGGCTGTGGCAGGCTGTGGCAGGCTGTGGCAGGCTGTGGCAGGCTGTGGCAGGCTGTGGCAGGCTGTGGCAGGCTGTGGCAGGCTGTGGCAGGCTGTGGCAGGCTGTGGCAGGCTGTGGCAGGCTGTGGCAGGCTGTGGCAGGCTGTGGCAGGCTGTGGCAGGCTGTGGCAGGCTGTGGCAGGCTGTGGCAGGCTGTGGCAGGCTGTGGCAGGCTGTGGCAGGCTGTGGCAGGCTGTGGCAGGCTGTGGCAGGCTGTGGCAGGCTGTGGCAGGCTGTGGCAGGCTGTGGCAGGCTGTGGCAGGCTGTGGCAGGCTGTGGCAGGCTGTGGCAGGCTGTGGCAGGCTGTGGCAGGCTGTGGCAGGCTGTGGCAGGCTGTGGCAGGCTGTGGCAGGCTGTGGCAGGCTGTGGCAGGCTGTGGCAGGCTGTGGCAGGCTGTGGCAGGCTGTGGCAGGCTGTGGCAGGCTGTGGCAGGCTGTGGGCAGGCTGTGGCAGGCTGTGGCAGGCTGTGGCAGGCTGTGGCAGGCTGTGGCAGGCTGTGGCAGGCTGTGGCAGGCTGTGGCAGGCTGTGGCAGGCTGTGGCAGGCTGTGGCAGGCTGTGGCAGGCTGTGGCAGGCTGTGGCAGGCTGTGGCAGGCTGTGGCAGGCTGTGGCAGGCTGTGGCAGGCTGTGGCAGGCTGTGGCAGGCTGTGGCAGGCTGTGGCAGGCTGTGGCAGGCTGTGGCAGGCTGTGGCAGGCTGTGGCAGGCTGTGGCAGGCTGTGGCAGGCTGTGGCAGGCTGTGGCAGGCTGTGGCAGGCTGTGGCAGGCTGTGGCAGGCGTAATGGACGACTATGCCCAGGAATCGGCCTCTCCCAGCGACCAATGCATTGTTGGTATTTCAGGCCGTGTCCGGGTGGGACGTGTCCAGTATATCTCAGGCCGTGTCCTGAGATATACTGACTAGAAGTCCGGGCAACTAGAAGTGAGACAAGTCCGGTATATCCCTGGATGTGTCCGGGTGGGACAAGTCCGGTGTATTTCGGGCCGTGTCCGGGTGGGACAGGTCCGGTGTAGTTCAGAACGTGTTTGGGTGGGACAAGTCCGGTATATCCCAGACCGCGTCCGGGTGGGACAAGTCCGGTGTATTTCGGGCCGTGTCTGGGTGGGACAAGTCTGGTGCATCTCAGGCTGTGTCCTGGTGGGACAAGTCTGGTGCATCTCAGGCTGTGTCCTGGTGGGACAAGTCTGGTGCATCTCAGGCTGTGTCCGGGTGGGACAAGTCTGGTGCATCTCGGGCTGTGTCCTGGTGGGACAAGTCTGGTCTAGTTCAGACCGTTTTTGGGTGGGACAAGTCCGGTATATCCCAGACCGTGTCCGGGTGGGACAAGTCCGGTGTATTTCAGGCCGTGTCCGGGTGAGACAAGTCCGGTGTATTTCAGGCCGTGTCCGGGTGGGACAAGTCTGGTGCATCTCGGGCTGTGTCCTGGTGGGACAAGACTGGTCTAGTTCAGACCGTTTTTGGGTGGGACAAGTCCGGTATATCCCAGACCGTGTCCGGGTGGGACAAGTCCGGTGTATTTCGGGCCGTGTCCGGGTGGGACAAGTCCGGTGTATTTCAGACAGTGTCCGGGTGGGACAAGTCCGGTGTTCTGGCGGACTTTCAGCAGCCGACCGAGTTCTCCGACTGTGGCCGCCGAATGCAGATCATCGCTCGCATCCGTGCGAACGGATTAAGTTGCCAACCACCTGGCACTGCACAATGCTTGAAGATCATTTCGAGGTGGAGGTGTGCGTCTAGCCCTCAGTGATTGATGATGACAAGCCTGAGGTTGGTCGGCTTGTGGGCTGCTCCGGCAATCTCGCGAGTCCTCGCGGTGACAGTTGTGGTTTGTGGGACAGAGAGACCTGTTCTGCAGCCCTGACGATCGTTGCACTCCCATCTGCGCTTGTTCTCAGTGACCGATCCAAAGGATCAGCTCGTGGAAACGAAAAATCTTCGACTTCGGAAGCTCCTCAGATTATAGCCGCTAAGGCTAGTCGGGAGGGCTTATGAAGATGCTTCTTGTAGAATAATGATTTTGATTTCTAGAAAACGCCATTTTAGTGCAACATTTCGGCAAAAATAGACTTCCTGAAGGGGCAGCGCGGGCCCTGTTCGCCTCTGCCCAATATGTCGGTGCTTATTCCCTGCGATGGCTGCTTCTACTTCATCAGTCATGCTCCTCCAAGTTTGAGGGTATGAGTCACGGATTTCAGATTGTTGTGGAAGCGATTTTTAGCATTGTCATAGCAGTTTCCTGGACACACAGAGGACTGTGTCGCCACACAGAGGACCGTGTCGCCACACAGAGGACCGTTTCGCCACACAGAGGACCGTTTCACACAGAGGAACATGTGACACACAGAGGACCCTGTCACACACAGTGGACCGTGTCTCCACCCAGAGGACCGTCCTGCACACATAGGACCGTGTCGCCAAACAGAGGACTGTGTCATACACAAAGGACCGTGTCGCCACACAGAGGACCGTATCGCCACACAGAGGACCGTATCGCCACACAGAGAACCGTGTCGCCACACAGAGGACGGTGTCGCCACACAGAGTACCGTGTGACACAGAGGACAGTGTCACATACATAGAGGACCGTGTCGCCACACAGAGGACCGTGTCGCCACACAGAGGACCGTGTGACACAGAGGACAGTGTCACACACACAGAGGACGGTGTCGCCACACAGAGGACCGTGTGACACAGAGGACAGTGTCACACACATAGAGGACCGTGTCGCCACACAGAGGACCGTGTCGCCACACAGAGGACCGTGACACACACAGAGGACCGTGTCACCACACAGAGGTCCGTGGCACACAGAGGACCGTGTCACCACACAGAGGACCGTGTCACCACACAGAGGATTGTGTCGCCACACAGAGGACCGTGTCGCCACGCAGAGGACCGTGCTACACAGAGAGGACCATGTGACACACCGAGGACCGTGTCGTCGGTGTTCGTCTGCATGGTTGATAAAGTCGGATAACGCCAGGCGGCGCCACGGACCGATAACTCCAGCCTGATGACAAAAGATAAATGATCAAAGTAATAAAACGTTGAGCGGAACGTTGAGCAGTTCAGGCGCCGGGTAACGTGGTGAAAGCTTAATGACCTTGGTATCAACGGTCAATTCGGTAAAATTCACCCCCTACTTGCCTAATCACGAATTGAGCCGTTACGCTATTCGTCTCACCGCATTGATCGTCGCGGAGTTCGAAGCGCCGGGCGAGTCGATGTGGGTAGTCGGCAGGGGCGTTTCCCCACCCCCATTCAGCACGCGTGGCGGTTGTCAGTTGGGGCGCTCCCCATCCCACCCCCTTCAACACGCGTATCCGTAGTCGATCGGGGCGCTTCCCCCACCGCCTTCAGCACGATGCCTGTAGTCGGTGGGGACGCTTCCCCCATCCCCTGCAGCACGCGTGGAGGTAGTGGGAAGGGGCGCCCCCTTCAGCACAGAGGACCATTTGAGTCGTCAAGGCAGTAGAAGTTCGAGAATCGTTGTGACTTGGGTTGCTCAGTTGAACTGATGCTGACAAGTTCAGAGTGGTACTGGATACACCACCATCCTCGATCCAGCGACTGAGGATCGTTGGGTCTGGGTTCGTTCCCGTGGAAACGCTGGCATCCTGGCATCACGAATCAACACCGAGTGCACCGTTGACCATGCACATGCTCCCTTGGCAACACCTTATGCCCGTGACATGCTTTGTCACATGTTTTCGATGTGATGCTTTTCACACTGAACAGATACTAGTGCACGAAATTGTTTTTCACTCCTGTTGTATCGCACGTGATTATTCGCATCAACTTCGCGCAAAATACCAGGAATTTTCCTGCATTGACCAATTGTTGACCGTGTCCGTGTTACTAGTGTGAAGAGCGAGCAAGACCTGCCACCTCTTCAGTTCCCATCGGTGT
Source organism: Imbricaverruca yamaguchii (assembly GCA_034440575.1). Taxonomy (NCBI): domain Eukaryota; kingdom Metazoa; phylum Arthropoda; class Thecostraca; family Neoverrucidae; genus Imbricaverruca; species Imbricaverruca yamaguchii. The sequence continues at coordinate 1,865,714 of JAOTOL010001582.1, read as the reverse complement.
TTTGCGCTTGTCACAACCGGGCAGAAAACGTGGTGTTTGACTTCTCGTGCGTGGCAGACTTGAACCTTATTGCCCTCTCTAAATGGGGTGCATAAGTAGGTACAGTGTGTGTTCTGTGAGGCGAAGACAATGTCAACAGAAGTCATTGCGTGTTTATGACGGTGGTTGCCCATAGTTACTCCCACAATCATCGGTCGACGATTGTTTCAACCTTGTTGATGCACTGGGTATCCCGATCCCGGCTTAAATAATCAATGCCAGGTTAATAAGTATGCTAATGCATCGATGTTATCTGTTTATCAGAATGCAGCCAAGTTTTTTTTGTAACTAACTAGGCGATAGCACTGAGCTGCTCCAAAGCTGGGTGGAAGGGAGGCAGCGACAACTATTCTGAAGTTCATTCTTTCCATGCAATACCCATAGGAGCAATACTAATCTCGTCCAAAATGCAGGCACGTTGCATCCTTTGTCCCCTGATTCCCGCCCCGTTTATTCAGGTAGCGGAAATAGTTGTAGTCCCGTGATGTTGTAGGAAGGGAACACTTAAATATTCGATATATCGCTCTTCTTCTTGCATTTAAAGATAACAATGAATAACGTCGTGTTGAAGAATGATCCGATTTCGCTCTCAAATTCGAGTGCATCCATGTGACCTGAGGAGAAATCGGCTTCGGATTTGTGACCAGGTAATCTGGGGAGCGATGATGCAAAGAGTCAAGGAATTGCGGGAACATGGTTCCGATGAGCGTCATATCTTGATAACGAAGCCTAGCAACAGGTGGTTGAAGGGCTTGTTAGGCCTGCTGAAGGGAAAGAGTGTCGATCCCTATCGATTTTAATGATCATGTGAATGACGCGGTAGCCGGGCTCTGGAGGGTAGCGCGCGCGGGAACGACCTAAAACCCGACACGAAGCCTCGCGCGCGACCGCACTGCTTGACCTTTCAAAGGTCACGGAGCCACATGAGCACTTGCCCGACCGAGGATTTATCCGAGACCGGCGAAGTGATTGTCGCCCCTGCATAGGCGGAGTGCATCGTGTCAACGCAGCAAGGTGGAAGAAGCGGGAGCAGAGATGTGGGGATGTGGGGTGGGACGGGGCGGGGGCGGGAGCAGAGATGTGGGGATGTGGGGTGGGGCGGGGGCGGGAGCAGAGATGTGGGGATGTGGGGTGGGGCGGGGGCGGGAGTAGAGACGGGCGCGCACCGGCGGACGATTCGGAGGCAGCCTCTGCGACTGCAGTGTCAGGTATTGCCACGATCATCCTCCACAGGAGCTGCTGCCGGGGTTCGTGTTGGCGCCGCCGCCGCTGCCCACGCCACCTCGGCTATCGCCACGGTCAGCACCTCAGCTGATGTAATCCCAGATACTACTGCTGCTACTACCGTTAGTTGGGCCACTACCGCCAGCGCCCGTTCCCGCCCACACCTCCGTCGTCCCCGCTCCGCCCACGCCCCACCCCCATCGTCCCCGCTCCGCCCACGCCCCACCCCCATCCGCCACTTCCGCTATCACTACCGTAGCTGCCACTGCCGCAGCCGTCATCACTACCGCAGCTGCCACTACCGCAGCCGCAATCACCACTGCAGCTGCTACTGCCGCAGCTGCCATTACCGCAGCCGCCATTACCGCAGCTGCCACCGTCTCTATCGCCGTCACCATTACCGCAGATGCCACCGTCTCTATCGCCGCTACCATTACCGCAGCCACCATCATTATCACCGCCGCCACGATCGCCGCCACCACTACCGCCGCCACCACTACCGCCGCCACCACTACCGCCGCCACCACTACCGCCGCCACCACTACCGCCGCCACCACTACCGCCGCCACCACTACCGCCGCCACCACTACCGCCGCCACCACTACCGCCGCCACCACTACCGCCGCCACCACTACCGCCGCCACCACTACCGCCGCCACCACTACCGCCGCCACCACTACCGCCGCCACCACTACCGCCGCCACCACTACCGCCGCCACCACTACCGCCGCCACCACTACCGCCGCCACCACTACCGCCACCACCACTACCGCCGCCACCACTACCGCCGCCGCCACTACCGCCGCCACCACTACCGCCGCCACCACTACCGCGGGCGCCGACGCCGCTGCCCTGCACCTCCATTGTTTGCACCTCCGCCGCCCGCACCTCCGCGTGCTCCTGTACCTGCTGCTAACGATGACGATGACGTGCTTATCACCGCCACCTTTTCCGCCGCCGCCGCTGCCGTCGCCTCGAGTCCATCAGCCGGCTGGCACCGCCAACAGATCCCAACACTTGTATTGATATGGATGCTAGGAGTGAGGCTGGTCCGGAGTATCGCCCGCCCTGTCGTCCCACCAAGTGTAGTGTATACTTCAGTGGCGGAGGTCATCAATGTCAAGAGTGAGGCTGGTCCATAGTATCGCCCGCCCTGTCGTCTCACCAAGTGTAGTGTATACTTCAGTGGCGGAGGTCATCAATGTCAAGAGTGAGGCTGGTCCGGAGTATCGCCCGGCCCTGTCGTCTCACCAAGTGTAGTGTATACTTCAGTGGCGGAGGTCATCAATGTCAAGAGTGAGGCTGGTCCATAGTATCGCCCGCCATGTCGTCTCACCAAGTGTAGTGTATACTTCAGTGGCGGAGGTCATCAATGTCAAGAGTGAGGCTGGTCCATAGTATCGCCCGCCCTGTCGTCTCACCAAGTGTAGTGTATACTTCAGTGGCGGAGGTCATCAATGTCAAGAGTGAGGCTGGTCCATAGTATCGCCCGCCCTGTCGTCTCACCAAGTGTAGTGTATACTTCAGTGGCGGAGGTCATCAATGTCAAGAGTGAGGCAGGTCCGGAGTATCGCCCGCCCTGTCGTCCCACCAAGTGTAGTGTATACTTCAGTGGCGGAGGTCATCAATGTCAAGAGTGAGGCTGGTCCATAGTATCGCCCGCCCTGTCGTCTCACCAAGTGTAGTGTATACTTCAGTGGCGGAGGTCATCAATGTCAAGAGTGAGGCTGGTCCATAGTATCGCCCGCCCTGTCGTCTCACCAAGTGTAGTGTATACTTCAGTGGCGGAGGTCATCAATGTCAAGAGTGAGGCTGGTCCATAGTATCGCCCGCCCTGTCGTCTCACCAAGTGTAGTGTATACTTCAGTGGCGGAGGTCATCAATGTCAAGAGTGAGGCTGGTCCATAGTATCGCCCGCCCTGTCGTCTCACCAAGTGTAGTGTATACTTCAGTGGCGGAGGTCATCAATGTCAAGAGTGAGGCTGGTCCGGAGTATCGCCGGCCCTGTCGTCTCACCAAGTGTAGTGTATACTTCAGTGGCGGAGGTCATCAATGTCAAGAGTGAGGCAGGTCCGGAGTATCGCCCGGCCCTGTCGTCCCATCAAGTGTAGTGTATACTTCAGTGGCGGAGGTCATCAATGTCAAGAGTGAGGCTGGTCCATAGTATCGCCCGCCCTGTCGTCTCACCAAGTGTAGTGTATACTTCAGTGGCGGAGGTCATCAATGTCAAGAGTGAGGCTGGTCCATAGTATCGCCCGCCCTGTCGTCTCACCAAGTGTAGTGTATACTTCAGTGGCGGAGGTCATCAATGTCAAGAGTGAGGCTGGTCCATAGTATCGCCCGCCCTGTCGTCCCATCAAGTGTAGTGTATACTTCAGTGGCGGAGGTCATCAATGTCAAGAGTGAGGCTGGTCCGGAGTATCGCCGGCCCTGTCGTCCCACCAAGTGTAGTGTATACTTCAGTGGCGGAGGTCATCAATGTCAAGAGTGAGGCTGGTCCGGAGTATCGCCCGGCCCTGTCGTCCCACCAAGTGTAGTGTATACTTCAGTGGCGGAGGTCATCAATGTCAAGAGTGAGGCTGGTCCGGAGTATCGCCCGGCCCTGTCGTCCCACCAAGTGTAGTGTATACTTCAGTGGCGGAGGTCATCAATGTCAAGAGTGAGGCAGGTCCGGAGTATCGCCCGGCCCTGTCGTCCCATCAAGTGTAGTGTATACTTCAGTGGCGGAGGTCATCAATGTCAAGAGTGAGGCTGGTCCGGAGTATCGCCGGCCCTGTCGTCCCACCAAGTGTAGTGTATACTTCAGTGGCGGAGGTCATCAATGTCAAGAGTGAGGCAGGTCCGGAGTATCGCCCGGCCCTGTCGTCCCATCAAGTGTAGTGTATACTTCAGTGGCGGAGGTCATCAATGTCAAGAGTGAGGCTGGTCCATAGTATCGCCCGCCCTGTCGTCCCACCAAGTGTAGTGTATACTTCAGTGGCGGAGGTCATCAATGTCAAGAGTGAGGCTGGTCCATAGTATCGCCCGCCCTGTCGTCTCACCAAGTGTAGTGTATACTTCAGTGGCGGAGGTCATCAATGTCAAGAGTGAGGCTGGTCCGGAGTATCGCCCGCCCTGTCGTCCCACCAAGTGTAGTGTATACTTCAGTGGCGGAGGTCATCAATGTCAAGAGTGAGGCTGGTCCGGAGTATCGCCGGCCCTGTCGTCCCACCAAGTGTAGTGTATACTTCAGTGGCGGAGGTCATCAATGTCAAGAGTGAGGCTGGTCCGGAGTATCGCCCGCCCTGTCGTCCCACCAAGTGTAGTGTATACTTCAGTGGCGGAGGTCATCAATGTCAAGAGTGAGGCAGGTCCGGAGTATCGCCCGCCCTGTCGTCCCACCAAGTGTAGTGTATACTTCAGTGGCGGAGGTCATCAATGTCAAGAGTGAGGCTGGTCCAAGTATCGCCGGCCCTGTCGTCCCACCAAGTGTAGTGTATACTTCAGTGGCGGGGTCATCAATGTCAAGAGTGAGGCAGGTCCGAGTATCGCCCGCCCTGTCGTCCCACCAAGTGTAGTGTATACTTCAGTGGCGGAGGTCATCAATGTCAAGAGTGAGGCTGGTCCATAGTACCGCCGGCCCCGTCGTCTCACCAAGCAGAGGTGAAGAAAATGTGAGCACTGAGCTCGGGGGTGCATTGCGACACCAAGTCGGCCGCGCGCGGAGCTACGTTGACGACAGAGCCCGCTGCTGCTGTGGCTGCAGCTGACTGTCAACATGATGGGGCACTAGACAAGGCTCTTCGTCAACGCTGCTCGGGCCGAGTCACGAGCGTCGTCTGCATGAGTGAAGAGCCTGCCGTAGCTCGTGGCACCGCCATGGCTTCCTCCCTGTCGCCAGCATAGCCACAGCTTGGCTACCCCTCATCCGCTGCCTGCTCCCTGTATTGATGTCCATAATAGCCACTGCACACTGAGGGCATGTATCGTCAAATAAACAGATAAATGCCTGACTAATTGCGATACCCACCTGTTCGTATCATTTCATTTGCCTAATCCTCTAATTGCTTAATTGGCCAACTATCTACTTGAATTATGGTCGAATTGTCCAACTGTAACTCATTTCCTGGCTATTAGCATCTAACCAATAACTTCGAGAGCGCGTGTGCTTTGACGAAGTCCAAACGCTGACCGACGGAAAAGAAGTAGCAAATTGTACCGTCCCACCGGCGTGGCCGGGGAGGTAGGAGGTACTCCCGTGGCCGGGCAACTCGTGGCAACTATGCAAAGAAACATTTGTAAGGGGAGCTAACGTTGGAGGGGGCCGCCATTTCCCAGTGGAGCCTCCACTTGGCGGTGGCCTGCACCCGAGCCCTGTCTGCCGGGGCCTGCACCCCAGCCCTGTCTACCGGGGCCTGCACCCAGGTGGGGCCTGCACCAGCCCTGTCTGCCGGGGCCTGCACCCCAGCCCTGTCTACCGGGGCCTGCACCCCAGCCCTGTCTGCCGGGGCCTGCACCCCAGCCCCGTCTGCCGGGCCTGCACCCCAGCCCTGTCTGCCGAGGCCCGCACCCCAGCCCTATCTGCCGGGGCCTGCACCCCAGCCCTGTCTGCCGAGGCCCGCACCCCAGCCCTGTCTGTCGGGGGCCTGCACCCCAGCCCTGTCTGCCGGGACCTGCACCCCAGCCCTGTCTGCTGGGGCCTGCACCCCAGCCCTGTCTGCCGGGGCCTGCACCCCAGCCCCGTCTGCCGGGCCTGCACCCCAGCCCTGTCTGCCGAGGCCCGCACCCCAGCCCTATCTGCCGGGGCCTGCACCCCAGCCCTGTCTGCCGGGGCCTGCACCCCAGCCCCGTCTGCCGGGCCTGCACCCCAGCCCTGTCTGCCGAGGCCCGCACCCCAGCCCTGTCTGTCGGGGGCCTGCACCCCAGCCCTGTCTGCCGGGACCTGCACCCCAGCCCTGTCTGCTGGGGCCTGCACCCCAGCCCTGTCTGCCGGGGCCTGCATCCCAGCCCTGTCTGCCGGGGCCTGCACCCCAGCCCTGTCTGCCGGGGCCTGCACCCCAGCCCTGTCTGCCGGGGCCTGCACCCCAGCCCTGTCTGCCGGGGCCCGCACCCCAGCCCTGTCTGCCGAGGCCCGCACCCCAGCCCTGTCTGCCGGAGCCTGCATCCCAGCCCTGTCTGCCGGGGCCTGCACCCCAGCCCTGTCTGCCGGGGCCTGCACCCCAGCCCTGTCTGCCGGGGCCTGCACCCCAGCCCTGTCTGCCGGGGCCCGCACCCCAGCCCTGTCTGTCGGGGCCTGCACCCCAGCCCTATCTGCCGGGACCTGCACCCCATCCCTGTCTGCCGGGGCCTGCACCCCATCCCTGTCTGCCGGGACCTGCACCCCAGCCCTGTCTGCCGGGGCCTGCATCCCAGCCCTGTCTGCCGGGGCCTGCACCCCAGCCCTGTCTGCCGGGGCCTGCACCCCAGCCCTGTCTGCCGGGGCCTGCACACTTAGATGTGACGCTGAGACTACTCCGATCGAGCATGACTACCCGTGGGGGTGTCTAAGGGGACGTCCTCAATCCGAGAGGCATCCTTTCTTGTGAACCTCCTACTACTATGGGGGGGGCATGACCTTCTTTCCCCATGGGGCCGTACCGTTTTCTCGTAAAGATGATTATGGGAATCATCGCTGCGATCACGACACCGACTCCGATGTTATCAATGAGTGTTAATTGATTGCATCTTGAAACATTCGTACGTTTTATACACAGCATGGCACATGGCGCGGGTATTTACATGCAGTGTAGTTACCCGCTGACCGGCGAATTACATGCAGTGCAATGTAATACTGATCGGCACCGAGAGTTTCCGCCACACCTGTCCGCTTGGGAGACTCACCCTCACCCAGCTCGGAACTGTCCTGTCCGTTCTCCCCTCCTCCGTCCGCCCCCTCCCCCTAACGCACGAGCCCCCCCTCCCACACACAAAATACGGCACGGCACTAGTGCGCATGAGGTGCTCAGGGCGCTGACATTATATCCAGCCGCAGGCCCTATGGTAACGACCGAGCGTCGGCTCTGCAGAGCGGACGCCACTAGGCCGGCGACGCTGGGCCGCCTGGATCAACGGCGCGGCTCCTCCCACCGACCGCACACCAACATCTGCCAGGTCACCGAGCACGACAGGTAAAGGCAGACAAAGGGCTTCTCTGTATTACCATCAGCCACATATCGCCATTGTGTTCATGCCTGTCTGACTGACCGCCTGACTAACTGCCTGCCCAGCGGGTTAGTTGACTGCCGGACTGGCTGACTGGCTGACTGACTGGCTGACTGACTGACTGGCTGACTGGCTGACTGGCTGACTGGCTGACTGGCTGAATGGCTGACTGGCTGACTGACTGCCTGACTGCCTGACTGGCTGACTGACTGGCTGACTGGCTGACTGGCTGAATGGCTGACTGACTGACTGACTGACTGGCTGCCTGACTGACTGGCTGACTGACTGACTGACTGACTGACTGACTGACTGACTGACTGACTGACTGGCTGACTGACTGGCTGACTGGCTGACTGGGTGACTGACTGACTGCCTGACTGCCTGACTGGCTGACTGACTGGCTGACTGGCTGACTGGCTGACTGGCTGACTGGCTGAATGGCTGACTGACTGACTGACTGACTGGCTGCCTGACTGACTGGCTGACTGACTGACTGACTGACTGACTGCCTGACTGACTGACTGACTGACTGACTGGCTGACTGACTGGCTGAATGGCTGACTGACTGACTGACTGACTGACTGACTGGCTGACTGGCTGACTGGCTGACTGGCTGAATGGCTGACTGACTGACTGCCTGACGGACTGACTGACTGACTGACTGACTGACTGACTGACTGACTGACTGACTGACTGGCTGCCTGACTGACTGACTGACTGACTGACTGACTGACTGACTGGCTGACTGACTGACTGACTGACTGACTGACTGACTGACTGGCTGACTGACTGACTGACTGGCTGACTGACTGACTGACTGACTGGCTGACTGACTGACTGACTGGCTGACTGACTGACTGACTGACTGGCTGACTGACTGACTGACGGACTGACTGACAGACTGACTGACTGACTGCCTGACTGACTGACTGACTGACTGGCTGACTGCCTGCCTGACGGTTCGTGACGAGTGAGGGGTGTATACCATGAAATAGCGAGTTCCGACAATTTTTGACAATATAGATATATATAAAGATGATCGAACACATTACCCTTGGGACGAGCCGTTCACCAGGGTATGCCCTACGAATAGTTAGGAGTCAAGTAATCATCCCCACCTTCCATTAACGAATCCAAGGGGAAACCGGATAAATATTTCCAGATAGAGATGTGCAGCACTTCAGGGCGCTCGCGTGTGCCCGCCCCCCTCCCCCTCCCCCCGGTCGACGAGGTTTTCTTCAGCCGATGGCACCGCTCAGAGTGTGAAAGGTGCACGTGTTTACTCCCTCCGGGGAATAAACGAGTGCAGGGCAGAACAAGTGTCCTCCAATGAATCAATTTTCAATCACCCAACTGCGAATTGATTCTCTGGGAGAAGAGTGGGCAGATGGGGTGCTTCCCACACAACACGCTAGCAGAGCTACTGGTGCGCCGTGATGCAACATTCACTGCTGTGAAACCCTCACGCGACGGGAGAGCGGTGAGAAGGGAAACCCCCCTGTCCTCTCTGCAGCATGCTGAGGGGACAGAGGGGATCTGTCGGTGTCGTCGAATCTGTCGGTGGTGGAGACCCGGGCGGGGGGATACCGCCATCTCTCTGTTTGTCCGACGGGAGGTGTGATGAATTTCCTGTCCGTTGGCGAGGTCCGAATTACTGAGGGCCTCCTGATGCCGGTACGAGTCACGGCGGATCTGGGAGGCTTCGTCATCCGGGTAGCACGGCTGGTGGTTGGTGGAATTTCCCGCCCAGGTGGGATCTGTGAGCTCCCACCCCCTACCCCCACCCACAGGTGTCGTAGCGCCACTCGACCACAGTTGTCGTGGTTACGGTAGGTCGTGGTTATGGTAGGTCGTGGTTACGGTAGGTCGTGGTTTTGGTAGGTCGTGGTTACGGTAGGTCGTGGTTTTGGTAGGTCGTGGTTTTGGTAGGTCGTGGTACGGCAGGTCGTGTATGTCGTGGTTACAGTATGTCGTGGTTACAGTAGGTCATGGTAACCATGGTAATTGTTTTAAATGGAGATGTGACCCTAGCGTACCGCTGTGGTCGTCAGCGTGTTTGTGAGTAAATTGACTAGGAAGGTTACGTAGCCTCCCCTCCCCCTCACCTGATACGGAAGGTTATAGCAAGGTATATATCCTGCGTTGTGTTCTGGATATAGATCATCATTACTGGTGGAACCAGACGAAGGCATCTCAAGCCACAGTGTCTGAATAATGATGGAGCGATCATCTAAACAGAAAATTTGATTTTCATCCGCACATGGATGTCTCGCGCGATTGAAATCCAGCGGAAATGTCCTACGTCGCCTCAGTTCTTTCCAGCATGATCTTCTGCGACCAGGTAGAGCTGTCAGGCCAATTTCCTTATTCGATCTTCGTTCCCGATAGAGACCGCTAGCCTGGATTCGTGCTCTTTTTAGCACCTCATCCAATTAGATAATCACAGCTTTTACTTCATCGTGTAATAAATACACAAGTGTGCTATTTTGCTGTTTCAGAACTAATTTGCAGTTATCTGCAGCTATTACAAGAAGGAATCATTTCAGATGTCTCCTCTTATATGTCCTCTGTGTCTTATTTGGCAACATACATATATTTAACCATTCCTCAAATAGGTTCGTGCCTGAGAAGTAAGTAAACAGTCGTGATAATGAAAGTCACGGATAGCACAAAAGAAGATATTTAACACACATGCAGCCATAAATATATAGGGGTGTAATTATTCCACTTATCACATAATTACATCCATCATCCCATTGAATCGATATGACCCACGGATAGAAAACGCATCGTTCATGAATGGAATTAACTTATGAATTTCCCTGGCGATGGGGTTCGTGAATTGGCCCATATGTTCTCCCATCTCGGAGAGGTGTGGCGCTTCGTCGACTTTCGGGCCTTCAGATGATTACGAGAAGACGTAGATCTTTATGCACTTACTGTGGTACCTGCATACTGCACAGAATTCGGCTAATTATTCCAGAGCAGAGCAGAGCAGCGCGGAGGTGGTTGGCCTGGCATCGACAGGGTCTTGGCAGAAATCATCCAGAGGTTTGCTGACCACTGATCGCCCATCATGAAATCCAGTGGGTAGTGAATGAAACATTTGCACCTCAGAGTTATAAGTGTTGTCCTTTGTTTGCTCTAGGATTCACGTATATCGCTTCATGCTACGTTAGTGTGAATGTACCGAACATTTTGCAGAGATACACCTTCTCACTACCCAATAATAGTAATATCCAAAAGTTATATTTATTTAATTTGCTGTCAAATTGATTTCCTTAGGCCTTTCAAGCGGGGACGTTTTATATAATACCGTGTTTTATATACTAAGGCGAAAAGTGCCCCTCAATGTTCGCTTTGCCTGCCTCCGCAGTAACTTCAACTTTCAGCATGGGGCCCCATGCAATGTAAATAAGCTTGAAAAAATAAACGCTCGTGCTTCCAGTGTCATGCTTATAAAAACGACTTTTGGGGTTCGAGTTTTACGTCACAGGTTAGGTAAAGCACAAATAGTTGGTAAGTTAACAAATGCTGCAAATTCTCCTTGCTTTCCTTTAAGAGCCATATAGCGTGGGCTGAGCTGATCCATATGGCAGCCGATAGATCTGCATATTTGTCATCGGGATAGGGAACAATATTTTGTCTCGTGAATTAATGACACCACAAGTCAGTACAAGGAAAAATACTAGGTAAATATGTGAAATTCACAAAGTGTCTCTTATTGAAATGCACGATATCGCGTTTGCCCAGGGACGGACCGAACCTATTTAGGCGATATTCTACCACCCTTGTTCCTGAGTGTTTTAAGTGCACTTCTTCTTCCCTTCTTTTTCGATCGTGGATGACGTCACCGGTTACAGTACGTGACATCATTTAATAAGTGTAAAAATCCAATCAGCACATAATAGCATTGTTAACGATGCAACATTGGGGTAAGGATTTAGTTTACCCCAATTATCGTCCTGGGTCAGCGGTCACCCATCCTGAGCGGTCTAGGTCAAGGACATGGGCAACGTCAGCACGCAGTCGGCGCCACTGAATCACATGGCTGATGCTGATTGCTCAGCGTAACCCGGAATGTCAGAAATACATCATATTTACCGCAGGACTTGAATAAAGCTATAACTACCTATATTCATGTTTGTGACTACGGTGCATATATCAACTGCGATCACGTTTAGTTGAAGCGTGTAGTTAAAAAAGTTTTCTTTTAGGAAAACCGGTTTCAATCCCGTCTTGAGATCGTAATGAGTAAACTGCATTTCGTTAAGGTGTAAAAAATCAAATACGAACGTGATGTCATTGTTTAACCTTACCGAAATACAATGGACTGATGACGATCCCGAGACGGGATTGCAACCGGCTTTCTTTTTCTTTTTTAATTTTTTTAGTTCACGCTTCAACTAGCCGTGATCGCTATAGCTACTCAATTCATAACTTGCGACTTAAAATTCATCTTTCCTATCGGTGCCATAATAACTTGGGTAGGATGGGGTCGATGACCTGATCTCTCGAGCATGAGCAGGAGGCTTGAGGTGCAGCCCCGGCGTCCGGCCCACATCTGTGGCTGTGGCACATCTGTCGCTCCGCCCACCATCACTGCACCGGTCCGCTGCCACTCTTCACCCGCGGCCAGGCGGCGTGAGAGATGGCGACGCTGCATGACTGCACGATCGACGTGTCGTATCCGATATCCTCTGCGGAGACTGCAGTGCGGACCGGGGCTCTAGCTCAGCCGCCACACCCGTATGTGACGTCACGTCGGCACCGGACGTTACTGCGGCCGGTACAATCGCCGACACGCCGTCCGTGGACGGACCGCCGTCGGGCTGCGCGGCGGCGGGCGGCCGACGCGTTGTCAGAGGCTGTGCGTCTCGCCGGAGACTGCGATGCTGATGTGACGAGCTGGCAGCCTGGTGGTGTGATGACTCACGGCCCGGAGAGAGGTGACCACTTCTGCCGCGGGAGCGGAAACCGCGCGTCCGCCGGGATACCCGAGCGGTGAAGGTGTTGAGCTCCGGGTGCAACAGGCCCCTGGTTCAACACTCGCACCACTCGGGACATTCCCCATCCAGCGGTCCAACGGCGAAACAGTGTGGGCGGCGTCATCACCCGTGGTCGTAAAATGCGTCGATGATCACGCGGCAAACAACACGAAAACACAAGCCACTCGTGGACGCTAAAGCGTTTATGCGCAACCCCTCGACCCGAAGCCAAGGGTAGACCTCGGGGCAATAAATAGGAATGTATCATACAGAAGGGAGGAAGTCATCAGGAAGCTTTACTGTGCATATGTCAGGTCACATTTGGAACAATGCAACCAGGCTTTGTCTCCTAGCTATGAAAAATATTGTTGGCTTTTACATAGAGTACAAAAGAGGGCTACAAAAATGGTTAATGGCATAAGCAACCTGGCATATGAGGAAAGATTGAAGAAATTGAATGTTTTCACTTAGATATAGAAGGCTGAGAGGAGATCTCATCGAGGTCTTTAAATTTGTCCATGGTCTGGAGTGGGGATACGTTGGGGAAATGTTTGAATTGAACAGAAATTATGCAATTAGAAATCATAAATTGAAAATTGAAGTTAACTACAGCAGAACAAGGTTAAGGAAGACTTTCTTCATCAACAGAGTAGTAGAACACTGGAACCAGCTGGCAGAAAACATTGTTAGTAGCAGCACATTGAACATGTTTAAAAACAGCATAGACAATCATTACAAGAATAGAGGGCTTGTTTTTTCAGTATTACAGGGAGGGCTGATTGACAGATATGGTGGGCAACTGGTTCATTGTACGGAGTGGAACCAAGAAGGGCCCTTGTGCTCATAGTTGCACTAATCTTTAATGTCTTTATGTCTTTATGTCTAGACCTCCGATAGTGTTTAGGCAGGCGTGGAGCTTCCAGAAGGATTTCAATTTTGGCATGAGAAACTGGTAAGCATGTTAAACTGGTGCAACGAAGTCCATGCACTGTGGACGCTACGTTCCTTGCCAAGAAGAACCGCCACACCTGACAATTAAACTGGCATGTAGGTAAATTATCACGCGACCTAGAGGGCCTTTGAAAATTGCACGCACTGGAGGGTTGCCGGATTCTCCCACCACAAGATATCTGCTTCTATTAAAACTAAAGTAAAAAAAGTTCATAGGGTTGGTTGGTTGGTTCTTGGTTTTACGACACATCGACCGTCGAGTCATGCAGAGTCGCCAATCTCTCACGCCGATTGGTCGCGTGCGAAGAGTAGCGACAGATGAGACTCGAACCCACAAACTTTCGATTGTGAGACGAGCAAAGAAAGTTCATAGGGCGGATCGATTCTGTAGGAAACTCTATTGTGTGCAAATTGTATGACCTTTAGTCAATATCTTCAAGGTCAGATGAAGTCACATGTCACAATTCGCTTGATTTGCGTAGCTATCATTGTTATGGATCGCTGTCATTGTGTTTACATGCTCAAAAATGGGCATCAATGATGTTTTGGACATGAATATTGATGCAATATCGATACTGGACCTGACAGTTTACCTCAGATCACTTACATAGCAGCACTTTATCAGGTCATTACCTGTTCCAATTATCGCATCTGGGCCGCCCGTCCGACTGCTCCGCTGGGCGGCTCGGTGCAATCGGCTTAGCAAAGAAAGGAATGAAGTGCATGAATAAAGTATGGAAACGATTAGGCACACAATGACACAAACAGTAGTTTTCAGGATGAGTAGGTAGCAACATGCAAAATGACATCAGTAGCATGACAGTCATTTGCATTTATGCAGCATTCCAGTTGATCAAGTTTGGTTCCAGTGACCTGTCATGAACTTGACCTGACTTGACATTGGTGACCTAAGGACGCACTGTTTGTCCTGTTTGTCCTGTTTGTCCTGTTTGTCCTGTTTGTCCTGTTTGTCCTGTTTGTCCTGTTTGTCCTGTTTGTCCTGTTTGTCCTGTTTGTCCTGTTTGTCCTGTTTGTCCTGTTTGTCCTGTTTGTCCTGTTTGTCCTGTTTGTCCTGTTTGTCCTGTTTGTCCTGTTTGTCCTGTTTGTCCTGTTTGTCCTGTTTGTCCTGTTTGTCCTGTTTGTCCCTGCCAACTGTCGCGCTGCTTTCCGAGTATAGAGGCCATCCTCACCTGAGGCGAATGTACGACAAAGATAAGGCGCGCTATTTCGATTTCCTTATCCCTGCCGCTGCTCGTGCACAACTTGCATGCATCAGGGACGTGATAACCATTGCCCATGGGGTACTTTCATCGCCTACTTCTTACAGACGTCAACGTCTGTTGTCACCTGGTCAGTTGAGTGGATAGAGAACATAGATAGATCCACAAAGTGTCTCCGCTTCTTGGCACAACGAGTTCGAATCGTTTCATGAGCTCGCTATTAACTCCTGCGGCTGTGGTGGCCAGTTGGCAGCTGGCCAGTTGGCAGCTGGCCAGGACAGTTTGGCAGCTGGACAGGACACTTTGGCAGCTGGACAGGACAGTTTGGCAGCTGGACAGGCCAGGTCGGGACATAGGCACCAGGCGACCTTGTCCGACTATGGGTAGGATGAACTCCGGCCAAAATTGTACTATAGAACTGGAATTTCCCGATCGGGAGGTGGGTCCAGGGTCAGTGCAACACGTTTGTGCTGAGCGTTGGCTTTGGTTCTGTAAATCTTCCACAAGAACAATGGAAACCAAATTTTTCTTCTTCACTTGGTGGGGTTGAATGAGCGCACGATCTACTCCTCACGCCGTTGCAGATCGTGAGCTGAGGCTACGGCCAGCTTTAAGCGGCATCGGAACTAATCTTCCATCGGCAGGATCATCGTCGGCTGATCATTGCGGCACACCTGCCGCACCTTCGCTATTGTATGATTACGTATGATTACGTATGATTACGTATGATTACAAATTGATGTATTCAGCATGGCGGGTATGTATATCCTCCGGATCACATTGTTTTGCAGAACAGGCAAGTTCCCGACTGAGCGGGTAGCAGAGGCCCGATCCAGCAGCCTTACCCTGGTGCCGACTCCGTAAAGTCTTCCATCTAACCTCCGGCAAGGTCTATACAGAAAGCTACATGTGGCATAGTTAGGCAGTCACATACGGTATGGCTAGGTTGTCCCATGTGGTGTAGTACCTGTTGTAGTAGTGACATGCTGTAGTCACATGAGGTGTAGTTAGGTAGCCAGGCAACTAGATGGTGAAGTATAGCTGGATAGCCCCACCAAGCCCTGCAAAATGTGCGCTGAAACACAAATATATGTTGACACTCCAAATTCAATAGCGCTTAAAAAACTTAGCTTGTGCACTCCATTAAAAGCGATCTAATACTATAATCACGCTACACTCCTGGCATGGAACTGTGTGAACGGTACTAGTGCTAGTCTTCCTGATAGTGTATGACATGAATCTCACAGCCACCTGCGATGTCGAGCCAGACGAATTCAGTTCACTAACCCGGGCCGTCATTCCGGTCAAATCCTCACACCCCGTCACGGGGGTGGGGGCGGTTGAAGACCCCTTCTAAAATCCAAACTAAGCATCGCACGAAAACGAATGAGGTGTCATCGTAAAGCGCTCGAGGATTAGGGTCCTGGTCCACCTTCGGAAATACTTTCCCCCCAAAAGTGACGTCACCAGGGGGGATGGATTTTCACGATTTTTTTTTCACGACTTACATTGTTTTTGTCTCTGGGGAATTCATTTTGGGGATATATGAAATAAAAGTATTTGGAATGAGAGAGAAAAGGACATGGAAATCGACTAGGCCTTTAGTTTTTTGCTCCTCCCCCCCGCCAAAGTTTTTTGGAAATTTGAAAATTTTGAGTTTTCAAGTTTTCTTTAATATTCCTTTTTCCAGTGGGTAGACCAGACCGAGAAACGTTGATGGGAGTCAACTTACCCTAATACAAAATGCTTACTTTACGCAGAATGCTGTATTTGAACTGCAATTTGGGAAATACGCAAAATTTGTTATAAAAAACGAAAAACTGAAAAATTCCACTCGTACGTTTTGTTCGATCCGTAAAGATAAGCAAACGCTGCACGTTTCATTAAAATATATATCCGCTAAAAAGTGACGACTGGTTGAAATTTTTGGAGGTTTGCTGAATTGCTGAAAATTTTGAATCAGCATGTCAAATTGATGTGGGAAATGGTATGCCAAATTTGGGCGCGCTGCCACGCGCCATTCGTCCGCTATCAGCGAAAAACCTGAGGGGGTGGTTGAAGACCCCCCGAGACGGGACGGGTTAGGGCCATCTCTCAAATAAATAAAATGTTTCTCACGGGGAAGCACAATCACTCGCCTCGTCCCTCTCAAACCAAGGTGTTTTTTGAGGGTGTAGCTTCCTGGAATTTTATTGGTTTTCATTCATGACGCACTTTAAGCAACACTGCTAATGGCACCGCCATCAATGTTTTGCCGGTGGGTCTCGGGACTGGGAAATCTCCGAGTGGTGCGGGTGTTGCACCCAGGACCTTTGCATACAAAGTACAACAATCTCGCCACCCGGCCTTCGAGATTTTCGTCCGCTGCAAACACATGTTGTGCAGAACGTGCGCTGGCGTGCATCACAATTTCGGCTCCTTCCCGAACACGTTCCAATTCCCAAGTTCTTTGGAATTGGGCACACTTTTCGGCTCCATCGCAAAACGACCACTGTTTAAGATCGCTCGTGAAGATGGCCAGTTGGATTCGTCTTTGCACGTGAGTTCACACTTAAAAATTGTGTGTGCTGAATGAAAATTGTGGGCAATTTCACGTGAGTTTGTCGGTGATAAAAGTAGTCAGTAGTCATGCATGCATCACATGCATGCAAACATGCTTAATAAGGCTGGACTATTAGTTTATGCTGATCATGAATGCGGTCAGCGGAGGTGTAAGTTGATGGATAAAGGTTCCTCACGTACGTTAAGTTGCCGTCGTTCTCACCAGCACCACGTACGGCATCTGGTGCCGTCATCACTGGCACGGCTGTGGTGTTTGAAGAGCCGTTGTGTGGCTGTTGTGTGCCAGGACCGACTGCAGGTGCGCATGCTGCCGGTGGCACTGGGGACGTGTTCGCCCAGAGGCTAGTGAGGCTAGCTATTGAATGAGTCAATTAGTGTGGTGGGCGCTACATGTTGTTGTTGTTGTTTATTGGTTGGTTCACGACACACTTTATGCACATTCACGGCTAATGGCGCCGCCCACACTGTTTCGCCGGTGGGCCGCGGGATTAGGAAATGTCCTGAGTGGCGCTAGAGTCGAACCCGGGACCTTTGGTACCCATACCCCGACACCTTAACCACTCGGTCATCCCCGCCCCTGGGCGTTACATGACTAATGTAGTCGATGCGCCCTAAAGCCCTAATAGCTAACTCAATTAGTGTGGATCCCAAGGCATTGTTGTGGGCGTGTAAGCACAACGATGGCTACAAACCTCATCCCGTCGGGAACAGCAGACAGGGGCGGATGCAGGAATCTTCGTGAGGACGCACTTCATCTGAGACGCATTTCGCGAGAAAAAAATTGTTGAAGTACGCGCTCAAGCATACTGTATCTCTTTGCTTTGTCTTTAATCGAACACAAAAATCCGTTCAGTGGTGGGAGAGGGAGAGGGAAGTGCACTCGACCCTTCCTAAGTGGGCGCTTTTGCCGGCTAGAATGGCGCCACCTTTCCATGAGTGGAAGACACATTTCCTCAGCGCCTCTCCCCTCCACCAGCCCCTGACATGAGACGCCCACCGATAGATCGCATCCACACAATCCACAATCGGCAACACGTTAGGTTAGGTCAAGTCTGGCGCGTGGCCGTCCGCTCGCCAACAGGACAGGTCAGGTCAGGTCAAGTCTGGCGCGTGGCCGTCCGCCCCCAACAGGACAGGTCAGGTCAGGTCAAGTCTGGCGCGTGGCCGTCCGCTCGCCAACAGGTCAGGCCAGGTCAGGTCAAGTCTGGCGCGCGGCCGTCCGCCCCCAACAGGACAGGTCAGGTCAGGTCAGGTTAGACTTGGTGTGCGTTCGTCAACCTGCATCCAACTGTTTTAGACATTGCGTGAGACGAAATGTACGACCCTCAATATACCAGGAGGTGCTGGGTTTACATTTTTTTTTTAAACACTCCTGACGATGGCCCCTGGCCGAAACGTTGAGTAGTACAGCATAAACCCTAACGCTACTTTTGATGTAAACCCAGCACCTTCTGGTATATTGAGGGTCGTACATTTCGTCTCACGCAATGTCTGAAACCCAGGAGCACTCAAGAGCCATTCTTGGTTGTATCCAGCTGTTTTGGCGCCTCACCAGCCTTCCTACAGGGCTGCCGCCGAGGCCGAATTCCGCCGACAGTCAGCGCTGACTTGGACGGACGCAATGAGAACGGACCAGAATGTCTATTGGGTGGTTCACGACGCACTTTATGCAGATTCACGGCCAGTGGCGCCGCCCACACTGTTTCGGCGGTGGGCCGCGGGATTGGGAAATGTCCTGAGCGGCGCTAGAGTCGAACCCGGGACCTTTGGTACTCAAAGCCCGACACCTTCACCACTCGGCCATCCCCGCCACACGGACCAGGATGAGCGCTGCTGGTGCAGTGACCAGTGATCAGTGCAATGTCACTGGTAAGTGATGTGACTGACTCAGAGCTCGTCAGAACAGTGGAAGACGTCCTATGGCGTTGGACGCTCCGGAGACGTCGTGAACAATCTAGCCGTGCACCTAGTTAAGCACAAAAAAAACTGTTTTAAAAAATACATGCTATCGGTAGTATGCCATATGTCAAGGTCGAATGACATTTCATCGAACAGCTTTATCACGTTTGATTGAACCTCGTGGGAAAATTACCGCAGTTCTTCTGGTGTAATTATGAGCATGATTCGAAGCCATCAGCCCATCGGTAATCCAGCGGGACATCACGGATCACCTGGAATGCATCCCTCCACGTCCTCATGGTTTCAGCCTCTGTTACACTCCTTGTCGCAGCGGTACATGCGTGTCGAGGGGTTTTGCTACGTGAGTTGGGTGTTTTTTGTGGCAGAGCAGAGGCTTGACCACCTAATCATTAAAGCTACCAGTTGAACAGACTAGCCAAGGTCAGCTGATCCAGGTACGAAGTCAAGGTGGAAAGGGGAGAAGGGCGGCCGTTTCCCGTTCCCGTGGGGTCCGAGAGGCGACCATCTGGCCGAAAAGGCATCACCATCCCCCAACAATAACTGTGTAGTTCAACGCTCATGGACTTTAAGGAATTGGTTTGGAAACAACCATCCAAAGCCTTCATACCCTATCGACTATTCTACCGTCGAATGGATTGTCAAGACGAAGAATAAAATCCTTGCAACGGAATCCAGGGTCGAATTGCGATCTTCCAGAGTGCTTCCTCCACATTCACAGGTTTCACAGAATGGAATGTTACCTGGAATAGCAGTGCCTTTGTAGACCCGCGCCGTTGTCGAACGTTTCACGCCTCCGTAGACATCCCACGCCCTTGTAAGGTTGCTTACTGTGCATATGTCAGGCCACATTTGGAATACTGCATCCAAGCTTGGTCTCCTAGCTATGAAAAAGATTGTTGGCTTTTAGAGAGACAGTACAAAAGAGGGCTACAAAAATAGTTAATGGTATAAGCAACCTGGCATATGAGGAAAGATTGAAGAAATTGATTATGCTTTCAGTTAGAAATAGAAGGCTGAGAGGAGATCACATTGAGTTCTTTAAATTTGTCCATGGTCTGGAGAAGGGATATCTTGGGGACATGTTTGAATTGAACAGAAGTGATGCAATTAGAGGTAATCAATTCAAAATTAATGTTAACCACAGCAGAACAAGGGTAATTCGTCCCGTCTCGGGGTGTCTTCAACCGCCCCCCACATGTTTTTCGCCGATAGTGGACGAACGGCGCACGGCAGCGCAGCCAAATTTGGAATATCATTTCCGACATCAATTTTGCATGCTGTGTCAAAGTTTTGAGGTCAGGTCACCTAGGATCAACGAGTTATTCAAGGTCAAGTGAGGTGACCTCCAAAAAGTTATACCAGTCGTCACGCTTTAACGGATACAGATATGTTAATGAAACTTTCAGCGTTTGCTTATCTTTAGGGATGCAACAAAACGTACGATTGGAATTTGTAATTTTCCCCGTCTTTGACTACACATATATTTTGCGTATTTGCCAAATTGCAGTTCAAATAGAGGATTCTGGCTAAAGTAATTATTTTTATTAGGGAAAGTTGAATTCCAACAGTGTTTCTCGGCCTGCTCTATCCATTGGAAAAGTAAAATTAAAGAAAACTTGAAAACTCATAATTTTGAAATTAAAAACCAAATTGTGGGGCCATAAACATTAAAGCCCTGGTCGATTTCGCTGTCCTTTTCTCATTTCAAACAAGTTTTCTTTTTCATATATCCCCAAAATTAACTTCCCAGAGCCAAAAACATAATGTATGTCGTGAAAAGTCGTGAAAACCTAGCCACCCTGGTGGCGTCACTTTTGGGGGAGAAATTGTTTTGGGGGTGGACCCGGACCCTGCTCCCTGGACCCTGGGGGTTGACCCTGGCCCTACTCCCCGGACCATGCTCGCCGAGCGCTGTCCGATGACACCTTCATTTTCGTCCGATGTTTAGTTTGGATTTTAAAGGGGGGTTACTAACCGCCTACCCCCCGAGACGGGGTGTGAGGATCTGACCGGAAAGATGGCGCGGGTTAAGACGGTCTTTCTTCACCAACAGAGTAGTAAAGCACTCGAACCAGCTGCCAGAAAGCATTGTCAGTAGCAGCACATTGAACATCTTCAAAAACAGCATAGACAATCATTATAAGAATAGAGGGCCTGCTTTTCAGTATTACAGGGACGGCTGTGGACTGATTTGGTGGGCAACTGGTCGAGTGTACAGAGTGCAACCAAGAAGGGCCCTTGTGACTCATAGTCGCACTAATCATTTATGTCTTTATGTCTTTATGTCTTATTGGACACTCCACAGCATTGTAGACATCCCACGCACTGTATCGGACGTTTCATACCCTAGTAGATATATCGTGCCCCTACAGATATCCTTCGCCCTTGCAGATATTGCACGCCCTTGCTTGACGTTCCGCACCCTTGTAGACATCCCACGACCTTGTTGAACGTGTCACGCCCTTGTAGACGTCCCACGTCCTTGAATGATGAGCACATGCAGTGTCAGCAGCACCGACTAGCATCATGTTTTCCAAGAGGCTGCTCATTGACATCGGCCGTTGCGATGACAACCGAGAATGGAAATCCTGTTGCCAGACGAGCGCTGAAAAGTCACCTGGTAGCAGGTATATAGCGTCGTGAGTCAGAGTCTCGACACAAGGTCTTTCATGGAATAGGGTGAGTTCGTCTCCACAGGGATGTGGGAGAAAAGCTTCGCATCTATGTGTTGCAATCAGTTCAAACGAGATAAGGCGTATCAGTGCCACGCAAAGCGGTCACGTTTTCTCGTAAAAACGGCACTAGATAGGCAGGTGGCTAGCCCAACCCATCCTCTGTTGGAGAGATTCGACGGTGAGCTTGCCTTAGCGACGTGGGTACGTTACGGGTCGCACGTGATGGCTCCAAGATACCCCAGGGGGACCAGAAAACAGCTAGACGGATGTCGAAGACATTTGCTACATAATGCACGTGGTAACTGCGATCCAATAGACTCCAACCGGTGCCAAATATCGGATTCCCGCACTGTCACGCACCGGTAACCGGACAAAGGAATCACGCTAATGCGGTAACCGGACAAAGGAAACACGCTAATGCGAGTAAGCAAACATGTATATGCGCAGATGTACGAATGGCGAACGTATGAATGCGCGTACCTTTTGTTCGCTCACGTGCATTTGCGATATCACAATTGTGTGTTTTTGTTGTGTGTGTATGTACGTCGTGCTAAGTACCTTTGTGCTGAGTACATTTCCTCATTTACACTTTCGTGCCAACGTACTTCTCCCCTTACATACATTTGCTCATACGCACATTTCCTTACGCTGACTTTCGTAAAGCTGACATACATGCATCTGCCCTATCCACGAACTTCCCAGATTCCCATGCAACTGCGTTGATGCACCTGTATTCTCCCGATAACGGGGGCGCTGTGCACGTTCCGTCTGGTTATCGGCTGACGCGAAACGTATCGCTTCTGCTGCAGACCATGCTGCAGTCCTCAGGGCCGGCACTGCCTGTACAGTCCTCAGGGCCGGCACTGCCTGTACAGTCCTCAGGGCCGGCACTGCCTGTACAGTCCTCAGGGCCGGCACTGCCTGTACAGTCATCAGGGCCGGCACTGCCTGTACAGTCATCAGGGCCGGCACTGTCGGTTTGGCGGGGGTACTCAGGGAAGGTACCGACGGTTTCCCAGAGTAGGAGGCCGCCCACCTAGACTGCCTGTACGGTCATCAGGGCCGGCACTGTCCGCTTGGCGGGGTGAGAGGCCGCCCACATCGACAGAAATATTGATTTGTCGAGGGTTCTTAGTTTGCGTAGCGCGCAAAACCCCCAAATCACTAGAGGGCCGAATTTTCGACGTCATGTTTCGAACGTCATGCCGAATTTTCGACGTCGACCAAGTCGTCATGTTTGTGGGTGACGGCGGCAGGGGACGATTTTTCACGGCCCGCTCAGGCCGGTGGAAATCCTCGCCAAGCCTGTGGCGCCGGCGCCGATTAGTCGGAAATCGGCTTACCTTGGGCGGCCAGAGCAGCGTCGACGTGCTGCGGTCGCCACCTCAGACAGTCGGTGAAAGCTGTCATCCGGCTCATGGTGAGGCCTGTAATTCAGTTAGCGCCGCGGCGCGCGTCCGGGGTTTCGCCACGGCTCAGGGGGGCGTAAGTCGCTCGGCGCAGGGGGTGAGGTGGGGGCGGCATGTAAGTCGCCACGGCTCAGGGGGTGAGGTGGGGGCGGCATGTAAGTCGCCACGACTCAGGGTGTGCGGCTCAGGGTGTCAGGGTGTGTAAGTCGCCCGGCGCAGGGGGTGAGGGGGCATGTAAGTCGCCACGGCTCAGGGGGTGAGGTGGGGGCGGCATGTAAGTCGTCACGGCGCAGGGGGTGAGGTGGGGGCGGCATGTAAGTCGCCACGACTCAGTGGGTGAGGTGGGGGCGGCATGTAAGTCGTCACGGCTCAGGGGGTGAGGTGGGGGCGGCATGTAAGTCGCCACGACTCAGGGGGTGAGGTGGGGGCGGCATGTAAGTCGCCACGACTCAGGGGGTGAAGTGGGGGCGGCATGTAAGTCGCCACGACTCAGGGGGTGAGGGGGGCGGCATGTAAGTCGCCACGACTCAGGGGGTGAGGGGGGGCGGCATGTAAGTCGCCACGACTCAGGGGGTGAGGGGGCGGCATGTAAGTCGCCACGACTCAGGGGGTGAGGTGGGGGCGGCATGTAAGTCGCCACGACTCAGGAGGTGAGGTGGGGGCGGCATGCAAGTCGCCATGACTCAGGGGGTGAGGTGGGGGCGGCATGTAAGTCGCCACGACTCAGGGGGTGAGGGGGCGGCATGTAAGTCGCCACGACTCAGGGGGTGAGGGGGGCGGCATGTAAGTCGCCACGACTCAGGGGGTGAGGTTGGGCAGCATGTAAGTCGCCACGACTCAGGGGGTGAGGTGGGGGCGGCATGTAAGTCGCCACGACTCAGGGGGTGAGGGGGGCGGCATGTAAGTCGCCACGACTCAGGGGGTGAGGTGGGGGCGGCATGTAAGTCGCCACGACTCAGGGGGTGAGGTGGGGGCGGCATGTAAGTCGCCACGACTCAGGGGGTGAGGGGGGCGGCATGTAAGTCGCCACGACTCAGGGGGTGAGGGGGGGCATGTAAGTCGCCTGGCTCAGGGGGTGAGGGCGGCATGTAAGTCGCCCGGCGCAGGAGCGGATGCAGACTGAGGCGCTGGGGCCGTGTACTGTCCCCCACACATGGACAGATGATGCTGCTGGGGCCGTGTACTGTCCCCCACACGTGGGCAGATGACGCTGCCGCGGGCGGGAGAGGCTCGAGGTGGCGCCCCTCCCCCATCCTCCAGAGTGCACTCTGTGGGTCGCTGTGTGAGTCTCGACACTGCACTCCTGTATCGCGATGCTCCTATATCCCCATCCTCCAGAGTGTACTCTGTGGGTCGCTGTGTGAGTCTCGACACTGCACTCCTGTATCGCGATGCGTGGTAACGGACAGGGTTCGAGGAAAGCACTTCAGTCCAGAAACCCGTGTTGTAACTTCCAGTACACACCCAATGGGGACAAACCCGTGTTGCAGCCTCCAGTGCCCACCGCGTGAGGAAAACCTTTGGCGTGTCCAGCTACTGCTACAGCTGCAGCACGCGATTTCGACATTATCGGTCAACTGGTTAGCAAATGGTTAGAATGTAACTTCGTTGTGTTTCGCATGTGTCCCCCTGTCGTTTTCTACACACAGTGGCGGGCTTCCTTGTGGTGAAATCTATTGTGTGCAAATTGCAGGTTAATAGGTGTGAGTATCGAGTGTGAGTGTGATCGCACTATTCGATGCACCTACATTGTCCATCACCGAGGTTGAAACATTGTTTTCCGCGGGAGAAAACAATGTTTGTGGTAAAACATCCTTTACGACAAACAAAAAATTCGTGGTCAGGCCGCCGGGGCACCTGAGTTAGACTGGCTCGAGCTGCCGGCCAGTCGAGTCAGTCCGACCGCTCTGCGGCGGGGAAGGCTGGGTCGGCATCTGCTGCAGCATCGGCTGTGGCATCGGCTGTGGCACCGGCTGTGGCACCGGCTGTGGCATCGGCTGTGGCATCGGCTGTGGCATCGGCTGTGGCACCGGCTGTGGCACCGGCTGTGGCATCGGCTGTGGCATCGGCTGTGGAATCGGCTGTGGCATCGGCTGTGGCATCGGCTGTGGCACCGGCTGTGGCATCGGCTGTGGCATCGGCTGTGGCATCGGCTGTGGCATCGGCTGTGGCATCGGCTGTGGCACCGGCTGTGGCATCGGCTGTGGCATCGGCTGTGGCATCGGCTGTGGCATCGTCTGTGGCATCTGCTGCCACCGAGAGCCGAACAGCTCTAGAGTTAGGCCGCCCAGCGACTGTTGCTCCAGACGGCGGGCTTGACCGCGGCTCGACCCTCGCCCGACAGACCATGCGGCACGGGCACCGCGAACAGCGGGCATTGTCGAACCCTCGGCGCGATGAGGATGCGCCTCTATGTGAAACCACACATAGTGGTTCAAAATCAAGTAGAGGAATTAGTTCGTGGGATGAGGTGAACGTGATGTTAGTCTCTGTGGAACTCGGTGGAAGCGATTTCTCCTTCCTGAACTTAACTTTTTGCAACTGTTGTCACTGCACATGCCTGTACGTCGATGAAATAGTCCATTAAATACATATTAAAATAATATTATCTAATAGCAGACTGTTATGAAGCACAAAATGGGACGAGGTTGTTGATGCAGCCCAGCTTTTGCAAAATCACTGCCAGGCTCAGAATCGGTCAACACACAAATTAGCAGCGGCTTAGAACAAAAGTTTCTGATGAGAAATCCAGGCGTACCACACCGTTCACTACTCACGTCTGAGACAAATGACACAACCTGCAAAAATAAGTGCAGTATGTCGACTCTGTGGATAATCATTCGTCGCCGACCCTCGGTATTGGTCCGTCTAGCACGACTTCAGAACTAAACTCGGCTTTTTTCCAGTGCTTTCGACTCACTCTGCAGCGGTCTGGGTGGTCTCGGCGGACCTCAGATAGACAGCCGATCTCCGGGACACGTAACAGACATTCGCGGTCACGTCCCAGAGAACCACAGTACTGACCGGGCTAGGTTAGGTCAGGTACAGCACTGACCGGGTTAGGTTAGGCTGCGTTAGGTCAGGTACATTACTGACCGGGTTAGGTTAGGTCAGGTACAGTACTGACCGGGTTAGGTTAGGCTAGGTTGGGATATGCTAGGTTGGGTTAGGTTAGGCTAGGTTAGGTTAGGTTAGGTTAGGTTAGGTTAGGTTAGGTTACGTTAGGTTAGGTTAGGTTAGGTCAGGTACAGTACTGACCGGATCCCGGCGGCGTCAATATCACGGACGGACTGTCCGAGCCACACCCGAAAACGATCCTCTGCAGTTCATTGGGAGAGAAATATGCGGCTCCGCCTAAGGATGACGCGAAGTGCCGTGAGATGTTCTCCACCTAGTTCGGCTACCGCTGCAACATGCCCTTCCTGCTCAGTGCTCCTCGGTGAAGACGCTCTTGAAGAGCGAGCGTGCGTGCAATGTGCGAATCATTTTGAAAGGTTCCTCCATATCTGTTTGTTGCTTCATTCCTCTTGTCCTGCCTCCTCCTCTCCAGAGTTCTTATGCATGTCTATCGGCAAAGCATGACTCGTCTGAAGTCATTGAGCTTAAGACGAGTCACGCTTTGCCTTGCCTGAGTCATGTTTTGCACGTCTGTGGTCATGCAAAACAGGACTCAAGCAAGACAAAGCACGACAAAGCATGACTCGTCTAAAGTCCAATCACTTGAGACGAGTCATCAGCGGTTACCCTACCTGCATTAACCCTGACCGCATTGACCAGCACGACTGCAGCTGGATCCGACATCACAAATCCATCAGACGCCGGTTTGCGCATCGACGTCATCGCAACATTTCGTGGCGACGGCACCCGTCCATTGCCGTGTCTGTCTTCCCCGAACTTGCACCGCTGCCCGCGAAAGCCGTCCCCGACTTCTCCAACATTCCCCGGGATGCCACCTTCAAAAGTTAGCTGCGGCCTGGCAAGCCTTGCAAGGGTGTGAACGTAGAGGTGAGGTGTGTGCAGAGGTGAGGTGTGTGCAGAGGTGAGGTGTGTGCAGAGGTGAGGTGTGTGCAGAGGTGAGGTGTGTGCAGAGGTGAGGTGTGTGCAGAGGTGAGGTGTGTGCAGAGGTGTGGTGTGTGCAGAGGTGAGGTGTGTGCAGAGGTGAGGTGTGTGTAGAGGTGAGGTGTGTGCAGAGGTGAGGTGTGTGCAGAGGTGAGGTGTGTGCAGAGGTGTGGTGTGTGCAGAGGTGAGGTGTGTGCAGAGGTGTGGTGTGTGCAGAGGTGAGGTGTGTGCAGAGGTGAGGTGTGTGCAGAGGTGGGGTGTGTGCAGAGGTGAGGTGTGTGCAGAGGTGAGGTGTGTGCAGAGGTGAGGTGTGTGCAGAGGTGGGGTGTGTGCAGAGGTGAGGTGTGTGCAGAGGTGAGGTGTGTGCAGAGGTGTGGTGTGTGCTGAGGTGAGGTGTGTGCAGAGGTGTGGTGTGTGCAGAGGTGTGGTGTGTGCAGAGGTGAGGTGTGTGCAGAGGTGAGGTGTGTGCAGAGGTGAGGTGTGTGCAGAGGTGAGGTGTGTGCAGAGGTGAGGTGTGTGCTGAGGTGAGGTGTGTGCAGAGGTGTGGTGTGTGCAGAGGTGAGGTGTGTGCAGAGGTGAGGTGTGTGCAGAGGTGAGGTGTGTGCTGAGGTGAGGTGTGTGCAGAGGTGTGGTGTGTGCAGAGGTGAGGTGTGTGCAGAGGTGAGGTGTGTGCAGAGGTGTGCACACAACTCGGAGGTGGGAGGAAATTCGTGCTGAGTTTCCGTCTGCCTGCCCGTCGCTCCTCTCGCTGCACGTGGACGTCTGCGACACCTACTCAGTAAATATGCTCCGGCGGTGCGCATCAGTCTAGGATCTCGCAGGTCGGTACTCATCAGTCTAGGATCTCGCAAGGCGGTACTCATCAGTCTAGGATCTCATCGGGCGGTACTCATCAGTCTAGGATCTCGCAGGGCGGTACTCATCAGTCTGGGATCTCGCAGGTCGGTACTCATCAGTCTGGCATCTCGCAGGGCGGTACTCATCAGTCTAGGATCTCATCGGGCGGTACTCATCAGTCTAGGATCTCGCAGGTCGGTACTCATCAGTCTGGCATCTCGCAGGTCGGTACTCATCAGTCTAGGATCTCATCGGGCGGTACTCATCGGTCTAGGATCTCACCGGGCGGTACTCATCAGTCTGGGATCTCACCGGGCGGTACTCATCAGTCTGGGATCTCACCGGGCGGTACTCATCAATCTGGGACCTCGCAGGGCGGTTAGAAGCAGGGCTCCATGACCGATACTTCCTCTTGTTGGAAACATTTTCAAGAGTCGTCTGCTAGTTTGCGGCTGGCTATGTCTACTGGTCACAGTGGACCAGATCACAGTCCCGCCGCCGGCACTGACCAGATCACAGTCCCACCGCCGGCACTGACCAGATCACAGTCCCACCGCTGCCACTGACCAGATCACAGTCCCACCGCCGGCACTGACCAGATCACAGTCCCACCGCTGCCACTGACCAGATCACAGTCCCACCGCCGGCACTGACCAGATCACAGTCCCACCGCTGCCACTGACCAGATCACAGTCCCACCGCCGGCACTGACCAGATCACAGTCCCACCGCCGGCACTGACCAGATCACAGTCCCACCGCCGGCACTGACCAGATCACAGTCCCACCGCCGGCACTGACCAGATCACAGTCCCACCGCCGGCACTGACCAGATCACAGTCCCACCGCTGCCACTGACCAGATCACAGTCCCACCGCCGGCACTGACCAGATCACAGTCCCACCGCCGGCACTGACCAGATCACAGTCCCACCGCCGGCACTGACCAGATCACAGTCCCACCGCCGGCACTGACCAGATCACAGTCCCACCGCCGGCACTGACCAGATCACAGTCCCACCGCCGGCACTGACCAGATCACAGTCCCACCGCCGGCACTGACCAGATCACAGTCCCACCGCCGGCACTGACCAGATCACAGTCCCACCGCCGGCACTGACCAGATCACAGTCCCACCGCCGGCACTGACCAGATCACAGTCCCACCGCCGGCACTGACCAGATCACAGTCCCACCGCCGGCACTGACCAGATCACAGTCCCACCGCCGGCACTGACCAGATCACAGTCCCACCGCCGGCACTGACCAGATCACAGTCCCACCGCCGGCACTGACCAGATCACAGTCCCACCGCCGGCACTGACCAGATCACAGTCCCACCGCCGGCACTGACCAGATCACAGTCCCACCGCCGGCACTGACCAGATCACAGTCCCACCGCCGGCACTGACCAGATCACAGTCCCACCGCCGGCACTGACCAGATCACAGTCCCACCGCCGGCACTGACCAGATCACAGTCCCACCGCCGGCACTGACCAGATCACAGTCCCACCGCCGGCACTGACCAGATCACAGTCCCACCGCCGGCACTGACCAGATCACAGTCCCACCGCCGGCACTGACCAGATCACAGTCCCACCGCCGGCACTGACCAGATCACAGTCCCACCGCCGGCACTGACCAGATCACAGTCCCACCGCCGGCACTGACCAGATCACAGTCCCACCGCCGGCACTGACCAGATCACAGTCCCACCGCCGGCACTGACCAGATCACAGTCCCACCGCCGGCACTGACCAGATCACTCCCACCGCCGGCACTGACCAGATCACAGTCCCACCGCCGGCACTGACCAGATCACAGTCCCACCGCCGGCACTGACCAGATCACAGCCCCCCACTCCAGCACCCCGCCGGCACTGACCAGATCACAGTCCCACCGCCGGCACTGACCAGATCACAGTCCCACCGCCGGCACTGACCAGATCACAGTCCCACCGCCGGCACTGACCAGATCACAGTCCCACCGCCGGCACTGACCAGATCACAGTCCCACCGCCACCAGACACAGTCCCACCGCCGGCACTGACCAGATCACAGTCCCACCGCCGG
The DNA here is from genome assembly GCA_034440575.1 of Imbricaverruca yamaguchii. NCBI lineage: Eukaryota > Metazoa > Arthropoda > Thecostraca > Neoverrucidae > Imbricaverruca > Imbricaverruca yamaguchii. The sequence continues at coordinate 1,835,580 of JAOTOL010001582.1, read as the reverse complement.
CACTGACCAGATCACAGTCCCACCGCCGGCACTGACCAGATCACAGTCCCACCGCCGCACTGACCAGATCACAGTCCCACCGCCGGCCTGACCAGATCACAGTCCCACCCCGGCACCATCACAGCCCACCGCCGGCACTACCAGATCACAGTCCCACCGCCGGCACTGACCAGAATCACAGTCCCACCGCCGGCACTGACCAGATCACAGTCCCACCGCCGGCACTGACCAGATCACAGTCCCACCGCCGGCACTGACCAGATCACAGTCCCACCGCCGGCACTGACCAGATCACAGTCCCACCGCCGGCACTGACCAGATCACAGTCCCACCGCCGGCACTGACCAGATCACAGTCCCACCGCCGGCACTGACCAGATCACAGTCCCACCGCCGGCACTGACCAGATCACAGTCCCACCGCCGGCACTGACCAGATCACAGTCCCACCGCCGGCACTGACCAGATCACAGTCCCACCGCCGGCACTGACCAGATCACAGTCCCACCGCCGGCACTGACCAGATCACAGTCCCACCGCCGGCACTGACCAGATCACAGTCCCACCGCCGGCACTGACCAGATCACAGTCCCACCGCCGGCACTGACCAGATCACAGTCCCACCGCCGGCACTGACCAGATCACAGTCCCACCGCCGGCACTGACCAGATCACAGTCCCACCGCCGGCACTGACCAGATCACAGTCCCACCGCCGGCACTGACCAGATCACAGTCCCACCGCCGGCACTGACCAGATCACAGTCCCACCGCCGGACACCGCCGGCACTGACCAGATCACAGTCCCACCGCCGGCACTGACCAGATCACAGTCCCACCGCCGGCACTGACCAGATCACAGTCCCACCGCCGGCACTGACCAGATCACAGTCCCACCGCCGGCACTGACCAGATCACAGTCCCACCGCCGGCACTGACCAGATCACAGTCCCACCGCCGGCACTGACCAGATCACAGTCCCACCGCCGGCACTGACCAGATCACAGTCCCACCGCCGGCACTGACCAGATCACAGTCCCACCACCGGCAATGACCAGATCACAGTCCCACCGCCGGCACTGACCAGATCACAGTCCCACCGCCGGCACTGACCAGATCACAGTCCCACCGCCGGCACTGACCAGATCACAGTCCCACCGCCGGCACTGACCAGATCACAGTCCCACCGCCGGCACTGACCAGATCACAGTCCCACCGCCGGCACTGACCAGATCACAGTCCCACCGCCGGCACTGACCAGATCACAGTCCCACCGCCGGCACTGGTCGACCAGATCACAGTCCCACCGACGGCACTGACCAGATCACAGTCCCACCGCCGGCACTGACCAGATCACAGTCCCACCGCCGGCACTGACCAGATCACAGTCCCACCGCCGGCACTGACCAGATCACAGTCCTGATTGACCAGATCACAGTCCTGTTTGACCAGATCACAGTCCCACCGCCGGCACTGAAGCGCCCCCCGCCGCGGAGTTCCGCTCCTCTCATGCCTTCACTGATCGTGTGTGGCAGTCACTCAGCAGCTGTTCCATTGCCATCTTCTGCAGCAGGAACGCGTGCGCTAGCTGGGCTCTCGGAAGCCGAGCCTGCCACGGCCTTCATTGCCTTTCGCAACGGACATTTGCGGTCGCCGTGGCTGCTGCACAGATCCCAGGCAGATTTTTTCCCCGCAAGCAATGCAGCACATCTTTTGTTGTTGGCAGACCATTTGACCTACGATCGCACGGCCGTCCAACAGCGGGGGTCTGTGTCGCAAAGATCGTGACCGGTGAGTGTACATCTCATGGCATTTTGGCTCAGTAAAACGTCAGCGCGTCACCACACACCTGGGAGCCGCTCCGAATCGCGAAATTGTACAATTTCCCAGGCACCTGCAGACACGTCCCAGTGGACCCCAGACACGTCCCAGTGGACCCCAGACACGTCCCAGTGGACCCCAGACACGTCCCAGTGGACCCCAGACACGTCCCAGCGGACCCAGAAGATGTGTGTGGTATTGACTGGCCGGGTACCGTCACAGTCAATACCACACACATCTTGTCCGTGTTACATTCAGAAACCATCGGCTGCAGTTTGTTCGGAAAAAAATGCGGCTTTGCTTGAAGCTAGCGTGAAGTGCGTGAAGTTTTCTCCACCTGGTTCGGCTACCACTGCAACATGCTCTTCCTGCACAATGTTCGTCTGTGAGGACGCTCTGGAAGAGCCAGCGTATTCGTGCCCGCGCCAAAGGCGGTGGTCGTATCGACATGTTATGCGTCTGACCATCCTCAAAGGTTCCTGCAGATCTGTTTGTCGTTTCATTCCTCATATTTTGCCTCCTGCTCTCCAGAGTTGTTTTGCATGTCTGAAGTCATGTAAAGTATAACTCAAAGAAGGCAAAGCATGACTCGTCTGCCGTGCAATCCCTTCATACGAGTCATCGGCGGTCGCTCTCCTTGCGTTGACTTTAACTAATTAGAATCAGAGCCAACTTCCGTCGATACGGCTACAGCTGGATCGCATGTTGATCGCTGCCGAGGCGATCAGTGACGTCACCGTTGTGTTTCGTGGCGAGCGCGACTCTCGTTCATTGACACGCCAATCTTCCTGAAACTGTTTAGCTCCAAGTTAGACTTAGTGCGTCTAAAGCCAAACGAGGTCGCCCCAGCCCAGTAATGGTACTGATGGTTTTGCATCTCCGAAGCGTTAAATGTAAGCACCATATGCACGTTCTTGTACAATTGTCAAGTGACTGTTGTGCGAATTGCGTATGATCGTAATTAAAACAGAACATTGAACTGAAATAGTGATAATCTCAACGACCGATACTGCAGTTTAACCCGCGCCGTCTTTCCTGCCAAATCCTCCCACCCCGTCTCGGTGGGGGGGGGGGGCGGTTGAAGACCCCCCTCTAAAATCCAAACTAAGCATCGCACAAAAACGAAAGAGGCGTCATCGGAAAGCGCTCGACGAGTAGGGCCCGGTTCCACCCCCTCAAAATAATTCCCCCCAAAAGTGACGTCACCAGGGGGCTAGATTTTCACGACTTTTCACGACTTGCATTATGTTTTTTACTCTAGTTAATTCATTTTGGGGGATATATGAAAAAATATAAGCAAACGCTGAAGTTTTCATTAAAATACCTGTATCCGTTAAGGCGTGACCACTGGTTGAATTTTTTGGAGGTGACCTCACCTGACCTTGACTAACTCGTTGACCCTAGATGACCTGACCTAAACATTTTGAATCAGCATGTCAAATTGATGTGGAAAAAGGTATACCAAATTTGGGCGCGCTGCCGCGCGCCGTTCGGCCGCTATCCGCGAAAAACCTGAGTGGGGGGGGGGCGGGGCGGTTGAAGACCCCCGAGACGGGGCGGGTTAATACAGCGAAGAATGGCTCTTAGGTGCTCCTGGATTTTAGACATTGCGTGAGAAGATATATACGACCTACAGTATACTAGGAGGTGCTGAGTTTGCATCAAAATTAACGTAAATGTTTATACTGTATTTATATATACTGATATATTGATATATATTGATATATACTGCATTGCTTATACTTTACTGTAAGGATAATACAGTATAATCCTTAACGTTACTTTTGATGTAAACTCAGGATCTCCTGGTATATTGTAGGTCGCATATTTCTTCTCACGCAATTACCGCTACTGTACAATGTACAGTGTACATTGCTTCCACTTATATTTGTACGCTGTTAACACTCGCACGTCCGGCGGTCCGCGGCAACTTCGCATGTCCGGGGGAGGGGGCAGATGTCTGCCCCTAAGATCTCTGGAACTATGCTAGCTAACGACAAACGGAAAACGGCGTTGGATGGCTGGTGACGGGCTTTATACAAAATGTGTCGGAAATGTTTTCGTTCAGGTAAACATTCAGGTCACTGGGCCATCATAAGTCAAAGTCGATGAGATCAGGTGGGACTCAGATATTGACACATATCTCAGGACCTGCAAAATATAGAAACAAATGGCGAATGTCGTTCGACAGTCCTTGAAATGCGCTACCGACAATAGGCGGTGTAATTTAACGTCAGGTCAACCGAAACTCAGTTCAAGGCCATGAAGTCATGACCTCAGACCAAGGCCTATTGAGGTCATGTAAGGTATCAATCGACACGTCTTGACGATACAAGCACAATGACGGTAATTTCAGCCTTCTAGCTCAATGCAGTGCGATGTAATGCGTATAAATGTGTGGTGATCTCAGGTGACCTCAGAGACCTTGGTGAGGTCACTGAGCAAAAATGTCAGTGGTAGCATTGAGCATAGCTTCCATCTACATGCCACAACCGTTGTGAGATCATTCCGAGCGCAAATATGTAACTAGGAAACATTTGTATATTTTACCATAGCCCTATAATGGGAAATCCATGGCAGCGACCTGACTTAAGGTCAATGCTACGAATAAACCCGATATACATATTATGGTCCTTGATGAGATCATGACATGCTATACGTTTGAAATCAATCGCCCAATTATTGTGGAAGTTATGCCACATAGAACTCCGAGTGTAGTTGGGTCACTTCGCCTGACCTGGTGACCTGACCTGAGAAGACCCAGGATTAAAAATGTATGAATGTATGGAGATATGCGGAAAAGACCAATGAACAGCTATGTGAATTATGGCTTTGCTAACCCTATTAGTTTGGCGGCAAATAAGGAAAAACCGGAGAGGGGCAGATATCTGCCCCCCCCCCCCCCGGACGTGCGCGGGTTAATATATATATATATATATATATATATATGTTCCCTTAAAATGTCCAAAGACCAAAGAAACGTTGAATGTCATGTCTCGAGAATATACCGAACGAATGCATAACTTTGGATTTGTGCTCAATGAGCACCAGTCAGACAGCAGACAGCTTAGTTTAGATACTTGAAGGGATGACAAGGAAGATTTACAACAAAGCTACTGTGACATTTAACAGCATATGCATACAAAATACTCTGCTTCAAACATATTCCTATATAAATATATATTTATACATATATGTTTATATATATGCATATGTAAGGAGGCTTACATTTTTCGGCACCAAAATTTTTATATTTTCCCATCCGAACAGGCCACCAGACTTCCAGTCAGCTCCCGACCAACTTACCCGTTCCTTTCAAACATTTGCCCACGCGAGTGGCGTCGGCACCTACATCAAAGCGGCGGTTCCGGCAACAAGCGGCACATGCGAGTGGCGCCGGCCCCCAAGATCAAACGGGCGGTCCGATAAAAACAGACGACGAGCGCAAGTAACGGCTCGGCACCTCCAGCTGGGTACCGGAGGTGCAAACACCATCTGGACTACCCCCGGAAGAAGGGTCATCGACCCGTGAGGTCGGTGCCCCGGACGTGAAGACGTCGCCACCCAAGCCAGAAAAAGCCAAAACCAATCAGGAGCGCGAGCTCACCCCGAAGTCCTGGGAGTGGGTACAGAAAAAAGAGGCGGAGCAATAGCAAGTTCAAGAGAACAGAACAGAACGGGACGGACAGGAGGAAGGGAGGAGAGACGCAGAGAGAAGGGTCTGAAACACGCGCAGCGGTGGACGCCGGACCGACGCCTGAGGGCCGTCCACCGTTGGCCAGATGGCTGAGTTTTCGGATGGAGGAGAGGAAGCACTCAGTCAAGACCACTCGCCACTCGCCATCGGACATGTGAGTGCTAAACTTCTGGCATGTCATTCTCTTTCCCCAAACCTTTCCGAACCAACCTAAATTATCTTCCGCAGCTTCTGCCTTTTCACCAAATTCAGTGCTGGGAGCGACCTATCTCATGGGGGGGGGGACCAAGTAGGATAAGTTCAGGATGGGGAGAAGGTGAACGGAGATGTCGGAGATGGCGGGAAGTATATGTGCAGTGTGTGCGTAATGCGATGCGATGCGGTGTATGTAAAGGCAAATATATTAGATTAAGTATATACACTCTCTAGTGGCATCAGCAAAGACCGGTGGTGTCATTTCGGCAGTGACGGACAGGAGGAGCGGTAGAGCAGGGCCGGATAAAATAAGATAGAGTGCAGCAATGGATGACGTCAGAACTACGACCCACTTGAAACGGTGCCCGCATAGTAAATACCTCAGCGACGAGGTGCGAGGAGGGGAGGATATTTACGTCCAGAATTGAAATGGCAGCTGTGCCGCGGGTGATTAGGGGTGCCCGCCGCGCTTCTCGCTCTGACCGCCCGGGTCATCAACAGTCGACCCGGACACGGAGATAGCACCATGATGATTCCCGACAAGTTGGAAGGATTCACATAATTATGGTTGGATCGGGCCTGATATTAATCTGTACGATGAAGTAAATTGATAAGCGAGGCAGCCGACCTGCGAGCCGTCCTCCTATGGACTGAACGTTTCCGGGCGTTGGTGGTGACTGTTGAAGCCAGTTAAATTGCCTATGTAAGGAGGCTTACATTTTTCGGCACCAAAATTTATATAGTTTCCTATCCGAACAGGCCGCTAGACATCCAGTCAGATCCTGGCCGTCTTACCTGTCCCGTACAAACACTTTCCCGGAAAGCGCCCGCGTGTGGCGCCGGCGCCTACGTCAGAGCGGCGGTTCCATCAACACGCAGCACATGCTAGTTGCACCGGCGCCCAAGATCAAAGGGCGGTCCCGGCAATAACATCCGGGGCAAACCCGAGTAACGGCTCGATACTTCCGAGAGGGTACCGGTGGTGCAAGCACCCCGGAAGAAGGGTCATCGACCCGTGAGGTCGGTGACCCGGACATGAAGACGTCGCCACCCAAGCCAGAACAAAAAACAATCAGGAGCGCGAACTCACCCCCGAAGCCCTGGGAGTGGGTACAGGAAAAAAAGAGGCGGAACAATAGCAAGTTCAAGAGAACAGAACAGAACAGGACGGACAGAGAGGAAGGGAGGAGAGACGCAGGGAGAAGGGTCTGGAAGACGCGCGGAGGTGAACGCCGGACCGACGCCTGAGGGCCGTCCACCGGTGGCCAGATGGCTGAGTTTTCGGATGGAGGAGAAGAAGCACTCAGCCAAGGCCACTCGCCACTCACCATCGGACATGTGAGTGCTAAACTTTTGGCATGTCATCCTCTTCCCCCAAACCTTTCCGAAACAACCTAAATTATCTTCCGCAGCTTCTGCCTTTTCACTAAATTCATTGCTGGGAGCGACCTGTCTCATATGGGGGGGGGGGACCAAATAGGATAAGTTTAGGATGGGGAGGAAGTGCACGGAGATGTCGGAGATGGCAGGAAGTATATGAGTAGTGTGTGCGTAATGCGATGCGATGCGGTGTATGTAAGGGCAAATATATTAGAGTAAGCATATAAACCCTCCAGTGGCATCAGCAAAGACCGGTGGTGGCATTTCGGCAGTGACGGACAGGAGGAGCGGTAGAGCAAGGCCGGATAAAATAAGACATGGTGTAGCAATGGATGACGTCAGAATTACGACCCTATGAAAACTGTGCCCACGTAATAAATACTACAGCGACCAGGTGCGAGGAGGGGAGGATATTTACGTCCAGAATTGAAATGGCGGCCGTGCCGCGGGTGATGAGGGGTGCGCGCGCTCTGACCGGATCATCAACAGCCGACCCGTAGACGGAGATCGTACCATGAGTACTTCCTGACAAGGTGGAATGATTTACACAATTATGCTTGGATATGTGCATGGTATCAATTTGTACTATAAAGTAAATTTATAAGCGAGGAAGCCGACCTGCGAGCCGTCCTCCTATGGACAGAACGTTTCCGGGCGATGGTGGAGACTGTTGAAGTCAGTTAAATCGCCTAGAATATTATTGCTGTTATATATATGACGCGCGTTTGGCTAAGGCCTGATTGCCAGAGGGTGCGATGAACGGACACTTCGGGGGTATTAGTTCACCTGCTCTGGATCTTTGACCGCAAAATCACGCTGGCCTCTGCGATCCAGAGGTGCAGGTGAGGTGGCGAACATGGTATGCATGTGGGAGGGGCCGGTAAAGGGGCCACCACATTGCGTTCGCCGGAAGTCTGGCGCCGGACTATAGGGTACAGGCAAAACATTGCCCGGTGGTTTGTCCACTCCCGAACTCTGAACGTGGGCACGGTTGGTGCAGGCATTTTGGGGGCAGGATGGACGGGTTTGGCATGCCATAAGACCCCAAGGCCAAAACTCATAGGGCCGGCTAGGATAAAAAACGACCGGGTACGTGACCAACGTGGTAGGGATCCGTGCCCGCCCGTGGGCTATGTCAGACCTGGTCGCAAGTGTACGAGGAATAAGGCCCGGCGCGGCATCGATCGAACTTAAGGTTAGGTGTGTCGGTCAAAGACACCAGAGCACTTGTATCAGCCCTCGGAGTCAGTACGATGAGCCCCCTCGTTGCAGTAAGACTTTGTCCAGGCGAGAAACACTGCTAATAATGACTAGGCCAGCCATGATTGGCAGTGAAAGGTTTACTTGTTCGGCCCGGTAATACCATCCAAATTAGAGCATTGGTCTGTCGATCTATGTGTTTGTGTATCGCTGAAGGGGTGGGGGTCCGGAGGTAAATTTGGGGACCAAGCAATTCATTAATTAATAAGGAGAGCATGAATGGGGCGAGCGAATGTGAAGTGAATGAGGGGAATGCACGTGTGTAGGTAGATTTAAGGATCAGCGGAAGCCGCTTGGGGCTCAACACAGGCACCTATTTCGTGCGGAACATTGCACAAAATTATATTATTACTAGCGTCCAAAAAGTCCCAACACGGACATGTTATGTAAACCGATGACAAATTTAATTGTCATCAATTCTCTCATGCAACGTATTAATTATAATCTGGCTAAAGACTCTCACTTACCTATATGGTGTTCCCAAAACTTTGACCTCGCACATACATACATTCGTGTTAGGGACGGCAACTCAAACCAACATGACGACGGCTGGGGTTTGGGGATGTGTGGTGGAATTGGCGGTGAAAAACAACATAATACACCACTGACATAGGCACAATGAACAAAGGGGTGAGTTAGGCCAAGCCCTCACTAAGTTCAGCCTTCAAGTAGTGCAACCAGTTTCAGTTTAGTTTAGGCAATATATAAAATACATTTCACACACCCACACACCCACACCCCACTCACCCCACACACTCCCACCCCACTAACACCCCGCACACCCACACCCCACTCACCCCACCTCACGCACCCCACTCACACCTCGCACCCCCCACACCCGCCACCACCCCCGACACCCCACCGACGGCAGAGCCGCCACCCCTACACATACACACACACACACACACACACACACACACACACACACACAATATATATATATATATATATATATATATATATATATATATATATATATATATATATATATATATATATATATATGTATATGCATAATATTGGTCAGTTCATAGGTGCACCGGTTCTGTTATTCCCTGCTGGGAGAGACTTCGCGGGAATGAAAGTGGGGAACTGCGGAGGAGACTCAGCTGATTGCATGAGCTTCACTACACATCTACAGCGGGACATCAAATGATGAGCTGCTACCATATACAGCAGGTATCCGTCCTATTGGCATATACAGCAGGTGTCCGTCTTACTGGTATATACAGCAGGTATCCGTCCTACTGGCATATACAGCAGGTGTCCGTCCTACTGGCATATACAGCAGGTATCCGTCCTATTGGCATATACAGCAGGTGTCCGTCCTACTGGCATGTACAGCAGGTGTCCGTCCTACTGGCATATACAGCAGGTGTCCGTCTTACTGGTATATACAGCAGGTATCCGCCTACTGGCATATACAGCAGGTGTCCGTCCTACTGGCATATACAGCAGGTGTCCGTCCTACTGGCATATACAGCAGGTGTCCGTCCTACTGGCATATACAGCAGGTCCGTCCTACTGGCATATACAGCAGGTGTCCGTCCTACTGGCATATACAGCAGGTGTCCGTCCTACTGGCATATGCAGCAGGTGTCCGTCTTACTGGCATGTACAGCAGGTGTCCGTCCTACTGGCATATACAGCAGGTGTCCGTCCTACTGGCATATACAGCAGGTGTCCGCCCTACTGGCATATACAGCAGGTGTCCGTCCTACTGGCATATACAACAGGTGTCCGTCCTAATGGCATATACAGCAGGTGTCCGTCCTACTGGCATATACAGCAGGTGTCCGTCCTACTGGCATATACAGCAGGTGTCCGTCCTACTGGCATATACAGCAGGTGTCCGTCCTACTGGCATATAGAGCAGGTGTTCGTCCTACTGGCATATACAGCAGGTATCCGTCCTACTGGCATATACAGCAGGTGTCCGTCCTACTGGCATATACAGCAGATGTCCGTCCTACTGGCATATACAGCAGGTGTCTGTCCTACTGACATATACAGCAGGTGTCCGTCCTACTGTCATATACAGCAGGTGTCCGTCCTACTGGCATATACAGCAGGTGTTCGTCCTACTGGCATATACAGCAGGTGTCCGTCCTACTGGCATATACAGCAGGTGTCCGTCCTACTGGCATATACAGCAGGTATCCGTCCTACTGGCATATACAGCAGGTATCCGTCCTATTGGCATATACAGCAGGTGTCCGTCCTACTGGCATGTACAGCAGGTGTCCGTCCTACTGGCATATACAGCAGGTGTCCGTCTTACTGGTATATACAGCAGGTATCCGCCTACTGGCATATACAGCAGGTGTCCGTCCTACTGGCATATACAGCAGGTGTCCGTCCTACTGGCATATACAGCAGGTGTCCGTCCTACTGGCATATACAGCAGGTCCGTCCTACTGGCATATACAGCAGGTGTCCGTCCTACTGGCATTTACAGCAGGTGTCCGTCCTACTGGCATATGCAGCAGGTGTCCGTCTTACTGGCATGTACAGCAGGTGTCCGTCCTACTGGCATATACAGCAGGTGTCCGTCCTACTGGCATATACAGCAGGTGTCCGCCCTACTGGCATATACAGCAGGTGTCCGTCCTACTGGCATATACAACAGGTGTCCGTCCTAATGGCATATACAGCAGGTGTCCGTCCTACTGGCATATACAGCAGGTGTCCGTCCTACTGGCATATACAGCAGGTGTCCGTCCTACTGGCATATACAGCAGGTGTCCGTCCTACTGGCATATACAGCAGGTGTCCGTCCTACTGGCATATACAGCAGGTATCCGTCCTACTGGCATATACAGCAGGTGTCCGTCCTACTGGCATATACAGCAGATGTCCGTCCTACTGGCATATACAGCAGGTGTCTGTCCTACTGACATATACAGCAGGTGTCCGTCCTACTGTCATATACAGCAGGTGTCCGTCCTACTGGCATATACAGCAGGTGTTCGTCCTACTGGCATATACAGCAGGTGTCCGTCCTACTGGCATATACAGCAGGTGTCCGTCCTACTGGCATATACAGCAGGTATCCGTCCTACTGGCATATACAGCAGGTATTCGTCCTACTGGCATGTACAGCAGGTATCCGTCCTACTGGCATATACAGCAGGTGTCCGTCCTACTGGCATATACAGCAGGTATCCGTCCTACTGGCATATACAGCAGGTATTCGTCCTACTGGCATGTACAGCAGGTGTCCGTCCTACTGGCATATACAGCAGGTGTCCGTCCTACTGGCATATACAGCAGGTGTCCGTCCTACTGGCATATACAGCAGGTGTCCGTCCTACTGGCATATACAGCAGGTGTCCGTCCTACTGGCATATACAGCAGGTATCCGTCCTACTGGCATATACAGCAGGTATTCGTCCTACTGGCATGTACAGCAGGTGTCCGTCCTACTGGCATATACAGCAGGTATTCGTCCTACTGGCATATACAGCAGGTGTCCGTCCTACTGACATTACAGCAGGTGTCCGTCCTCTGGCATATACAGCAGGTGTCCGTCCTTCTGGCATATACAGCAGGTGTCCGTCCTACTGGCATATACAGCAGGTGTCCGTCCTCTGGCATATGCAGCAGGTGTCCGTCCTACTGGCATATACAGCAGGTATCCGTCCTACTGGCATATAAGCAGGTGTCTCCGGCATATACAGCAGGTGTCCGTCCTACTGGCATATACAGCAGGTATCCGTCCTACTGGCATATACAGCAGGTTTCGTCCTACTGGCATGTACAGCAGGTGTCCGTCCTACTGGCATATACAGCAGGTGTCCGTCCTACTGGCATATACAGCAGGTGTCCGTCCTACTGGCATATACAGCAGGTGTCCGTCCTACTGGCATATACAGCAGGTGTCCGTCCTACTGGCATATACAGCAGGTATCCGTCCTACTGGCATATACAGCAGGTATTCGTCCTACTGGCATGTACAGCAGGTGTCCGTCCTTCTGGCATATACAGCAGGTATTCGTCCTACTGGCATATACAGCAGGTGTCCGTCCTACTGGCATGTACAGCAGGTGTCCGTCCTTCTGGCATATACAGCAGGTGTTCGTCCTTCTGGCATATGCAGCAGGTGTCCGTCCTTCTGGCATATACAGCAGGTGTTCGTCCTTCTGGCATATGCTGCAGGTGTCCGTCCTTCTGGCATATGCAGCAGGTCCCTCCTGCCAGTCACATCGCCCTCGTAGAAGTGTTTGCGATCCCCCTTCTCCTGCACAATACTGTTGACGGCGCGTGTGGACTGCGTGTGGACTGCACGCCAGAGCGAGTTGCGGATGTGTGAGGTATTTTTGGTATGATACTCCTGCATCATTAGCTGCACTTCTCGGTGGGTTTCCGTTAGTGGCTGGATATTGGCTGGATATGAGGAGCATTGTCTGGGCAGTTCTGTCTGTGTTCGAGTGCCGCCGCTCCAATATAGCGTGCTCAAAAAGCCGATGATTTCCATTTAATCCGCAAACCGGAGGTAGCATGCAGGCGCTACTGTCCACAGCGGATATATGGATGTTAATTACCCACTTCGTGTGAGGGATGGAGATGGAGAGAGAGAGAGAGGGAGAGAGAGAGAGAGGGGGGGGGTAAGACGCATGCCGATAGAGAAAATGAGATTAGGCGTATTAATTGTATCCTCTTTCTCGGTTCCTTGGCACAGTTCCTCAGTTCCACAATTCTTCGACAGCTTTGCACCCGTGTGTCGATTAGGCTAGTAAACATGTGTCGACCTCCCACCCTGGGACGTGCGTGATCAATGGAGGCTCTACCAGACGCCGCAACTTTACACAAAGTAGGTATGATGGACTGCATACACGTGCAGAAACCAAGTGGCTACGATAGGCTGCAGGCACGACAGAAACTAAATAACTATGATGGACTTCATGCACGTGCAGAAATAAAGTAGCTACGATAGACGGCATACGCATGCATAAACCAAGAAGCTACCATAAATTCCATGCACGTGCAGAAACGGCGCCTGCACCTCCCGAAGGTAATATATGTCAGTAAATTCAAACTAATTCCGTGAAATATATCGAACTGCTTGAATTGCTGACAGAGGTCAACCCAGCATGGCTAATGACCATATTTGACCTTGAGACATTTTTGGACATCTCGTCAGTGCTGTCCTAGACAGCGGTTGGTTGGTTGGTTATTGGTTTTTACGACACATCGACCATTGAGTCATGTAGCTTCGCCAATGTCTCACGCCGATTGGTCCCGGGGGAAGAATAGCGACAGGTGACGGAGACAGCGGGACAACAGAACATGTCCGTCGCTCGAGGTCACCAGCTGCAGTCAGGAGTCAAATTCCTACCATTCCACACACCCATTAGCGCCAGTGTCGCCAGCCCCCGGCCACTCACCATCATCAGGGGGTCCATGCCGGCTCCGAAGTGTAGCTGGGGCCTGGCTGGAGCAGTACCACGGACACTGGAGTCCACACTCCGCACAACGAGAGGTCAGTCGGCGCCGCAGAGGTCACCGGCCAGCCGGCGCTGCATACTCCGCACCCACGCCCCCGCAACACTGCCGCACTTCCTGTTCATGCACCAATTGACGCGCTACTCGTCAAATCCCCAGAATCGGAGGTGCCCTGCGGCGCTACGAGCGGCGCGTGCAAATCGCCAGCGAATTTGAAAATACTGAGAGTCAATTTGCGCCCGCGATTGATTCCAATCGCGACCTTAACGACGGCGACCCGGCGCGGCCGTCGGCTTCTCGCGAGCGAGCGAGCGCGTAGGCGAGCGAGTCGCGGAGCGGACCGGAGCGGGCGAGCGAGCGAGCGGAAGACGAGCGGGCGCGCGGCGTCGGCGAGGAGCGGACGCCGAGTGAAGAGGTTCGAGCGGACTGCGAAGCTGCGCCGCCGATGGCCGGTGACGTCACAATGAGCTGAGTTGTGGCCGCCGCGTGATTGGGAGATAAGCGCGCCGGATATAAGCCGCTTCTCACGGCCGCGGCCGGCTGTCCAGGCGCGCTGTCGGCCGGCGCTTAGCCATGGCGAGGTGTCCCGCTGCATACCGGGTGCACTCCTGACGCCCTCCCCCGCCTCACTCTCCCGGCTGTAGATCCACGTACATCCACACATGTACACGCGCACACATACATACATAAGCCTACACCTAAACACACACACACACACACACACACACACACACACACACACACACACACACACACACACACACACACATACATACATACATACACATGGATGTCACCTCAAGAAATTGGTTTGGGGTGGCAAATTACATTCTTGATGGTCAAGCTGCCCCAACAACCTGTCTATTGTATCCGAAGGATCGGTGGTAAAGCTTCAGCCCGATGGGAGCCAAATCAACGATTGATGGGGTCGAATTTATGATTGAGCCCCCCCCCCCCCACATTGGCACAGGTAAAGTGCCACCATGGAAGCGCGGGCACATTCGCAATGGTTTTCAGGCGATCTTCATCGTCAAAAGGCTGGATTGTCGCTATGGTAAGCTACTACGTCATACGTCATAGCCACATCATCTGGTGCCGTGCGCTAGCGTGCGCCCCGCGGGACTTGGGCTGCAGTCGCCGGCCGTGACCTGCTACCGGCCCGCCACGGGCGTGCGCCCCGCGGGACTTGGGCTGCAGTCGCCGGCCGTGACCTGCTACCGGCCCGCCACGGGCGTGCGCCCCGCGGGACTTGGGCTGCAGTGGCCGGCCGTGACCTGCTGCTGGCCCGCCACGGGCGTGAGCGCCGCCGCAGTGGGGTCCGTGGGGTCCTGGGATCCGGCCCCCACCGGATAGTTTGGTGGGGCCTGACCATATGACACACCGTCGGTGACCTCTGACCACGTGACACCCTCCGCCGGTGACCTCTGACCACATGACACACCAACCGGTGACCTCTGACCACGTAACTCACTCCGCCGGTGACCTCTGACCACGTGACTCACTCCACGGGTGACCTCTGACCACATGATACACTCCGCCGGTGACCTCTGACCACGTGACTCACTCCACGGGTGACCTCTGACCACATGATACACTCCGCCGGTGACCTCTGACCACATGACACACCCACCGGTGACCTCTGACCACATGACACACTCGCCGGTGACCTCTGACCACATGACACACCCACCGGTGACCTCTGACCACGTGACTCACTCCGCCGCTGACCTCTGACCACATGACACACCACCGGTGACCTCTGACCACATGACACACTCGCCGGTGACCTCTGACCACATGACACACCCACCGGTGACCTCTGACCACATGACACACTCGCCGGTGAGCTCTGACCACATGACACACCCACCGGTGACCTCTGACCACGTGACTCACTCCGCCGCTGACCTCTGACCACATGACAACCACCGGTGACCTCACCACATGACACACCGCCGGTGACCCACCCAACACACCCACCGGTGACCTCGACCACATGACACACTCCCCGGTGAGCTCTGACCACATGACACACCCACCGGTGACCTCTGACCACGTGACTCACTCCGCCGCTGACCTCTGACCACATGACACACCCACCGGTGACCTCTGACCACATGACACACTCGCCGGTGACCTCTGACCACATGACACACCCACCGGTGACCTCTGACCACATGACACACTCGCCGCTGACCTCTGACCACGTGACTCACTCCGCCGCTGACCTCTGACCACATGACACACCGCCGCTGACCTCTGACCACAGTTATCACTTAGCTGATAGCCTCTGACTACATTCCTCACCCCGCTGACATAAAACCGAGGCGGGCGGCGAATGTGAGTTGATCGCTGATCTAGTGAGGGGGAAATAGGATGAAACAGAAAGGTACCACTTCAGCTCCACACCAAGTACGTCTATTTTTGTCAGCCTTCGCTGGCAGTCCTGTTTGCCAGCCTTTGTCGACAGCCCTGTTTGTCAGCCTTCGCTGACAATCCTGTTTGTCAGCCTTCGTCGACAGCCCTGTTTGTCAGCCTTCGTCGACAGCCCTGTTTGTCAGCCTTCGTCGACAGTCCTGTTTGTCAGCCTTCGTCGACAGCCCTGTTTGTCAGCCTTCGTCGACAGTCCTGTTTGTCAGCCTTCGTCGACAGCCCTGTTTGTCAGCCTTCGTCGACAGCCCTGTTTGTCAGCCTTCGTCGACAGCCCTGTTTGTCAGCCTTCGTCGACAGTCCTGTTTGTCAGCCTTCGTCGACAGTCCTGTTTGTCAGCCTTCGTTGACAACCCTGTTTGTCAGCCTTCGCGACAGTCCTGTTTGTCAGCCTTCGTCGACAGCCCTGTTTGTCAGCCTTCGTCGACAGCCCTGTTTGTCAGCCTTCGTCGACAGTCCTGTTTGTCAGCCTTCGTCGACAGTCCTGTTTGTCAGCCTTCGTTGACAGCCCTGTTTGTCAGCCTTCGCGACAGTCCTGTTTGTCAGCCTTCGTAGACAGTCCTGTTTGTCAGCCTTCGTCGACAGTCCTGTTTGTCAGCCTTCGTCGACAGTCCTGTTTGTCAGCCTTCGTTGACAGCCCTGTTTGTCAGCCTTCGCGACAGTCCTGTTTGTCAGCCTTCGTCGACAGTCCTGTTTGCCAGCCTTTGTCGACAGCCCTGTTTGTCAGCCTTCGCTGACAATCCTGTTTGTCAGCCTTCGTCGACAGCCCTGTTTGTCAGCCTTCGTCGACAGCCCTGTTTGTCAGCCTTCGTCGACAGTCCTGTTTGTCAGCCTTCGTCGACAGTCCTGTTTGTCAGCCTTCGTCGACAGTCCTGTTTGTCAGCCTTCGTTGACAGCCCTGTTTGTCAGCCTTCGCGACAGTCCTGTTTGTCAGCCTTCGTCGACAGTCCTGTTTGTCAGCCTTCGTCGACAGTCCTGTTTGTCAGCCTTCGTCGACAGTCCTGTTTGTCAGCCTTCGTTGACAGCCCTGTTTGTCAGCCTTCGTCGACAGCCCTGTTTGTCAGCCTTCGTCGACAGTCCTGTTTGTCAGCCTTCGTCGACAGTCCTGTTTGTCAGCCTTCGTTGACAGCCCTGTTTGTCAGCCTTCGCGACAGTCCTGTTTGTCAGCCTTCGTCGACAGTCCTGTTTGTCAGCCTTCGTCGACAGTCCTGTTTGTCAGCCTTCGTCGACAGTCCTGTTTGTCAGCCTGCGTTGACAGCCCTGTTTGTCAGCCTTCCGAACAGTCCTGTTTGTCAGCCTTCGTCGACAGTCCTGTTTGTCAGCCTGCGTTGGTGAGGTGTGTGCAAGGCGAAACTGCATCGTGTTGTGATATATGATGAGATGCATCATGGTATTAGCACGCAGTGATTCTACATTGAAGGTGTCTTTTACATAATTTGGTGATAATACACATCGGTTAACGCATCATAATACCATCGTTGTACATACTAACCGGGGGATAAGCAGTGGCTGTTGCAGGGATATCGCTCGCTCTTCCCCCTCATTGACTCCAACACCTGCCTCTGTGCAGCTCCTGATCATCGACTCACTGATACGCGTCAATGATCAACAGCTTGATCTGCCAACAACCGCAACATTGGTATGACTCCACCCGCCAGTAACAGCAACATTGGTATGACTTCCCCCGCCGACAACAGCACCCTTGGTATGACTTCCCCCGCCGACAACAGCACCCTTGGTATAACTTCCCCCGCCTACAACCGCACCCTTGGTATAACTTCCCCCGCCGACAACAGCACCCTTGGTATGACTTCCCCAGCTGACAACAGCACCATTATTATACTTCCCCCGCCGACAACAACACCCTTGGTATAACTTCCCCCGCCGACAACCGCACCCTTGGTATAACTTCCCCCGCCTACAACCGCACCCTTGGTATAACTTCCCCCGCCGACAACCGCACCCTTGGTATAACTTCCCCCGCCTACAACAGCACCCTTGGTATGACTTCCCCAGCTGACAACAACACCCTTGGTATAACTTCCCCCGCCTACAACAGCACCCTTGGTATGACTTCCCCAGCTGACAACAGCACCATTATTATACTTCCCCCGCCGACAACAGCACCCTTGGTATAACTTCCCCCGCCGACAACCGCACCCTTGGTATGACTTCCCCCGCCGACAACAGCACCCTTGGTATGACTTCCCCAGCTGACAACAACACCCTTGGTATAACTTCCCCCGCCTACAACAGCACCCTTGGTATGACTTCCCCGCCGACAACCGCACCCTTGGTATGACTTCCCCGCCGACAACCGCACCCTTGGTATGACTTCCCCCGCCGACAACAGCACCCTTGGTATGACTTCCCCAGCTGACAACAGCACCATTATTATACTTCCCCCGCCGACAACAGCACCCTTGGTATAACTTCCCCCGCCGACAACCGCACCCTTGGTATGACTTCCCCCGCCGACAACAGCACCCTTGGTATGACTTCCCCAGCTGACAACAACACCCTTGGTATAACTTCCCCCGCCTACAACAGCACCCTTGGTATGACTTCCCCCGCCTACAACAGCACCCTTGGTATAACTTCCCCCGCCGACAACCGCACCCTTGGTATGACTTCCCCCGCCGACAACAGCACCCTTGGTATGACTTCCCCAGCTGACAACAACACCCTTGGTATAACTTCCCCCGCCTACAACAGCACCCTTGGTATGACTTCCCCCGCCTACAACAGCACCCTTGGTATAACTTCCCCCGCCGACAACCGCACCCTTGGTATGACTTCCCCAGCTGACAACAGCACCATTATTATACTTCCCCCGCCGACAACAACACCCTTGGTATAACTTCCCCCGCCGACAACAGCACCCTTGGTATAACTTCCCCCGCCGACAACCGCACCCTTGGTATGACTTCCCCCGCCGACAACCGCACCCTTGGTATGGGCACAAAGTGCGTTTTTCGTGGCAGAATGCGAGTGGTGCACAGAGATCGAGTGATGGCAGCTGGGAACTCCAGCAGTAAGTATGGCAGGCATTGAACTGTTGGTGAAGAGTGTTGCACAGGCCGTGAACCATTATCGAAACTGCCCATCAAAATTAATTAATGTTCGGGCATTCGCTGGTTGTGCTTGCATGAACGCACGTAAATAGTTGGAAAGTCACGCTCCTCCGTGGGAATATCTGTCTGCAGGACGACAGGGCAGGGCAGGACGGGACAGAACAGGGTAGGACGGGAAAGGGCAGGACAGGACAGGACAGGGCAGGATAGGACAGGACAGGACAGGACAGGGCAGGGCAGGGAAGGACAGGGTAGGACAGGACAGAACAAAAGAGAACAGGAGGGAGCAGGACAGGGCGGGGCAGGGCAGAACAGGACAGGACAGAACAGGACATTCCTCACAGACCCTCACATTTTTTTAGCCTCGTGGCCGGCGCTGCACATTCTGGTCCTCGGCTACCTGCAGCAGCCTGGTTGGTATAGGATGATTACGATAATCCTACCTGGACGAATGGAATTACAGTGATTCCACTGGGCGGGATGGAATTTCATTGGGATTCACATGGGTGTGCGCTCGTCGGCTTCTAAAGCTGCGCCCACTTACCGGTCGAGTGCTTCAGCCTCAGCCTCAGCGAGGTGGCGCAGTCGGGATTTTTAATGTGGGGGCGACCCGGAGGAAATCGAGACAGCTTCCAGCACGCGAATCGAGCGGAAATTTTATGGTTAGTGGTGGCGAGAATAACAAAATCGTTGCTTGATCTAGTGTATATTTTTAAGAGGGAACACCCCCGGCTTGGTTGCGGCTCATCTCCGGTGTGACTGTAGGAACTCGAGGACTTGTACCTCTGCGACACGCCCCAGGGCATGCTTTGTATCCTGGCGGGTGGGTATTTTGCTCAGTAGTCCTCAACATGTGCCTATTATCCCCATAGGGATGCCGTCACTACGAAGTAGGCAATAGGTAGTTCTTTCTGTGCGGGATCATAGGCCGAGCCCTACCTGTCATGTTATAATCTTCATATATATATATATATATATATAGGGTGGCGTTTCGTCTTAGGAAAGCACATTCCCAAGCTTTTATCAGAAAGGTGGCGGAATATATAATTGCATCGCTCACACTGCCAAATATTCGAGATAACTATCTAACTATCTACGAAATGTGCTTTTACTGATATATCCTGATACAATATATGCAGGCATTCAGCGCAAAAACCGAACAACGTCACTAAAGCACAAGCCCACTAACCGCTCGGAAGGACGCCTGGCAAACATGATAGCGTCTCACGCCATTGGCTGATCGCCACCAGCATGTTCGACACGCGCCTCACTTCCGACAAACGCGTCACTGGCACGTGACCACACATGCCAGTGACGCGTCACTGGCACGTGACCAGTGTGTCTCCGACAGAGCGTGGCAGGCGTATCCACCGACCCGCCCGCCGTGCGGGGCGCAGCCGGTCGGAAGTTGGCCGCTACATGACCAGTGTAGTCGATGCGCCCTAAAGCCCTAATGACTAACTAGCAGGTCTGGGGAGGGAACGTCCGGGTCAGGTCGACTGGCGACACGGCGCCCGGCATCGTCACATATCCGGGGGTGTGCACAAAGGCACCACACCTGCCTCACCTGCTGCCACCTGGCAGGTGGTGATCCAGTCTTGGCCGGCCAGCCATCGGCTTGTCAGAAGCTGGGTAATCAAGCTCACACCGCGAATGTCGAGGATACCGAGGTCACCCTCCTGCCAACCTAGCATCAGAATGATCCGGGCGTCACGTCGGCATGACAGCCGGTTGTTGCCATGACAACCGGTTGTTGCCATGACAGCCGATTGTTGCCATGACAGCCGGTTGTTGCCATGACAGCCGATTGCATCGTCAGCACGTCGGCCAGCCGCGGGAGCAGATGCCGACCTATCCACAGCCATCTGGTGGCCTATGCTGTCGGGCCACGTGAGGGCTGATCTCAGCACGTGCCGTCAATCTGGATCATCTGGGCTTTAATTGGCCAGGCACACAGCATATACCACCAGTGGCGCGAATATGAAACTCTGTGAAATCGCCCGAAAATCGCCCGCCCGATGTGGAACTGCGTGGCATGCGCCATATAATTCAATAAAGTCGGATGTTGGGCTTAAAAACTGGCGACAATAGCAAAATGGTTGAAGCGTGATGGGACAAGTGGGCTGAGGAGGGAATGTAGCGATACCTAAAATAACACTGGTACATCGTGCCATGCTGTGCTTAGGTGTGTAGACTTGTCATTGCTTTGCTTGCAGTTTAACCCGCTCCGTCTCCCCGGTCAGATCCTCACACCCCGTCTCAAGGGGGTGGAATTAACCCCCTGCAAAATCCAAACTAAGCGTCCCACGAAAACGAAAGAGGTGTCATCGGAAAGCGCTCGAGGAGTATGGTCCGGATCCACCGCCAAAACAACTTTTCCCCAAAAGTGACGTCACCAAGAGGGCTAGATTTTCACGACTTTTCACGACGTACATTATTTTTTTGGCTCTGGGGTGTTCATTTTGCGGATATATGAAAAACACAACATTTATTTGGAATGAGAAAAGAACAGCGAAATAGACCAGTGCATCGAATATTTTGGCACCGAAAAAGTTTAATTTCTTTGGAAAGTTCAAAATTTTGAGTTTTCCAGTTATAGTTAATTTCCCTTTTTCAATGGATAAAGCAGAACGAGAAACGTTGTTAGAAGTCAACTTGCGCTAATAAAAAATGCTTACTTCAGCCAGAATCGTCTATTTAAACTACAGTTGGCAAATATGCAAGATTTATACGTAGTCAAAAACTAAAAAAAACATTCCACTCGTACGTCTTGTTGCATCCCTAAAGATAAGCAAACGCTGAAAGTGACATGCCAAATTGATATGGGAAAAGATATGCAAAATTTGGACACGCTGCCGCACGCCGTTCGCCCACTATCCGCGAAAAACTTGATGGCGTGGTTGAAGACCCCTCGAGACGGGACGGTTAACAAGCGCACGTCTGGGAGCAGATATCTGCCCGCTGCGGTTTTTCTTAATTTGCCGCCATACTAATCGGGTTAGCAAGGCCAACACTCGCATGGCTGATCATTCGTCTTTTCCTCATACCCTCATACATTATTAATTCTGAGTCATCACAGGTCAGGTCACCAGGTCATGCGAAGTGACCCAACATCCCTCGGAGTTCTAGATGGCATAACTTCCACAATAATTTTGCGATTGCTTTCAAACTGATAACACGTCATGATCTCATCAGGGACCATAATATATATCCCGGGCTTTTCGTAGCATTGACCTGAGGTCAGGTCGCGGCCATGGCTTCCCCAATTATAGGACTATGGTAAAATATACAAATCTTTCCTGGTTGCCTATTTGCTCTCGGAATGACCTCACAACGGTTGTGGCATGCACTTGGAAGCTATGCTCAATAGGGTGTGTCACGAAGGACCTTTTTTGGAAATTGCACTTTGCTTAGTGAAATTATCGTGCAGATCACCTTAAAAAACCCGTGGTCGAAACCAAATCGAAATCAAACAATAAACAAAATATGCGACAGGCCGATAAAGAAACAAATTTGCCGGGCGCCCAGCGTTGAAGTCTCCAGTGATGGCGCTCCGTTGCGATTGGCATCTAACACCACGCGTCCGGCCACCGTCGGAGCGCCGCCGCGGCGCTGTGACGAAAAAGGCGGCACTCGGTGCTGTGGATGACTGATGAATGGATTTTGGTGATGAAGCTCATTAATAAAACTCAATGAAAGTGTTTAGCGGGGTAAAAGGCTTTTGATAAGCACCAGTCGCTTAATACGTTGCCTGGATATCTGACGCATGAAAGAAAGGTTCACTTTACGTCGCTTGTTCGTTCCATTTTCAATCAGTAGATCTATCGGCGTATAATGCTAATATTTTCACTTTTGAAAGCTTGAACATCTTCAAAATTCCCCGTCTGTTTACATCGAAGACCAATTAAATCATTCTGAGACACTTGATATCTTATTGTTATGACAAATAGACCAGGCGAAATCGGCATCATGCTCCGTTCCACTACAACTGAAGGAGACCGGCATACAGCGACGTCGCCTTTTGTACGGGAGGCCACATTTTTTTGTACGAGCTATCATTTTATAACTGTACTACTTGTCTACATGCTCGACAGAAAACCCGACATGAAATCCTTTTTGCTGCTGAGCACTGGCATTGCTGACCTGTGTTTCAACTTCTCCACAATGTAACCGTGGCGGGCCTCTTCACCAATTACCTTCAAAGACGCCTCGGTCACCACTTTCACCATCCGTTCCACCGTTTGACTGTGCACGGGGTATGGCGGTACTTCGAGAGGACTCGCGATGATGTCTAGTAAGTCATCATCGGACAGTTGTTGCGTCAAGGGCGGCTCGGTTATCGCCTCATTACACCAATCAATCAGCTCCATGATGCTGTTTGTCCCCATATTCACTTTTGGAAGCTTGAACTTCCGCACCTCGTCAGTATCACTATCGACTTGAGTTCTGCGACACTACTGGATTTGAGTGACCGCCCTTTCCCATGTGGCTTGATCTTGGCCCGCTGCCATTGCTAGCAGTACTGCCTCAGGGTGACACCAGTAGCTGTTGCGCTGTATTACCGGCTGCACCATGGCCGCTATCTCAGGTCGCAAACTTTTGAGAAGTTGCACGCTGTGCAGCGCATTGCCAGGACCGTCAGAGCATTTCCAGTTCTTCTTGATGCAGAACCACATGGGAGTATAGTGGCACACGATGAACTCCGCTAGCATTCTCAGACTGTCTGATGGCTGTTCGGTTTATATGTAGAGCCGGAGAATTCGCGCCGCCAGAGTCAGCCACCTGGAGTGGTTTAGTGGACCGATCTTAATTTTCGCAGTTCTATCTGAGATACTGTCTGAGTCTGGACACTACGCGTCAGACTGTACAGAATAGCCTGATCTGAACTTAGGTCACTGAGAACCACCTGCGTCATTTCTGAAATATATCCGCCATCGATTGGCTCAAAATCGACCACTGGCAAGGTTTCTACTGCGCCTGCAGCAGCCCGCCAATCAGCCCACTAAACGACTTAGGTCCTGTTGTGACTCCATCTAACTGGCTAAATACTGCACGAAGATTAAGTTCATTTGCATGAAGTTGGCACACGAACCAGTGGACGGGGCGTTTTTGTCCGAGCTCAAACAAACGAATAACACCACCTTTTTGGCCAGTATTAACTCTCGTGCCGTCACAGCCAAGCACAGAAACATCCACACCAAACTCATATGCCACGGCGTTCAGGTCCTGAAAAATGTCCTCCGCTTTCCCAGTCTGTGGGGTAAAATGTCCTAAATATGCACTGTCTGGCTCGGATACAACCACAATGTGCTCTTCCGTCTTCTTTGAACTGGCTGTCATAAGCGTGTCGTCTTTTCTACCTTCGAAGTAGAGACCAGATACACGACCTGCATGATCCTCATGGCTCTGGGCTACTACCTCTCTTCTAATCCGATCCTTTGCTCGCCATACTTTTTTGCTATCCACTATGCAGTCCATATCGTCAGAAGTGATCCGACCAATGTCCACTTGGAAACCGTTTATGATCGCAGTACGCACGATTAGACACTCCGTACCGATCTGCTGCTAGAGCCGTATTTAGTAATTCGTCTGTGTTACTGTTCACCATATACTCTGACTCATTGACTACAGATGTGAGCGATGATGAATCTGTGGCGGAATCTTGGTCTGAATTAGAATCTAGCTGGGCCATTCCAGAAGGTCCCGGTTGTGGTGATGTGACTCTCTCGGCAGTCAGACGCCTCCTTTCGTCCAGGGCGCGTCGACGAGTGGTTTCACGGATATCTGCGGTGCCGATTTGCATTTGGCGAGGTCCTCTCTGGTCTTGGACAAAGGGAAATTCCATTCGTGGCACTTTGTCGGCCATCACACATTTGCAGCTATCGATATCAGCACATTTGCAGCGGGCTATATCAAACAATTTTCCAAACCACTCATCACCGAACGGACGTACACCTGGTGATGCCGACTTCTTTCCAGCAGTTTTCATGTATCGCAAGTAGCGATCGCGGCATTCTCGAACCATATGTTCGACTCGGGCCCTCCCAACAATTGGTATTCCTTCGCAGCACCACATTTTCATCACACTTTCCGCGACAAACTTTATATGGGGTGCTAGCCTCTCTTTCAACCTTTTGTTCGCAACGCATGAGTCTCTATTCACTGTTCTCAAGTAATTCAGAACGTCAATTCTCGTGGGCAGTGGGTTTGTTTTTAGTTCAGAAGGAACCAAAAGCCCTTTGGTGGAAGCGCGGGGCTTCATGTTCGAACTCTTACCCCGATCACACCGACGCAGGTAATATCACACTTCACAGGCAGTGGGCACAACTTGCAGACACCAAACCACTCTTTTTCGGGCCGTCCCGCCGGGTCTCCGCCGCCGACTGCCTTGTCTCGGCGGCCCTCCTCTCCCCTGTCTCCCCCTCCCCTCCCCTGCCCTGTCTCGCTCTTTGTGTTCTCTACCCTCACCGTGCGCCGGCCGTCTCCCGCCCATCCCAGCCCCTCCCCCGCGCCATGCGACGATCGCCGCCGGCTCGTGTCGCCCTCGTTAATAGGTTGTCCCTACCGCTGATAATCCCAGTTTCCCTTGAAACTTGAGTGACGAAAAGGAACAGGAGACTTGGATTGACTAATAAAACAGGGAGGTATGGCAAGCTATTTTGTGTCGTTAGTGCGTACGCAATTTATTCGAATGATGATTCATAGCACTGTGAAAGGTGGAGCAAAGACAAGGGAAAGTGGAGCGATCACTCCTTCAGTGAAGTTTAATCTTTACAATCAGATATATCCCGGCTCCCCTGATCTGTTTTTTAATTACCAGAATCCATTCATAAGTCATCCACAGCACCGACTGCCGCCTTTTTCGTCACAGCGCCGCGGCGGCGCTCCGACAGTGGCCGACGCGCGGTGTTAGATGCCAATCGCAACGGAGCGCCATCACTGGAGACTTCAACGCCGGGCGCCCGGCAAATTTGTTTCTTTATCGGCCTGTCGCATATTTTGTTTATTGTTTGATTTCGATTTGGTTTGGACCACAGGGTTTTTTTAGGTGATCTGCACGATAATTTCACTATGCATAAAAACCGTTCATGCGACACACCCTAATGCTCAATGTTACCGCTGACTGACCTCACCAAGGGCATCTGAGGTCACCTGAGATCACTAGCACTTTTCTCCGCATTATATCGCACTGCATTGTGCTAGAAGGCTCAAATTACCGTCATTGTGCTTGTATCGCCACGACGTGTCGATTAATACATTGCATGCCCTCCCTGTGCTACTTCATGATCTTGACCTGAGGTCATGGTTTCGGAGTAAGAGGTCTTCCTGCTTGGGCACGTAGTTGACGCCTCGATTGTTCTCTGTAAATGGAATAGCGTTCGCCGTTTGTTTCTATCTGTTGCAGGTTCTGCGATATGTGTCAATATCTGAGAGTCCCACCCTATCTGGTAGAATTTGACTTATGCTGACCCAGTGACCTGAATATTGACCTGAGCGAAAAAAAAATGAACGAAACACTCTCGGGAGAGCTTGTCACCAGGCATGCAACGCCGTTTTCCGTTTGTCGCCAGCTAGCATAGTTCTAGAGATCTTAGGGGGCACCCGCCACCCCCTGGACCGGCGCAGTTGGCGCGGACCGCCGGACGTGCGAGTGTTAAGGTGAGTTTTTATATTTTCCGGTGCCTGTTTGTGAAGTGTTCTGTGCACCAAGTCTGTTGTTTTGTTTCAACATGGCTACAAACATTTTAGTGTTCAAAATCACTCCGGCAGAGCTGTCGGCGCGCATCAGGGGCGTGTTCGCAGCGGCGCGCATCAGGGGCGTGTTCGCAGCGGCGCGCATCAGGGGCGTGTTCGCAGTGGCGCGCATCAGGGGCGTGTTCGCAGCGGCGCGCATCAGGGGCGTGTTCGCAGCGGCGCGCATCAGGGGCGTGTTCGCAGCGGCGCGCATCAGGGGCATGTTCGCAGCGGCGCGCATCAGGGGCGTGTTCGCATTGGCGCGCATCAGAGGCGTGTTCGCAGCGGCGCGCATCAGGGGCGTGTTCGCAGCGGCGCGAATCAGGGGCGTGTTCGCAGCGGCGCGCATCAGGGGCGTGTTCGCAGTGGCGCGCATTAGGGGCGTGTTCGCAGTGGCGCGCATTAGGGGCGTGTTCGCAGCGGCGCGAATCAGGGGCGTGTTCGCAGCGGCGTGCATCAGGGGCGTGTTCGCAGCGGCGCGCATCAGGGGCGTGTTCGCAGCGGCGCGCATCAGGGGCGTGTTCGCAGCGGCGTGCATCAGGGGCGTGTTGGCAGTGGCGCGCATCAGGGGCGTGTTCGCAGCGGCGTTTTCTTGTGACACTGTGCACTGTGCAGGTGAATGTTTTAGTACGATATGAGTGACACTAGCGACTGCACGCGGTGCGGTCATCTTTTCTTCTAGGTCCCGTTTCTCTCAATTTGCCTATGGTGACAACGGTAACGTAACTGCCATTCGCCGGTTTGCTAGTGTGAGCCTGCATGCTGATATTCTAACATTACTACCCTTATCATTGTGTCGAAAGTGCTGTGTGTTCCAGAAGATTTCATGTCGGTCCAGTGTTCATAACCCGCTCCATTAAACTCACGCAGACGGGACGGGTTAAGCTCGCAGTTGCCGCACATTTATTCTCAAGGTGGGATTATATATACCCAATATCATCTTCCAACTAAGCGCTGCACAGAAACGAAAGAGATGCCATCGGAAAGCGTTCGAAACGTAGGGCCTGAAGCCACCAAAGGTAATGTAACCCTGAAAGAGTGACGTCACTGCGAGTGACGTCATTGGGGAGTTTATCTGGCCATCTGGTCACGATTGACGCGATGGTTACACTGAAGCATGCTGAAGGTTAACGTGACAAACTGTTGTGCGGGGACAACGGTGCGTTCGAACCTTCTTCCCGGGGCGCGCCATTCCGAGTCAGAGAGGCGCCACTTCTCCGATTTTAGATATTGTACCAGGAGGACACATTCCACAGTGCCCCCCCCACCTGTGTCCGCCCTGAAATGGCTCAGGTTCAGGATTCCGCTTGAGTCGTCCGTTCTAGTGTTGTCGAGACTACGCATCATGCAGCCGGGCAGATCAGGCGGGTCAGGGAGGTAAGGCAGGTAAGGCAGGTAAGGCAGGTAAGGCAGGCAAAGCAGGTAAGGCGGGTCAGGTAGGTCAGGCAGGTCAGGCAGGTCAGGCGGGTCAGGTAGGTCAGGCAGGTCAGGCAGGTCAGGCGGGTCAGGAATGTCAGACAGATCAGGAATGTCAGGCAGGTCAGGCGGATCAGACAGGCCAGGCGGGTCAGGCAGGTCAGGCGGGTCAGGCAGGTCAGGCGGGTCAGACAGGTCAGGCGGGTCAGGCAGGTCAGGCGGGTCAGGCAGGTCAGGCGGGTCAGACAGGTCAGGCGGGTCAGGCAGGTCAGGCGGGTCAGGCAGGTCAGGCGGGTCAGACAGGTCAGGCAAGTCAGGTAGGTCAGACAGGCCAGGAATGTCAGACAGATCAGGAATGTCAGGCAGGTCAGGCGGATCAGGCAGGTCAGGCGGGTCAGGCAGGTCAGGCAGGCAAAGCAGGTGAGGCAGGTCAGGCAGGTCAGACAGGTCAGGCAGGTCAGTCAGGTCAGGCAGGTCAGACAGGTCAGGCAGGTCAGGCGGATCAGGCAGGTCAAACAGGTCAGGCAGGTTAGGCAGGTCAGGCAGGTCAGGCAGGTCAGGCAGGTCAGGCAGGCAAAGCAGGTATGGCGGGTCAGCGAGGTCAGGCAGGTCAGGCAGGTCAGACAGGTCAGGCAGGTCAGGCAGGTCAGCCAGGTCCGGCAGGCCGGACGGGACCAAGAAGCCAATATAAAGATTGGCCTGTTCCAAGTTCCGAGATTAAAAGAGCTATATTTCTCGTCCACTTATTTCAAACCCACAGAATACATCGCGGCAAGTCATTCAACAATATTCGACATTTCAGAATATATCGAAACTTCGAGAATAAGCACAAGGGAAATATTTTGGTTCTTGTAGAAGCGAGACTACACAATAATATGTTGTTGTTTTCTGGTTTATGTTACTGCTATGCTGACACGAACCGGATTCTTGTAACGGTGCAACTGATGTCAAGACATGCTGTTGGCATACATTGGCTCGCCTGCAAATCAGCCTAGATGACAACCCCGTAGTGAAGTCCACAGCGTAGAATGTGGACAGAAACACGCTTGAACACAATTTGTCAATCTTGGGCGGAATGGAACTGCCAGTCTCATCTTCTTGAATGCAACGAACCGCGGTGGGTTTTCTTTAACTCGAACCACAACCGCAAAACTTCGAGGAAGGTTTCTTTTCCTGTAAAGGTTCGCTGGTGGTGACGCGCAGAGTGGCCAACCTCTGGTACTGCTTCCGGAGCAAGTGTCTAGCTTGGGCCTCAAGCTTACTTCGTCAAACTGTATCAGTGCACCGTACAATATAGCTGATGTCACGTAATCGGTACTTGAGCAGCGGGAGCCACCATTTATAACGCCGTTTTGGTCGGGTTTAAAGCATCCACGCGACGATGTCAGGTGGAGCAGCACGTGACGATGTCAGGTGGAGCAGCACGTGACGATGTCAGGTGGAGCAGCACGTGACGATGTCAGGTGGAGCAGCACGTGACGATGTCAGGTGGAGCAGCACGTGACGATGTCAGGTGGAGCAGCACGTGACGATGTCAGGTGGAGCAGCACGTGACGATGTCAGGTAGAGCAGCACGTGACGATGTCAGGTGGAGCAGCACGTGACGATGTCAGGTGGAGCAGCACGCAGCGATGTCAGGTGGAGCAGCACGTGACGATGTCAGGTGGATCAGCACGTGACGATATCAGGTGGAGCAGCACGCGACGATGTCAGGTGGAGCAGCACGTGACGATGTCAGTTGGAGCAGCACGCAGCGATGTTAGGCAGAGCAGAACTGGCCGTCGAGCGAGTTCTGGCGGATCCAGGTCAGCGCCGCTGTGACCCTGGCGTAGACGCCCGGCTGCTGGGCACAGTCTGTGACCCACGAGACCATGCCCACCAGCGAGTAGCTGCCCTGGTCCAGGCTCACCAGCGGACTGCCGCGGTCGCCGAAGCAGAAGCCGCTGAACCTGGCGTTCTTCCCGGCGCACAGCATGGTCGAGTTGAGCTCTGAGTTGTAGATGGCGCTGCACGCCGTGTTGGCCAGGACAGTGACGGTGAGATCACGCAGCGCCCTGGCCGGCTCTCCGACATCGTTGTCGCCCCATCCGCTGACGATAGCCTGCGCGCCCTCGAATAGGGTGCCTTTGGTCGGCAGACACGCGGGCGCGATCGAGTTGTCCGCCGGAAAGGTGACGGCCGAGGCCAGCTTCAGCAGCGCGAAGTCGCCGGCCGGCTTCTCCGTGTACAGGAAGTTCGGGTGGAGCATGAGCCGCTGCACCCGTTTGCGGATGTGGCCGTCGCAGACGCCGACGAGGTGCGTCCTGACGAGCACCTCCGTCGTGGCCGGCGACACGGCGAGCACACACACGGCCGTCGTCAGCACGTACAGGCTGTTGATGAGGGTGCCGGCGCACCTGACCCGTGTGCTGCTGGGCCTCACCACGGCCACCACCCACGGGTACTCGTTGGGCGCCGTCTCCGTGCCGCCGATGAAGCGCTTGGTCACCCGGTTGGCAACGCCGCATCGGCAGTTGGCCGGCGGTGGAGGGAGAACGGCTGGCGACGCCGCCACCTTCACGTGACACAGGAAGCCGCTGTGGGCCTTACCCTCATCGGAACTCCACACGATGTTCATGACGGTCTTAGCGATGGCTTTATTGGGCCCTCTGGTGCCGCAGTACCACTGACCGTCTACAGACAAATAATCATACCCGCAGAATTCATGAAACTCAACCTGGAAAGCAGAACAGGTCACGGATAATTGGTCTCCAGTTCGCGCCGCCACCAGCCAGTATTCACATTTATCGTCGTCTGGGTAGTTTTGGGGATACTTGGTGGACTTTATGGTGTACGTGGTTCCCCTCTGCAGAGTGGTGTTGCCGCAGCCCAATTCCACCACCGCACGGTCCATGGCACTTGATAATGCGGCTGTGTCTAAGTGACGCACTCCTTGGTTAGTCTTTTCGGATGTCGGTATGTCTGTGCAAGACAGAGCGCTTCCCAGCAGGACCACGAACGGCACGATAACCCTCATGTTGAGACTGATCCTGCTGGGAGGCTACGCGCCGCTTATATAGCGAAATTCGCGCTACGATGCAGTTGCGTTAACATGCTTTGTTGATTTGGTGCCGGTGCTAGGAAGACGCCGCCCCTGAAGGCGAACACCTCCCAATTGCCAGGTCAGGCGACATGCGCTGCTTCACAAGTGTTGCAAGTAGCACAGACAAACAGCTAAAGCAGCAATATTGACTCTCGCGAAGTATGACAATTGCAATAGCAAAACATGCGACGTCGTCCCTACACAGGTGCTGCGAGTAGAGCAGACAGCCGAAAATCCAGTATTTACTCTCGCCACGGCTCCGCCGTCTGAGGGGGACGTGACAAAATTATCCTTGCTGCTGCATGTCAGCGTCTGTATGTATTTGCTGTATGTGTGCCTGTGTCCATGTTTGTGTGCATGTCGGAATGCATTTGCTGTATATGTGCCTGTGTGCGTGTATATATGCATGCCTGTGTGCATGTCTGTGTGCATGTCTGTGTGTATATCTGTGTGCATGTCTGTATGCATTTGCTCCATGGGTGCCTGTGTGGATGTCTGTATGTATTTGCTGTATGTGTGCATGTGTGCATCGCTAGGGGACATACTAGTGTTGAAGGCGGACATCCGTTCTGCGCATGCGCAATTTCTTGTGAAAATACCCTTGATTTTGTTCGTATAGTGGCGCTCTTGGCGAAATCATCGCCGCATGACATAGATTGTTTACGTTTTCACCCCATAATGAAGCTTGATGGGATCATATTCATTTTGTTGTAGACTAGGTGATATGGGAGAAGGCGATATTAGCTGTATCATATTTTTTTAACTGAAAAAACAGGGACACAAGCCATAATATTAAAAGTGCTTTCGCAGCAATGGATGCCTAAATGACAAATGTACCTGACCATGTGTTTTTTAAAGTATATTTAATTTTCCAACTAGCAAATATTATAGTGAGAAATGTCCTGAAATACAACATATTATAATAATTATATGAATGTTTGAACATTACAAATTCACCATACTAATTATCAAGCTGGGGATACGCAGCATTCATCATACAATCCCAGTATTTGAACGTTAGTTTGTTGGATAAGCATACCCTGTCTGTATACCTACATGTTCAAGTTCTGAAGCAGTTTTCAGATTTGTTTGATTTGGATGCCACATGCAAATGGTATGACTAGGCTTGTCCTTCGTTTTGCAGGATCGTAGCAGTATGGGTACCTACACACCATACCTGGTGAAATTTAATATGAAATATTTGCTGCAGAGTGCATAACTTCCAGTATTGCTTTACTTTAAGGCATTCACAGCACGTGTTTTGCACGTATTTTAACTCCATAATGAAAATAGGAGATATGTTTTGTTAGCTTCAGTTATATCAGTTTTTATTCTTTTTGGAGATTACATTTTCTCAAAACTTTGGAGATTATATTTTCATTTCCATTTTGGTATTACGAATATATTCTTCTGTAAATGTTTACATGTCAGGAGGCAGGCAATAAGGGGGCTTTGAGTTGGGTATCATTCCAAGAATAATTACATTAGGTATGATGATGGAGCATAAATGAACCTAGCCCAGCTTAGCCTCTTGTCAGAAGGAATCATCTTAAAAGCTAATTGACTAAATGGCAGCCATGGTACCCTAAAGCCCAAATCATCTCGCAAATATTGTAAATGGTATTGCAGTTTAAGGCAACCATGACAAGCTTTACACACACTTCACCTTCATGAAGCACACAAAGTGTTAAGCTAAGCAAGGTAGCCTGTATGCTGGGTAAATTTTCAAGGTTTTTAACATTTTAAAAAATTGAACTTTCTTCCTTCTAAGAAAAAACTTCAGGCTGAGTTAGCTAGGGAAAACGGTTTTATATTTTTTTCATTTTCTTACTTTGTTTTCTAAAGGGAAGATTAGGCGTTTATAGGTTACCTTAAGTTACATTATTAGGCTTGTTAGATTGTATGCTATTTAGGTTTTCTCAGGCAACGCCATGATATCTCATTTTGGCATACATTTTACCTTATGTTATCTGAATTAAAGGACATTTTTGGTATGATTGTGCTTGTCAAATAATGAGTAATTATTGCCAGAAGAAAGGATTGGTCACATTGTCTTAATCATGTTGACAAACATTGTATTGGAAAAATTCAAATAATTGAGAAACTTCAAATACACAAAGTTTCCGATGTTGTGTCCTATCTCATTGGTCCTGCTAATTAATTCATAAGGAATAAATACTTTAAAATTGCAAGTCACAATGCGTATGGTATGCAGAAGTATTTTATGTATGTTTTTTTCCCTTCAGGTAATTTTATTATTTTTGGTTTTTTCCTCACTGGAATATTTGGAAAGGTAGTTAGCTTGATGCGACCAGTCACTTCCTCTGCGATTTTATATTTCTTAGTTGGCAGAAAAAGTAACACCATAAAAAGGAGCTTTGGGTTGTGTCATATAGCACTACCAAATAATGTTAATTAAAAGGAAAAATGCAACCTGATCGAGACTAACCTAGACTAAATTCTAATGTAAGAAAAAAAAATGTAGGATCATGGAGAAAAAAAGAACAATTTTTCTTCTGAAACCTCAAATTAATAACCTACCCTGAACTAACAGCATAAGTTGCTTTTGAAGAACAAAAGGAACTTGAGGAACAAAAAGCAATTTTTGCAACTAAAAGACATAAAGACACAAAAGATAAGTGCAACTATAAGCCACAAGGGCCCTCCTTGGTTGCACTATGTACACTCAACCAGTTGCCCACCAAATCCGTCCATCAGCCCTCCCTGTAATACTGAAAAGCAAGCCCTCTATTCTTACAATGATTGTCTATGCTGCTTTTAAAGACATTCAACGTGCTGCTACTTACAATAGTTTCTGGCAGCTGGTTCCAGTGTTCTGCTCCCTGTTGGTGAAGAAAGACTGTCTTGACCTTGTTCTGCTGTGGTGAACTTTAATTTTAATTGGTGACCTCTAATTGCATCATTTCTGTTAAATTCAAGCAATTTCCCAAGATATCCCCTGTCCAGACCATAGACAAATGTAAAGACCTCGATGAGATCTCCTCTCAGCCTTCTATATCTAAGTGAAAACATATTTAATTTCTTCAATCTTTCCGCATATGCCAGGTTGCTTATACCATTAACCATTTTTGTAGCCCTCTTTTGTACTCTCTCTCTAAAAGCCAACAATCTTTTGCATAGCTAGGAGACCAAGCTTGGATGCAGTATTCCAAATGGGGCCTCACATATGCACAGTAAAGCTTCCTGGGGATTACCTCACTTCTGTATGATACATTGATACTTATTGCCCCAAGCATACTCAGTGCCTTCTTCCTGGCTTCCTTGGTCTGTTCTGATCCCCCATTTTGTGCTTAGAATAACACCTAGATCCTTCTCCTGTTGAGTCACTGATAGCACTTGGCCACCCATCAAGTATGGAGCCTTCATATGCTGCTTACCCACATGCATGATTTTGCACTTCGCAAAATTTAATTTAATTTGCCATTCTTCAGACCACTTCACAGGTTCGTCTAAGTCTTTTTGAAGCGAGATATGCTCATTTTGACCTGCTATTGCCCTAAAGACTTTCAAATCATCCGCAAATTTCAAAACCTTACTGCTTAGGACACTTTCAATGTTATTTGCAAATATAATGAACAGTAGTGGCCCCAGTACTGACCCCTGGGGGACTCCACTAAGGCCATTTTGCCATGATGACTTCGTACCATTTAGCATCACGCTTTGTTGGCTATCTGAAAGTCACAATTCTATCCATTTTAAGATGCTACCTGCAATACCATGGGCCTGAAGCTGTATCTTAACCGTGTATTACCTTGTCACAGGCCTTACTAAAGTCAAGATATGCTACATCAACCTGATTTCCCTGATCAAATTATTATGTGGCGAAGTTCAAATGGTCCAAGAGATTTGTGAGGCATGATCCCACTTTCCTAAACCCACGTTGAATATCTTGAATCAATCTGTTTCCTTCCAGATAACTAACTATTATATCTTTGATAATTGGTTCGAGTACCTTGCAGACTAGAGATGTGAAACTTACTGGCCTATAGTTTTCAACTTTCCCTCTTTGTCCTTGCTTGAAAATAGGAACTACATTTGCCCTTTTCCAATCTGTTGGAATTTCATTGTGTGAAACAGATCTACAAAATATTATGCTAAGTGGTAATGCCAGTTCCTTTTCAGCTTCCCGCAATACACTAGCAAACATGTCTTCAGGTCCTGCTGCCTTGTTTCGCTTTATTTTCTTGATGTGATTGAAAACAACATCACTATCAATGAAATCATCATCAATTTTCCGATCACATGTCACTGAACTATGGTGTACGGTCGGCAGATTGGTCATATCTTCCAATGTAAGCACTGATTTAAACTGCTTCCTCAGCTCCTCAACCGTCTCAATATCCTCACCCAATATAGTCCCATTCACTTCCAGGGGACCAATTGTGCTAGAAACTTTACTCAGTTCGTAGAAACTAAAGACTTTTTGCTGTCCCTATTGCAGTTCATAGCTAAATCCAGTTATTTTGCTCGCTTTGCTGCTCTAGTATTTTTGCTTCACAGTGTCCTTAGCATTTCGATACGCCTTTAGATTTACGATATTTCAAGCTTCCTTAAACACTCTAAATGCAGCTTTCTTAGCCTTAATTGCTTTTATCAAGTCTTGTGTAAGTCATGCTGGCTTTCCTATCCTTGTTTTGCGTCTTTGCTTTTGGGGGACATGTCTAATCTGAATTTCCTTCAAGTAAGATTTTAACTTTTCCCATCATACCAAATTATCCTAAATAAATTCCACTACATGCGCCTTGAATCTAACCATAGGGGAGGCGGATTCCGCCCCCTTCCCCCCTCCTAAGAACTCGGCTAGAGCAACGAAATTCGCAGGGTGGATGGGCACGATAGAGAACTCTATTGTGTGCAAAATTCATGACCTTGGGTCAATATTTTGAAGGTCAAATGAGGTCAAAATAACAATATTTTCTGGTTTTGCGTAGATTGGCTTGTCAATGTTATGGATCGCGGTGATTGTGTTTAAATGCTCCGAAATTGGCATTAATGATGTTTCGGACATCACTAATGATGCAATACAGATGCCAGATCAGCCATTTGACCTTAGGTCACCTATATAGGAGCACTTTAGCAGGCCATTACCAGCTCCAGTTACCGGAGCCGGGCTGCCCACCCGACTGCTCCGTTGGGCGGTTCGGCACAATTGGCTTCGCAAAGAAAGGAGTGAAATACATTAATAAAGTATTTATACGCTTACGCACACACTGGCAAACAGTAGATGTGCCGGGATGCGTATAAATGTGTAGGGAGTAACATGTAAAGTGAAATCAATCGCATGACACTCACTTGCATTTTTGACAACATTTCAGTTGACCAAGCTTGGTTCTATTAGCCTGTCATGAACTTGACCTGACTTGACCTCGATGACCTAACACGACTTTGAAACTACAAAGCTATCAAACAAGTCAAACATAAAACAAGTCGCTAGCGTTGCCAAGAACACTTCCCGTTTCTCAATATACGGAAAGCGCATCAGCGCCGATTTTTGTAGTCTGGCGCTGATTTAAAAGAAGTTGACCGGCCCCTAACCCGAAAAAAAGAATTTGGCAGATTCTCGTTTTCCGTCCTTTAAACAACGCGCCGGTCATTTTTAGTCAGGTGCGCAAACAATGGCGTATGTCGGCCGGTAAAATCTGGAGTTATGTACGAATAACCGGAGGGGTGGGCGGATTTCGCCGTCCCCCCTCCAGGCGCGTGTTGGGTGCAATAATACCAAAACATATGGCAATAATCAAAAGATTTTAGGAAGGTACCAATGTACCTACCCGGGTATGCACGTACTAAGTAATAGGCAAAGCTTGTCTGGTGTTATCAGATTTAAAACTTTTCAGAACAAAAGGTGATGAAGCTTATCAAAGGCCGATATATTTTTAATCCAACAGACTTCAAAGAAAGGACTAACTTCTTATCAGAGTATTTCCTTGTTGAGCATGGTCATCCAAATCATCATGCAATTGTATAGTGGTATCACCATAGGGGTAAGCTTGCAGTGTAAGGCAATTTTTTAGTTCTTGGTATTTCTTTTTCTGATGCAATGCTTATAAATATTGCCAACCTGATACAACCACTCATTTTCTCTGGACGTGCATGCTTTGTTCAGTTGAGAGGCAAGGTAACACCAAAAAGGGGCTTGGATTTGGGTAAGATAGCAATAAAAGTGATGTTCAAAGTAGCAAAAAATGTAGCCTAACTAAACATAACCTAGCCTAACCTTCCATGCAAGAAAACAAATTGTATTAAAAATGGGAAATTTTCCAAACTTTTTGCGTAAAAAGATTCAACTTAAAATACTTAACCTAACCTAACCTAGCCTGACCCATTTTTGAAGGAGCAATTTCTTGGAAAAATGTGCTGCAAAATTGTTTTTTTTAAAATAATAATTTGTATAACATAAAACAGAAACCTAGCCTAACCCAACCTAACCAAACCTAATCTATATCTTTGCTTCATGAAGGTGCATGTGCCAAACTTGTCTCATTGATGCATACATTAAGCCAGCCTTAAAATATTATTTTTTCGATAGGTGTGAGAAGTCGAAAGGAGTCCACGAAGATGTCGATCTTGCCCATGGAAGTGATGCCGTTTACAATATCGCTTAAGTCCTTCAAGCTCAATTTTGAGCCAATGGCCTGTATATGTGAATCTGTTTCATATATTTTGGGAGACACCTATTATAGGGATACTGATGTTAATGACAGTGATAAGAATTGCATACTATCAGCAAATTCTCTTGAACAGTAGACCATATCATGAGTAATTTATACTTGAAAGTCGTGTTCGGTACAAGATACATCACAATCTATAATGGTAAGCACAAGCATGATACATACATACAAACAACGGTTAGAAACAAGACATGAATACTTCACAAACACATCAGGAAGCAAGATGTCGATAGTTGTTTGGGAAGGATATTTTCTCATTGTTCAATAGGTGGTACATTCCACCATACTTCACGAATAATTTATAACTGCCTTAAACTGCAATAAAACCCTTAAAGTTTGATAGCCGGTCCTACCACCCGAATCTCCCTTACTTGCGAACCCACCAGTTATCTCTTATTCGGGATCTAAATAGCTACATACCTCCTCTTGCTATTCTTTTTTATAAAGAAGTCAGCCAACGTAGCCTGCCTCTTCATCTTAACGACCCACAACATCAACATATGAAGCATGCTGCTCAACTGGGCTTAATTGGACACACGTACAAAACATTCTGTTCAAACTTCGCTTTCGAAATCTGACTAACTGCCCGTTACTGGCTAAATTATATTCATGAAACTATCTGACTAAGGAATAATGAAACTGCTGACTTTGTCAACTCTTCCTGTAAGCAGAACTTAAACAGCATAGATGGCTCGATGTGCGTCAGAATCTACTATGCTACCATATTGGGCTTCCAAACAATTATAAAATACCTTTTAAAATTGGAGATTCTTTCACAACTATTTTCAAAGTTACTGTATTTTAATTTAGTTTACTTCTGTTGGTTTCAGGGTGCCAAAAGACATGATGGTCCCCCTTTAAGGCGTTTCGGGGGTCATGGCCGGAATGGCCCCCTTGGATCCGCCGGTACTCCTCCTTGTGCTTGCCGTTTTGATGTGAGTTTTTAGGTGTTGCGGTCCGTGTTGTTTGTTAGGTGTTCTGTGCACTTAAACACAGTTTGTTTTGCTCCAGCATGCCTTCAAACTTCTTAGTGTTCAAAATTAATCCGGCCGCGCTCCGGGTGCGCATCAGGGGCGTGTTCGCAGCGGCGCGCATCAGGGGCGTGTTCGCAGCGGCGCGCATCAGGGGCGTGTTCGCAGCGGCGCGCATCAGGGGCGTGTTCGCAGCGGCGCGCATCAGGGGCGTGTTCGCAGCGGCGCGCATCAGGGGCGTGTTCGCAGCGGCGCATCAGGGGCGTGTTCGCAGCGGCGCGCATCAGGGGCGTGTTCGCAGCGGCGCGCATCAGGGGCGTGTTCGCAGCGGCGCGCATCAGGGGGTGTTCGCAGCGGCGCGCATCAGGGGGTGTTCGCAGCGGCGCGCATCAGGGGCGTGTTCGCAGCGGCGCGCATCAGGGGCGTGTTCGCAGCGGCGCGCATCAGGGGCGTAGGGGCGTGTTCGCAGCGGCGCGCATCAGGGGCGTGTTCGCAGCGGCGCGCATCAGGGGCGTGTTCGCAGCGGCGCGCAAGCGGCGCGCATCAGGGGCGTGTTCGCAGCGGCGCGCATCAGGGGCGTGTTCGCAGCGGCGCGCATCAGGGGCGTGTTCGCAGCGGCGCGCATCAGGGGCGTGTTCGCAGCGGCGCGCATCAGGGGCGTGTTCGCAGCGGCGCGCATTAGGGGCGTGTTCGCAGCGGCGCGCATCAGAGGCGTGTTCGCAGCGGCGCGCATCAAGGGCGTGTTCGCAGCAGCGTTTTCCTGCGACAGCGCGCACTGCGTGGGCTATCACGTTAGCCCGAGCCGCTTTTCCGGTCAGATTCTCACGCTGTCTCCGGGGTCAGATTCTCACGCTGTCTCCGGGGTCCTTTTATTCCCCCTCGAGTCGCTAACCAAGTGTCGCACGAAAACAAAGGTTTTGACATCGCAAAGCGCTAGACGCATAAGGCACATCAAAATATTATCACAAAATGTTACGTCACTTGGAGGTCTACGGGACCGTGACTGACAGCTTTGGGGCCCGGGATGCTCATTGTGGGGATATTTTTTTTTAATTAAATTATGTGTAATCAGTCCAGGAATGTGACATCACCATGGTTCTAATATGCTTGCCCACCCGCAATTTAACATGAATTTTTGAAACTTTTCAGAAGTTTGAGCGTTCAATTCTCTTCAATTTTCCGTTTTCTAATGGGTAGAGCGGACCGGAAAGTGTTCTTTTAAGGCACCGTGCCCTCCTCAAAGTGCTTCCCTTAGCCAGAATCTTCGATTTTAGCCATTATGTGTAAATATGCAACACGAATAAGTAATAAAAAGGAAATAACTATCTTGTGCGTTTTGTGGCTTCCCTAAAGATAAGGAAACGCCGAAAACGTTTTTGAAATATCTTTACCCGTTGAAGTGTGGCGACTGATTGAACTGTTTTTAGGCGACCGCACATGACCTGGACTAACTCGTTGACCGCAGATGACCTGACTTTAAAATTTTAGCACACTCCAGATTGATGTTGGAAAGGGTCCAGATTGATGCCAAACTTTGGCGCATTGCCTCGCTCCGTTCTCCAAGGTGCATCCGCGGAAAATATCAGGGTGGGGGTGTAGGATGCAACCCTCCCCCGAGATGTCGCCTGGTGTGGCCATGGCGAATGTGAAGGTTTAATTATCTTGCATTCTCTTTTCCGTTCTCTTTCATTCTCTTTCATTATCTTTCTCTCTATTTTTCTTGTTTTTACTTCTAGAATAAACGACATTGAACACTGGTGAGCTACACGAAGACTGCTGACACAACACATTGTGCACGTGCTTCCTCGCTATTTCAAACAGCAACGACTTGACCGGACAAAATATATTGTGTGAATAGGTGTGCAGGTGTTACATGTTTGCTCTCCTTGAAAAAGTCCAGATATGGTGATGACATGTGCACACGTGCCTTGACGTAGCGTGGTGACTAAGAAGTAGCATTGGTGAGATGACGACGTGACGTTAAGACGTGACGTTAAGACGTGACGTTAAGACGCGACGTTAAGACGTGACGTTAAGACGTGACGTTAAAACGTGACAATGACGTAACTTTAAGATATGCTATTTGTGTTGTTACAATGTTTTCTAGTGGATATCTGGGCAATGGAAAACAAACTTGCTTGGGGTCACCTCTCAAGTTTGCCTAAAATATCTCAAGCATTCCTTCGGAGCTGCTGATCTGATGAAACTCAAACTTCAACACTGAATTCGAAACGCAGGACTATAATTATAACCAGGGCCGTCCGCGCACTAAGGCACTTAAGTAAATGCCTCACCTCAGTAGACCTGAAAGATATTTCTTATGTTATTCTCGTGCTTAGCAATGTTTTTTCCATTCGAAAATCACACAGTTAAAAAGTTGACGTGAACCGTTTATTGGTAATTCATAATTATATTGAAAATTTAAAGTATGATTTATATATTCAATTTAGAACAGCCCTCTCATTAATCTGAAATACCTATGAGTGAGGCGAGCCTTAATCCAAATATCGCAATATTATGTGCGATATGCTTTCGTTTCATTCGAAGCGCAGGGTATGCAGCCTTCGCAAGATAAACTAAAGCGTTTCTGTGGAGTACATTGTACCGTCAGAGAAAATTGTGTGCAAGTTGACTTTCGGGTTACATCGGAACATGCTTCACACACAAAGTGTCATTGATTCATGCAATTAAGGGATTGTACGACATTGTGTGGTTGAAGTAAGTTTCATTCCTGCATAGATGGGTAGGAGAGGTAAGAAATTCTGCTCAACTAAGCGTTCAGGAACGGTGACCTAAGAGTGGCCTTTGATGTGGCCCTTCTCAGCTATGCCCTCCCCTCCCCCCCCCCCCAAACAGTCTGCTTTGGAGCAGAATTGGTCTGTAGTAAGCAAGGTATGGAAATCTAGAATTGTGTCATATTCAAGGAGTTAGAAACTTGTTAAAAAAATGTTTAAATAAATCTGGAATTGGTGCTGCTTGGCAGCGCTGAGCAACTCGTTGACCAGCCTGGATCTTCCAATGCGTCCAATTTGTACTGGCATGTTGAACTTCCCAATTAAAAACCAGGCTCAGTCTGACCAAATGCTCGGTCTGATCTTTGGGGCTTTAATATTGTTCATGTTCCTCATAGTTGGTTGGTAAGCGCCCATGCCTGGAGACCTTAAGCTGGTATGTGGTCTGGATCCCCTGGTTTGGTATCATGCTAATATTAGGTTGTCATTTGTCATATGTATTGTGAAAACATGCCTTGAGAAAACATGCCATCCCCTGACTTTGTGAAAGATCCCCAGCCCGCAATTGCCAAGTAAGGTTGGTAGCGAGAGTGGAAGGAGATGCTGGAAATCTCTAAATGTGTCAAACTATGACTAAATTGAATAATTTGTTGACACACGTAGGATTTTGGGGGGACTTCGTTTTCCCATTGCAGTGTTCCATGATATTTTTTAGTGAGTCTGTATCCGTCAACAAACAAATTTGCATATTATTAGAAACTTCGATCCTTATTATATGAACCAACGAATTTCCAGGACCAGAAAATGTATAGTATTTGTTTTACCAAAAAAATTATTGGGTTGTTCATAACTTCTTCTCTGTGGTATGCTATGCTTCTGTAGATTGAACAAGTGTAGCCGTACTCATCTTAGGAATCATTGATAATATTTCATGCTAGATAACTTCTTATTCTGCTCTGAGGACATGTTTTACACATATTTCCTCCAGAAAGCAAACAAAGGGTTTAGGCTTGACTATGTCAGGTGCTTTTTCATTTGGAATGTGTTATTTTTTTTTTGTTTCAATTAAAAGGTGATCCTTTAGATTAGGTTTTTATGTTGTCAGTTTTGGAATATAAAATACAAATTTCCAATTTGTTGTGGGAAATCATGTTCTTTTTAAATTTAATGTTAGTCTAGGTTAGGAAATAGGATCTTACATTTTATTTTTAAACATTATTTTATGCCATGTTACCTAACTCAACTCCACTTTCTTTGTGTTTTTTTTGGTGCTTTTTTTTGCCAGCTGAAGAGTAAGGATTTGGAGAGGAAATGAGTGGTCACCCTAGCTTATCACTTTTATCAAGAGTATATTGGGAAAACCTAAGAGTCCAAAACAAATACCTTAAAGTATGAATATCCTTTGTGCGAAAAGTAACCATTCCAAGGATCATTTTATATACAGCTTCTATCTTGCTTTAAGTCTGCTTCATGCTTACCAACGTAAATACAATGGAGTAACTTAGCATTACTATGGTCATGGTGGGTTTTCAAAATCATTGAATTTGCCAGTTTCACTTTAGGCAAATAATCCATGGAAAGACGGGTGGCATTAAGCAAATGAATAAATATACATGATATGCATGAAATAATTTATTGACGTGAACTTAGAAAAAGGACACTGTACACAAATATAAAACCACAGTTTCTTGATATTTCTGAGGCAGCCAAGGTGTGTCAAGGGAAATATTTTCCTTGTCCTTTGGGTGCAGTCAGGAATTTTTTAGGGCCCCTGTTTCTAGGAGGTGCTTTTGCTTCCCTCAATCTCTCCCTTGGCTGTGCTGTTCTGTTATTCAGTGCATTTCATCCGTATTTAGTTATCTTCGAGTAGCGACTGGATATTATGGTATAACCTAGGGAGTTATTCTTCACCTATCATGTCATTTCCCGTTACCAACTAAAGTTCCAATTCTCAATGTGTATCCATTTGTGTGCCTTACACCATGCATTTCGTAGCCTCCATAGAACAGCCTTGAAATGAAGACCATCACCAATCACAACAAATTCTACTGATAAAGTCGTTCAAACTTCACATTCTTCTCCGTCATATAGCACAAATTGTTTGTCATCAAGAAACATCTAAGGAGGCCAGTGCTGCTTCGGAAAGCACTAGCGAGTCTCCTGTGTACAAAGGCGATTTTGGGGAAGGAGGGCAGGCAGGGGGCAGAGGAGTTCCGAGTTTTTGGAACCGAAAAATAGAGTGGCTGAAATCCGATGATTTTTTCGGGTGGGGGTGTGGTCGGGGGTTGAAGCGGTGACTTCCTCACCCGATTTCGGTTCATCGGATCGTTCCTGACTATAACCTCATTTTAGTTTACATATGGGGTGTCAAATTGTCATTTTACCGGGCGATTTGTCATGAAACAGGGGCGGATACGAGGGCTTCCATGTAATATGGATCTGCCCCTCCCCCGCATGAAAATTGGCACCCCATCGGCGGAGAAAAGCCGTCCCTCCGGAAAGGCCCAAGTGCACCCTCTCGAATTATTCAGTCTGAGGCGCCACTCTCCCCCCCAGAGACCAAGTGCCCCAATAACATTCCTGGACCCGCTCCTGCCATGTCGTGCCCGCACATGTGCAGCGTAGCTATGTACACACGAACCGTTCTTACACGCGTGCAGTTTCAATGTGTGCTACCGTGTGCCACTGTGTACCACTCTGTACCATTCTTTACCACTGTGTGCCACTGTGTGCCACTCTGTACCATTATTTACCACCGTGTGCCACTGTGTACCACTCTGTACCATTCTTTACAACTGCGGGCCACTGTGTACCACTCTGTACCATTTTTTACCACTGTGTGCCACTGTGTACCACTCTGTACCATTCTTTACCACTGTGTGCCACTGTGTACCACTCTGTACCATTATTTACCACTGCGCCACTGTGTACCACCG
Source organism: Imbricaverruca yamaguchii (assembly GCA_034440575.1). Taxonomy (NCBI): domain Eukaryota; kingdom Metazoa; phylum Arthropoda; class Thecostraca; family Neoverrucidae; genus Imbricaverruca; species Imbricaverruca yamaguchii. Next base: position 1,790,720 of record JAOTOL010001582.1, on the reverse strand, counting down.
TACGCCATTGTTTTTTATGTTATTTTGTGCTTGCAAATAGCGCATGCATTCCTCTTTGGTCTGGACTATTTCTGCGGGTGTACAGCGACGTGTGCACCTCCACTGTTTGTACCTAATCCATGATCTAATCCATGACCTCCACTGTTTGTACCTAATCCATGATCTAATCCATGACCTCCACTGTTTGTACCTAATCCATGATCTAATCCATGACCTCCACTGTTTGTACCTAATCCATGATCTAATCCATGACCTCCACTGTTTGTACCTAATCCATGATCTAATCCATGACCTCCACTGTTTGTACCTAATCCATGATCTAATCCATGACCTCCACTGTTTGTACCTAATCCATGATCTAATCCATGACCTCCACTGTTTGTACCTAATCCATGATCTAATCCATGACCTCCACTGTTTGTACCTAATCCATGATCTAATCCATGACCTCCACTGTTTGTACCTAATCCATGATCTAATCCATGACCTCCACTGTTTGTACCTAATCCATGATCTAATCCATGACCTCCACTGTTTGTACCTAATCCATGATCTAATCCATGACCTCCACTGTTTGTACCTAATCTATGATCATAATCTCATTATCCACGTCATCTCCTGGGCCTGGGCCACCTTCGCTCTCTTCTGATTTTTCCGCGGGGGCAATCCTTAGAAAGCGCATCACCCCGTCTTCACCAGGGCAGTCCTCACAGTTGCACATCATACAATCATGGTTTTCCTTGCCGCACACAGCGTGATCGAGGAAGTCACGGTATGGAAGACCGGGAAAGCCGAGAGCGGATATGAACAGTTGTGGGTTTTGATAACAAGTTCCCACGCACACAGCGTGCGTCCCACTGCTGCCTGCCAACACGCAATGCTTTGGACGAAAGGCAGCACAGGTCCGGAAGCCGGTGCGAGGGCTTTGAGTTCTGCCTGTATATGTCATATATCTCACACAAGTTTTACAAAGCGAGCCTTTTCTGAACGCCACTGTTGGCTCCAACAGACTGTCGCACGAGGACAGAGGCGGGCTTTTCGGCTGTGTCGCACGGTGACACAGGCGGACTTGTCGGCTGTGTCGCACGGTGACACAGGCAGGCTTGTCGGCTGTGTCACACGGTGACACAGGCGGACTTGTCGGCTGTGTCGCACGGTGACACAGACGGACTTGTCGGCTGTGTCGCACGGTGACACAGGCGGACTTGTCGGCTGTGTCGCACGGTGGCACAGGCGGGCTTGTCGGCTGTGTCGCACGGTGACTCAGGCGAGCTTGTCGGCTGTGTCGCACGGTGACACAGGCGGGCTTGTCGGCTGTGTCGCACGGTGACACAGGCGGGCTTGTCGGCTGTGTCGCACGGTGACACAGGCGGGCTTGTCGGCTGTGTCGCACGGTGTCGCAGGCGGGCTTGTCGGCTGTGTCGCACGGTGTCGCAGGCGGGCTTGTCGGCTGTGTCGCACGGTGACACAGGCGGGCTTGTCGGCTGTGTCGCACGGTGTCGCAGGCGGGCTTGTCGGCTGTGTCGCGCACGGTGTCGCAGGCGGGCTTGCGGCTGTGTCGCACGGTGACACAGGCAGGCTTGTCGGCTGTGTCGCACAGTGACACAGGCGGGCTTGCGGCTGTGTGTCACGGTGACACAGGCAGTCTTGTCGGCTGTGTCGCACGGTGACACAGGCGGGCTTGCGGCTGTGTCGCACGGTGACACAGGCGGGCTTGTCGGCTGTGTCGCACGGTGACACAGGCGGGCTTGTCGGCTGTGTCGCACGGTGACACAGGCAGGCTTGTCGGCTGTGTCGCACGGTGACACAGGCGGGCTTGTCGGCTGTGTCGCACGGTGACACAGGCGGGCTTGTCGGCTGTGTCGCACGGTGACACAGGCGGGCTTGCGGCTGTGTCGCACGGTGACACAGGCGGGCTTGTCGGCTGTGTCGCACGGTGACACAGGCGGGCTTGTCGGCTGTGTCGCACGGTGACACAGGCGGGCTTGTCGGCTGTGTCGCACGGTGACACAGGCGGGCTTGTCGGCTGTGTCGCACGGTGACACAGGCGGGCTTGTCGGCTGTGTCGCACGGTGACACAGGCGGGCTTGTCGGCTGTGTCGCACGGTGACACAGGCGGGCTTGCGGCTGTGTCGCACGGTGACACAGGCGGGCTTGTCGGCTGTGTCGCGACGGTGACACAGGCGGGCTTGTCGGCTGTGTCGCACGGTGACACAGGCGGGCTTGTCGGCTGTGTCGCACGGTGACACAGGCGGGCTTGTCGGCTGTGTCGCACGGTGACACAGGCGGGCTTGTCGGCTGTGTCGCACGGTGACACAGGCGGGCTTGTCGGCTGTGTCGCACGGTGACACAGGCGGGCTTGTCGGCTGTGTCGCACGGTGACACAGGCGGGCTTGTCGGCTGTGTCGCACGGTGACACAGGCGGGCTTTCGGCTGTGTCGCACGGTGACACAGGCGGGCTTGTCGGCTGTGTCGCACGGTGACACAGGCGGGCTTGTCGGCTGTGTCGCACGGTGACACAGGCGGGCTTGTCGGCTGTGTCGCACGGTGACACAGGCGGGCTTGTCGGCTGTGTCGCACGGTGACACAGGCGGGCTTGTCGGCTGTGTCGCACGGTGACACAGGCGGGCTTGTCGGCTGTGTCGCACGGTGACACAGGCGGCTTGTCGGCTGTGTCGCACGGTGACACAGGCGGGCTTGCGGCTGTGTCGCACGGTGACACAGGCGGGCTTGTCGGCTGTGTCGCACGGTGACACAGGCGGGCTTGTCGGCTGTGTCGCACGGTGACACAGGCGGGCTTGTCGGCTGTGTCGCACGGTGACACAGGCGGGCTTGTCGGCTGTGTCGCACGGTGACACAGGCAGGCTTGTCGGCTGTGTCGCACGGTGACACAGGCGGGCTTGCGGCTGTGTCGCACGGTGACACAGGCAGGCTTGTCGGCTGTGTCGCACGGTGACACAGGCGGGCTTGTCGGCTGTGTCGCACGGTGACACAGGCGGGCTTGTCGGCTGTGTCGCACGGTGACACAGGCGGGCTTGTCGGCTGTGTCGCACGGTGACAACAGGCGGGCTTTCGGCTGTGTCGCACGGTGACACAGGCGGGCTTGTCGGCTGTGTCGCACGGTGACACAGGCAGGCTTGTCGGCTGTGTCGCACGTGACAAGCTGGCTGCGTGTGTGCAGGTGTCACAGGCGGGCTTGTCGGCTGTGTCGCACGGTGTC